>CAUOFW020001894.1:0-65287 GCA_963454935.2 Ilex paraguariensis
CTGACACGAATGATTAAAAAATTGACACATAATTATTAAATTATGTATAATAAATAGTTTAAAACTAATGTTTAATACTCAAAGCACACTAAAATAGATTTGTTTTTTTTTTCGTGGGTCTTGACATAAACCTGACACAACACGAATAACACGAGATGAGAGTCACACAAACACGACACGATTGACAAGCCTCAAATTGTCTTGCGACACTATTGGATCTAAACTTAGCAAATAAGCTCAAGATGAGCCTAGACTAGTGATCATCAACTCGAGGGCGCCTGATAATACCAGTGCCTTAGGTTATTTTGCTTGACCACTATTAATAGGTCGTAATATTTGTAAAGGTCTAAACCAAACCTTTCTCTCACAAAATACCCTCGAATCAATTTAACAGGAATTGATTTATTTGAATTTAGTTTAGGGATCTAATAAATTATAATTATTTGATTGATAATAGATTTCAATAGTTAGAATACCCTAAGTTCTCAAATTAAGCCTCATATTAAATCTTAGCATTACTCATCAATTGAATTATTAAATTTCGATTCTCTGGTCTTCACGCATCTCTTTCAACTAGTTAAAAGCCTTCTTGTGCCTCTTTCCGAAAACTTCACTTAGGAATCCTAATTGAAGTCTTCTTACATTTGAGGACTTTAACATGAGATGACTGTGAAAACCCCTCACCGTTCTGGCTATATAAAGGTCACAGTATCCTAAATCTGCTTCTCACTAACTTAGTCTACCAACACTAAGCACTTATTTTTATCTTGGTTTTAAGTTGATTCTAATAAAAATACCAGCATAAATATAATAAATATGATAAATTTAATTGTCACGTGCCTATAATAATTGTCACTCTAATTCATCAAAGAGTGAGATTAATATTGAGTCAATAAACTCAATGAATTGAGATATGATATTATTTGTATGATGAAAATTAATTATTCAAGGAAATCACAACCTGGTATTTAAATGGGTTGTTGATATTATCTTGAGAAAATTCATAAGTTTTGTCCATGTCAAACCCTACAGATGAATTTAATTATCCGACATGACAAATAAGTTAAGTGGTAAGGTCTCAAAGAATAAAATATATCAATTAAATATAATTATTAGTAATTTATTTAATTCATAGATATCTGTAACCTTAAACATGAGGAGATTATTAAGTATATAATAATATGGAGCTCGAAACATAATTTTGAGATAAGACTTAGGAGATCATTAATAAGTTTTTAGGGGACTAATTTATTATTAATGGACTGTAGGATGTTTGTTATGGGTTGAAACATAGAAATTGTAGGCCCATTGGAAACCCGATCCTTATTTCTCCTTAGGGTTTTTGTCGTAGTATATATATAGACATCTAGACTCTCTAAATCAGCATCATCTTGATTACTCACGTTTTGAGGAAGGTTGAGGAGAGAGAGAGAGTAGTAGAAGTTTGAAGGTTCTTGCATCCCACACTGCATCTGAGTTTTGGTATTGGAGGATATACGACAGAAGATCGTGAGGTTCATTAAGCTACTTTCTACGTCTGTCTTTAGATTCTGTGTGTTGAGACGATATTAATTTCAAAGAGATCTCGAAGGTAGACCCTAGTTTCGGTTTATAGGGTTTTAAAGGAAATTTTTTTTATATTCAATACATACGAGCTGCCAATTATTTTTGGGACTTCCATTCCAACACCTATAAATAGGGAGAGCATTTTCCATAGCTAAGTTAAGTCTCTTGTGAGATTTCTAAGAGAGAAAACACGTCTTCTACCTTGAGAACTTCCACCACCAACCTAGATCCCTAAACCTAAAGGTTACCATCAAATATTCTACCCAATCTCATAACTTGGTGTTGAAGATCTTTATAGTTTAGAACCAAATCCATTAGTGTGTGTAAACCGAGAGTCTTGGGTGTGAAGTCTTCAAGATTGCTCAAGGCCTAAACGAAGTGTGCAACGTGGAGTTCAAGTGAAGTTAGCTATAGCTTCGAAGGAGGGCCTTTGGCAGACAGATCTACGATAGAAAGGAACATCTAGCCATGTGGATTGATTGAGGTATAAGACTCGAGTACTTATAGATTAACTTTAGTTTTAATGGATTAGGCTTTGATGAATTGAGAAGGTTCCCCACAGTTTTTTCCTAGAAAGGGTTTCCATGTCAACAAATCACTTGTTTTATTTATTGTTTTCTCATATAAACTTGTGATTTGATGCACATGTGTGCACTAAGTGTTTAATGAATTGATTGTTTGAGTCTACATATCACATATAGTTGCTTGGTTGGGTGTGGGTTGCCTTGGTTGGGATCGTCATGTGAGATTGAGTGTTAATCAAATAAAATCAATACACTATTATACATGGGTATTTTGTGTTGTGGTGATTTAAAAGGGTTTCCCACTTAAATTTCCATATCATTGTCAGAAGAGGTAGTTAAGGTTGAATTGGGTTAAAATTGGCGTTTGTTAAAGCAAAATTTTTAATAACCTATTCACACCCCCTTTAGGTCTGGCGTGCAATTCCTCGTGTATAATTGAGTGGAAAGATCTTACGTAAAAGTGTTGTAATTTTTGTTTTCACAGCAAGCTTGAAAGACCAAGTCATGGGCTGGACATGGCTTGGCACATAGGCAAGGAAGATTAGATTTTTTAGGCAATCAAGGATGGTATGTGCATATCATGTGACGCAATTTTGAACAGTTGAGGCATGTGCACAACATGAGAGACAGTTATGGCTGTTGATGTAATGTGCACATCAGGTGAGGGAGTTTCGATCAATTACTAGCATGTGCACATGTAAGGCGGTTTTGAGCAGTTGATAACTAAGTCAAGAAACAGTTACAATTGATCCAGCCATGTTCACTAGATGTTCAACACATGTTCAACACAGTATGGGGAGTGGTAGAACACCTATTATCCTTGAAGGAGAATTTGATTGGTGCCTACAAAACAGTTGGGGAAGTCAACTACATAGCTAAGTTGGCTAGAGCTAGGTGGTGTCAGCAATGCCTAGGCGGTGGTGCTGTAACCACCATATATAGCTTTTATATATAGATTGCTAGGGTCTGCTGTAACCCAAGAGAATTTGGGCATGTTTTTGTAAGCAAACCATAACCGAAAATCCTTTAAGCTTATTGAGAAGAAAAGGGTTGGGTCATTTGGCCTGTAACCTCGTGTGCCTCTGGTATTGTGGAGGAAGGTGCATCATGAGGATGCCTCTCCTGTCGAGTTTCATGCAGTTTATACTTTGAGCGAGACTCCTACTCCCAATCGAAGTTGGTACTATTTTACTACAAGAGACAAGTTGAATACTGGACTGCGCTCCAACTGTCATAGTTGAAAATCTCGCTTTATATTCGTCAGTGAAGGGTGGGCTGCAAAGGCTGTTAGGACTTTGGTACCAAGAGGATGGGGTATTCCTAAGATACTTGGTACGCCCTACACTTACTTTCTCTCCTTTGTCTTTTTTTTTTTTACTCATCATGCCTCTTGTAGATTCTACTGTGCTCTCTAGGGACCAAGAATAGAAGTTGCAAGCTATGAGTGCCCATACTGAAAAAGACTTTGGAGTCCTTATGTCCAAAGATGGTGGTGGGATGGTAGATCATCTCCGGGACCCTCTTTGAAAAGATAGAGTATGTTAATTCTCTTGTACTTTTTCCTTTTTCTTGGATTTTTCATCTAGATAACCCTTTATTTCTTTGCAGTAGTAGATAGAAAGGTGATTGGGTCCCACCTTTTTGGTAGGAGCCCTCCTCCTCCTAAGGTGGCGAGGACGGGCGATACCTCTCAAGTGACTTCTCCAATGGCACCACCTAAGGTGTGCTCTCCTCGAGCAACACTTCTAGTGGTACCTTGGGCTCGCTCTCATCAAATGGCCCCTCTAGTGGTGTCTCCTCAGTCGCAGACTCCTTTAGTTGTATCTCCTACTCTAGGGTCCTCCTTGTTGGCCACACCTTCTGTCCCTCGTTCATCCACTCCTCCTGTGGGAACTTCTAGATGAGCACCGATTCAGGTCAACTCCATATTAGATAACGTGCTAGTTATAAAGGATCGCCTTGGGAGGTTTGTATTACCCAACGATGTTAGCGAGATTAGTGTTCTTGGCACTGAGGGAATCGTTAGCTCTTTTCTGGATGGCCTGGCTTAGGTAAGGGTCTGTCGTCTCCCTTTCTCTAGTCCTTTCTTAAGCTTCTGATATTCTTTTGACTTTTATCTTCCTTCAGGCTTCTACTGCATCTATGTGTTTACTTTCAAGGGCCTACTATCTCGGCCATCTGAAGCATAGTCATGAAGTAGTGTAAAAGGAGTTTCTTACTGCTCAAGGGAGGATTGTTGAGCTTGAAGCTGCTGACAAGACTTTCTAGGTCAATCTTGTGGTGTCCCATAAAAAGGCGACTAAGCTGGAGACTGAACTTTTGGTGACCCGTGAAAGAGACGCGCTCAGAGAGACTGAGTTTGTGGAGATCCGTGAGAGGACAACTAAGCTTGAGACTGAGTTTTTGGCGACCCGTGAGAAAGATGCGCTCAGAGAGGCTGAGCTTGCAGAGACCCACGAGAGGGCCATACTCAGAAAAGGCTGCTGCAAGGGTAGAGGTGAAGACTGCTCAGGAGAGAGCTTCTCGAGTTGAGGCGAATCTGGAGAATGGCCTTGCGGACGTCTTTATTGACGGTTATGAGGAGCTCCCTCATCTGGAGAATGGCCTTGTTTTCCCTTATATTGACCTTTCAGGCTTCTTACCAACTGAGGCGCCTGATGATGGTGAGGATGATGATGAGGAGGACGACGACGACCATGAGAATAGTTAGGGTGTTGGGTACTTTTGATTTTTTTTTTAGGAAGGTAGCGTGTAGCCTCACTTTTGTAAAAATGGTTCTTTGCCACTGGTGCCCCTTTGAATACAAAAATGCAAATATATTTTTGGAGTAAATCTAGAAATTTTTATTCATTCACTGCTTATGTAAAGCAATATCGAGTAATAGCCCCAAAAAGTACATTGAATAAAACCAAGTTCCCCAACTTTATTACTTTGACTCTCTCAGGGTGTCATTGGTAGTACCTTTTCAATTGCTTAGTGTTCCATAGATGGGGGTAAGACCTTCCCCTCAAAATTCTGGATCTTGTAGGTGTCTGGCCTCACCACTTCTGTTATGAGGTAGGGTTTTTCCCAATTTTATCCCAGCTTTCCTTTGCGTGAATCTTTTATGGCGAGGATCACTTTTTTGAGCACCGAGTCTCTTGGTTGGAAAGAACGAGACTTCACCCTTGAGTTGTAGTACTTTGTCAAGTGGCGCTTATACTCCGTATTGCAGACCACAGCCATCTCTCTTGCTTTCTCTACCAAGTCGAGGTTAATGCGGAGTCCTTCCTCATTGGTGGTGGGGTCATGGTGCTAGATTCTTAATGAATGTACCCCGATCTCCACTGGGATAACTGTCTCAATTCCGAAGGCGAGGAAAAATGGGGTTTCACCAGTTGGGGTTTTTGGCATGGTTCGGTAGGCCCATAACACGCCCGGGAGTTCGTTAACCCAAAGACCCTTCGCCCTTTTGAGTCTTATCTTTAGGTTGGTAAAACAGTCCTGACCATGACTTTTGCTTGTCCCTTTGTCTGCGGGTGCGTTGGGCTAGAATGAGGCTACTTTATTTGAAGGTTAGAACAAAAGGAGTTCAGGAGCTTGTTGTCAAATTGCTTGGTGTTGTTGTTGACAATGGCGTGGGGTATCCCGAAGCGATAGACTAGGTTTTTCAGATAAAATTTTTCACCTTTGCGTCTATTTTCTTTGTTGAGGGTTCGACCTCCACCCATTTAGTGAAGTAGTCCACTGCTACCACGACGAACTTGCACTGTCCTCTGTTGAGAGGAAGAGGGCCTAGGATATCGATGCCCTATTTGGAGAAGGGGCACAGACTTGTGATGACCATGAGTTCCTCTGGCGGCTGCCTGGGCATAGTGGCGAAGCACTGACACTTGTCGCACTTCTTAGCGAATTCATGGGCATCCCTCACCATGCTAGGACAGAAGTAGCCTTGTCTAAGTGCCTTGTGGGCGGACGCTTCAGAGTGATTCCCACAAATCCCTTCATGGATCTCCCACAGTGCATAGTTAGCTTCCTCAGGCAAAATACACTGTAGTAATGGCAAAGATTAGCCTTTCTTATACAAGGTATCTTGTAAAATAGTAAATTTACAAGCTCTTATCTTGAACCTTCTGGCCTCGAGAGGATCATCTGACAATGCACCCAACTTGAGGTATGGCCTTGTCGAGGTTATCCAATTTGATTTAGTGGACACACAGTTACGTTTGTGGCTTGTACGTCTAACTTGTTTGGTTCAAATTGATAACCAATGAATGCTGGTCTTGGAGGGGCATTGGAAGATGAGGTGAGCCTGTCGAGTGCATTTGCGACTATGTTGTCCTCCCTTAGGATGTGACAAATTTTGAAGTATTAGAACTTGGCGATCAAGGTTTTCACCATGACAAGGTACTCCTGCATTCTGGCTCCTTTTGCCTCGAATTTACCCTTCACTTGTTTGACTATCAACTGAAAATCGCTATAAGTTTTGAGGTGCAGGGCTTCCATCTCAACTGCCAATCTTAGGCCAGACAGGAGTGCCTCATATTCTGCCTCATTATAGGAGGCAATGAAGTGGAGCTTCATAGCATACTTGATGAGAATGCCTTCGGGGCTGATCAGGATTAGGCTTGCTCCACTTCCTTCATTGGTCGAGGAGCCATCTACATAAAGGCTCAAGAGGGGTAGAGAGGAGGGCTCGAAGATCGGTGTGTAAGCAGGTTGGTGTGCCTGGGCCCTAGGATGTGCTCCAGGCTTGAGCGCCTAGGCGTCTGGGCACCTGGGATGGCTTGGGCGCATGGTTTTCACACTTGGGCGTCTGGGTGTCCTGTTTGGGTGTCAGATTGCTTTGCGCTTCCGGGCTCGATGTCTAAAATGTGGAAGGCTCATTGGTCTCCTTCTCTACTGTTGTAACCTTAGCAATAAAATCTATTCAGGCTTGTGCTTTGATGGTCGCCCTTGGCTGGTACTGGATATCGAACTCACCCAGTTTCATTGTCAATTTGAGGAGTCTCCTGGATACATCTGGCTTTCCTAAGAATCTCTTTAAAGATTGGTCTGTAATCACAACAATGGTGTGACTTTGGAAATAATGTTGTAGGTGCCTAGCTGTTGAGATGAGGGTGAGGGCTAGCTTTTCTAACCTCGAATATCTGATTTCTGCTCTTCAGTATGCTCTGCTCACATAATAGATGGACTTTTACACTCCATCATGGTTTTTGATGAGGATGGAGCTTACCACCGACGGGGAGGTAGAGATGTACAAATATAATGTCTCACTTGGTGTAGCATATGATAGGAAGAGAGGCGTAGCCAAATAGGCTTTGAGCTTTTGAAAGACTTCCTCTGCCTTAGGTCCCCACCTGAAGATTTTTTGGAGAATCTTGAAGAAAGGCAGACATTTGTCTACAGACTTAGAAACCAACCTGTTAAGTGTTGTAATTCTCCCATTGTAGCGCTGGAGCTCCTTGGTCGAGGAGGGTGATTTCTTGTCGAGGATGGTCTTGATCTTGTCAGAGTTCGCCTCAATTCCCCTCTAGTTAACCATAAAGCCTAGGAACTTTCCTGAACCCACACCAAATGCGCACTTCTCAGGATTTAGCTTCATGCAGTATAACCTGAGAACGTTGAAAGTTTCTTGGAGATGGTCAATGTGGTCTGTTGCAACGAGGCTTTTCACCAACATGTCGTCCACATACACCTCCATTGTTCACCGATCTGAGACTGGAACATCTTTTTCAACAGACGTTGATAGGTCGTTCCTGCATTCTATAGCCCAAAGGGCATGACCCTGTAATAGTAGGTCCCTTTTCGGAGTGATAAATGATGTTTTCTCATGATTTAGGGGGTACATGCTAATCTGGTTATACCCAGAGTACACATCCAAGAAGGTGGTAGCTGTCTTTTGGGCACGCCTTGTTAAGCTCGGTGAAGACAACGTAGAGGCGCCACTTTTTATTGGCTTTAGTCACCATCGCCACATTAGAAAGCCACTTAGGATATACCACTTCTTTGACCGCCCCATTCTCTATCAACTTTTTCACCTCCTTATCCATTGTTTGGGCCTTTTTAGTAGAGGCGCCCCTTAGTTTTTGACGAATAGGTTTGTGGTCAGGGTCAATATTGAAGCAGTGGGTGGCAATCTCAGGGTCAATGCCCTCGAGGTCTGCATGCGACCATGCAAAAACGTCCATATTGCGCCTTAGAAAGTGTATGAGCTGGCGGACCAAATCTTCAAAAAGTGAAGAGCCAATGTGTACTTTTCTTTCTGGATACTCTTCATCTAGGACCACCAGTCTGAGCTCCTCTACTGGTTCTCTTCTTTCCAACTTGGCATCATCTCTCGGGTTAAGGAACTCTACTTGCAATGCCTCATGTGGCTTCCTCGTCTTCATGGAGGAGACGTAGCATTCTCTTGCAGCTACTTGGTCTCCTCGGACCTCTACAACTCTGTTCAAGGTTGGAAAACAGAGAAGAAGATGGTAGGTGAAGGGCATATCTCTTAGGGTGTTGGGAACAGGTCGCTCTAGGATTATGTTGTAGGCCGAAGGGCATTTTATCACCAGGAAGTTGACTATGACTGTGAAACTTCAAGGTGCTATGCTGGTTGTGACTGGTAAGGTGATGGATCCTAGAGGATACACCTTCTCCCCTGAGAACCCAATGAGGGGTGACCTGATGGGCTACAATCATTCTATGCCCAAGTTGAGCTTGTCATAAGCATTTGCGAACAAGATATCCACAGAGCTGTTGCTGTCCACAAGAATTCTTCACACTTGGAAGTTGGCGACGGTTATGGTGAGCACCAGAGGGTCATCATGGGGATGTTGAATTTCTTCTAAGTCCTTATTTAAGAAGGATATGACCTCGTTGTTTCCGTGCTTAGGCACCTTAGATGGGTGCAAATCGTTGATGTGCCTTACTTTTCTGGCGTGGGCTTTTATGGTGGAGAGTGAGTCTCCTCCTCTTGCAAGCCCTCCAGAGATGGTGTAAATTTCTTTGACAGGCTGTTAGTCTTACTGATTATGAGGTGGTGTTGGGACTTGTCCTTTACTGGCAACATACTAGCGTAGGTGACCCCGTTGGATGAGCTCCTCAATTTGTCTTTTGATGTCATAGTAGTTGTCGGTGTCATGGCCATGGTCACGATGGAAGAGACAATATTTGTTTGGCTTCCTATGATTTGAGGGTGACTTCATTCTCCTTGGCCATTTTATTGCAGGGCTGTCCTGGATCTGTAATAGGATGTGCCCGACAGCGACATTGAGGGGAGTGAAGGCTTGTCGATCTCTCTATGATACAGGACCAAGCCATTCTTTGGAAGGTACCCTCTATGTCCTGCTGCGCTTGTTATTACTCTCCTTCTTGTCATCCCTGATTCTTTCTTTTCTTTTCTCCCCAGTTCTGGAGGACTCACCTCATCGGGCCCTTGTAATGTCCTTAGCATTCATGTATTTCTGGGCCTTCGCTAGCAGCTCTAGCATGCTCTTCAGTGGGCGCTTCATCACTGAGAAGAGAAAGCTTGATGACCGGAGGCCTCCTAGGAAGACGGTCATGCTGACCTTATCATCGGGCTCCTCTAACTGAAGGACCTCGTTAAAACGAGTGAGGTAGCTTCTCAAGCTCTCGTCTCGATCCTGCTTTATGCTGAGCAGGTGGGTGGCAGGCTTCTGGTGGCGACATCCTCCAATGAAGTGCAACACGAAGGACCTGCTCAACTCAGCAAATGAGCCAATGGAGGTTGGGGAGAGCTTGGCGAACCACTACCGAGCGGATCCCTTCAAGGTGGTTGGGAATGCTCTACACATGATTTCGTCAAGAATGTTGTGCAACTGCATCAAGGTCTTAAAAGTTTCGAGGTGGTCTAGCGAATCCTTCGTACCTTCAAAGGTTTCGACGGATGACATCTTGAATTTATGAGGAAATGGGTAGTTCACCACGTTAGGCTTGAAAGGCGTGTCAGTTTGCCTTACAAGATAGTCCATTGTCACGGGTCCCTGTGCCTTCATGACGTTGAAGACGTTACCGAGTTAATTTTGCACCACAATTTTTTCATCCTAGTGATTGGGAGGAGGTCCTCTAGAATTATCATGGAAATGGCTCCAATGCTCCATGCTTTGGTTTTCACCCTCATCCTCTTGGAAATGAGGGTCTCCGCCATGGGAAACAGGAGTTGGAGGAGGAGGTGAATGTTCCTCATGGTGGGTCCCCTTATGTGGGGGCTCCCAAGGGAACTCCCAAATTGGGGCGTCCCTTGATGGGGAACGCCTAGGTGGGAGTTCCTTGATGACCAGTGCGTGGAGCTCCTCTGACTTGAGATCCAGGCTACGATTATCCTTGTTGTCTGAGCATCAATTACAGAATCTGCTAGTTCTGGGCTATAAACTATTGCATTGTGTCTAGCATCTACTATGCATTTGGGATGAGATTGGTAGGTGGAGGAGCAACCTCCTACTCTCGCACTAGATTGTCTTCAAACTAATTCATGGATCTGATGGTGATTGCAATTGATTCAGCAAAGAAAGTGTTTAAGTGAGAATTTTGTTGATTCCCACACAGATGGTGCCAAACTGATGATGCACAAATTGGGTTTGTACACCACTTGAAAATTGAACAATAAAAATGCAGTAATTGATAAGTGAGAGAGAGAGACAAATGCAAGACAAAGTTTATTGTGGTTTGGTCAATGTGACCTACATCCACTTTGAATGACTAGGATCTTCGGATATTTTATTAATTCGAGTGTGTAGAGAGGGCAGAGAGTTACAAGTTATGAGAAGGAGATGGGAGATATGCTCGATTGGGTGTGATGCCTCCCAAGTGTTGGTAGAGCTTACAATTTATAGTCGTCTCATAACGCATAGTAATTAAATAACTAGTTTGGTGGTCATAACGGATTGTAGTGATTTAATAGTAATTAAATAACTGATCCAACGGAGGTGGTGACCTCTTCTCAACGGGCGAGGCGGTTACAATACTCTCCTTAGGACTCGGTCAAAGGATGAGGTGAGGGTTGACTCTCCCCAAGGCGGTGAGGATAAGGCTTTGGATGACCCAGTGTGCTCCCTACTAATGTAGCTCCTTGAGCTTTATAAGCTTGACTGAGTCTACCACATTGAGCTGGACTTACTGAATCTCTTTGAAATGGGCTATAAGCTCAGACCGGTCTTATAACATGAGTTGGGTCCTTGGGCTTGGCCCATCAGGAAGCATAGGAGGATTTTACTACTTCTTGCTCAGTTCTTTTCTCCCTAACTAATTCATTCATACGTCTATCTCTGTATGGTTCAAACTATCTGATGAAATTCCTGGAAAACTTGAAAGATCTCAAATCTCGCCCAGGTCCTCTCGGCTTTTTCCAGATGTAATTGTTAATTACATATTAATATGCTGCGGGTTATTTGTTACATATTAAAATGCATTTTGTTATTTGGGTTTGTGAGTTGTGGGGTTTTGCTATTTGTTCATGCACATGCGTAGTCTTATATTATTATGTTGATTATCGTGGATTATGTTATCCGTTTATATTATTTGTTTTTTTGTGCTTTTAGTTTTCGGGCCGTGTGATTTATTCATGTGCATGCATACCTTGATCTTAACGGGCAATATGCATATATCAAATTATCTATGACCAATGCTATAGGACCCAAGTTAATTTAACATGTGGCTTAATTGATTAAATCTTTAAATTAGGTCCTAAGTTAGATACCAATAACATTTTCCATTTTCTATCACATAACTTAAACATATACACACACTACTTTTAGCTACTTCTTGAAATCATTTTATTAGTAGGAAAGGGTGAATGTTTGGTCTGGGTACATAATGTCCAAGGACTGCATCTAATTGGTGGATTCTCATTCATTCATTATGGAGTGGCATGTGATCTTTCACCTTTCATCTTTTCTTTACCACAAATTAACTGGGTTTTATATGCTTTTGAATTGGTAGATACCACAGATATGTTTATCAAAGGTTTTGTGAGCTATTTTGCATTTGTGCAGCCAGTTAGTAGAACTAGAAACATTTGATAATTGTAAGATAGTAATGAAGCAATTCTAATGGAAATTGTAGGATCAAAGAACATGTAACATGAGAACGGCGGGAGCAAGGATGCAGCAGAGCTGGTTGAGAAGCAATTGGGATTAGAGAAAGCCTCGACCCTTTGATCAGTTTGTGGGTAAAGCTGAAACCCATTAGAAATAAACATGAACTCAATCATCCTTGTATGACATGTCACAAGCTCAATTAATTAACTTTTATGTTATCTCAATCAATACTTAGTGCTATTTACATCTGATTTAACTCAGCATTTGAATGATTATATCTGTCCAACATGTGGTCATGCTTTAGGGAATTCACATTTTCAATTAAGGGGATTCTTTTTATGAACTTGTTTTGTGTCACACCTTAATGCTTTTATACTACAGATACCATACACTTGCCCCATATACACATCGTGGATGAATTATTACTCGAAGTTGTAAGGTGCTCTCAGTAACCTTGATTTTTCCTTCTTTTCATTCATCATCATTTTTTGCTTGGAGGTATGATTGGTCCCTATCTTTTTTGTTCATCAAAAGAAACAAAAAAAGGGCAATCGCACTCTCATCGGTTGAATGTCACACTGCTGTAGAAGAAGTGCTAGTTGATTTTCTTTAA
This sequence comes from Ilex paraguariensis, assembly GCA_963454935.2. Classification (NCBI taxonomy): domain Eukaryota; kingdom Viridiplantae; phylum Streptophyta; class Magnoliopsida; order Aquifoliales; family Aquifoliaceae; genus Ilex; species Ilex paraguariensis. Next base: position 12,729 of record CAUOFW020001894.1, read on the forward strand.
CAACCCCATTACTTATTGACTACTAGAGGTTGAGAAAGTATTCTGACCATTACTAATGAAACTTTAGATTCATCTTTTGTTTAGACTAACAATGCACTACGTACATTGTACGTGAATAAATTTTTTTAAAAAAATTAATAAATAAATATTTGATGAAATGGTTAAACTTTATGATTACATGTGACACAACATTAAATGTGCTCACATGATGTTGATAAAACCAGACGCGTGATGAAGGATTTTTCTATTAAGAGCTTTCTAACCAAGCCGAGTTAATTCGAGGATCGGCAATATATTGGTTCTCTTTGTAACCAAACTCATTAATCTGTTCGGTTAAGCAATGAAAGAGCTCGGCTTGTGCCAAGCCGAGTCCGGTAAAATATTCAGCAAGGCAATTGAAGAAATTGGTTTGTACCAAACCAAGTCCATTAATCTGTTCGGCAAATATCAAGTGTGCTCGACATTTGATATGTCCGAGCTATTTAAGATAAATAGAAGGATAAAGATACACTTATAATTTAGGCAATCAGATAAACCAATTAACGAAATTATAGATATCAGGAGGAATTGTTGGAGAAATGTCAGCAACTTCCCAATTTGAAAGACTGAATTGAAGGAAGGTGTGCCACCTTGAACCTAAATTCATGGAAACCCTAAGGGGATAACGATCTATAAAAACCAAGAGGAGTCAAGGTGAAAGGTACGCTGAACCCTCCTTGTCTTTTTCCATTTGTTTGATTATCCTTACTGACTTAAGCATTGGAGTGTCTTCGATCAAAGCACTTCGATCTTGGGCAGTGTGTTGGTTTTGCAGGAAAGGGAAGATTGGGAGATCACGTTTAGAACCCCATAACCATTTCAATTCCAATAGGAGGTAATCTCAATTTTTTGCCTCTTACATTTGACGCCGTCTGTGGGAAAGATCATCACCTTTCAGAATAAAAAGCTACTATGTCAAGGCTCAGAAGTGCAATTGGATCACCTGTAGGCAGTTTTTCCTTGGGAAATTCTGATCCTGTGTCTCATCCTTTTGACAACAACACAAGGTTGCATGCATTTAGAAGCCCCTCCAGAATCCGTGAGGATGACGAGGTATCCTCTACGAGTTTCAAGCCCTCGAAAAATCAGAACCAACAGAGCAAGGATCATGGTAAGTCACTCTGTGCCGAGGGGGAGGACCATTTCCTTGGCAAAGCTAGTCCAGTCCTTGCAGGATCAACTTGACGCCCATGACAAGCTGTTCAAGAAATCCTATGCTAGGGAGAAAGATTTGATCCAAGAAAACGAAAAGTTAAAGGCAAAGTTGAAAGAGGTGACTAGAAGGGAAAAACGGGCGAGAGAAAATTGGCATGAAAGTCCGGGACAGAAGCTTAGCAGAGTTAAAATTGCTGATGAGAAAGATTACAGGCAGAAGAAGCCTCAGATCTAGGAGGAGGATACGTGGAAGCAATATATCAACAAAGAGCTCAACCTTCGCTTGAAGAGACCATAACAGAGGTCGGCTAGGGACCTAGCTAGAAGAACTGCCATCACCACTATAAGCCCTCTCATTTGCACCCACCGCATATATCTTGAGAAAGATTCCAAACTTTCCCGACAACCACAAAGGCGGTTGAATCTCATCATGAAGGAGGTGGTAAGGGATGAGGTTCTGAAACTACTTGATGTGGGGATCATTTTTCCAATTGTCGATAGTAAGTGGGTTAGCCCCACGCAAGTAGTACCTAAGAAATCCAGAATTACGGTGGTTGAGAATGATGAGAATGAACTTATACCTACAAGAGTAATCACTGGATGAGGTGTGCATTGATTACCGCAAGCTGAACGCTTGCACAAGAAAAGACCACTTCCCATTGCCATTCCTCGATCAAGTTCTAGAACGAGTAGCGGGACATCTATTTTACTGTGTTTTAGATGGATACTCCGGCTATAATCAAATTGAGATTGCTTTGGAGGATTAAGAGAAGACTACTTTCACGTGCCCCTATGGTACCTTTGCCTACCGCCGCATGCCATTTGGGTTGTACAATGCTCCAGGGACTTTTTAATGCTGTATGATAGGAATTTTCAGTGACATGGTGAAAAAGATAGTAGAGGTCTTTATGGATGACTTTTCGGTATTTGGGGATTCATTCGAGGGACGTTTGGCAAACTTGGAGAAAGTTCTAACAAGATGTGAGGAGAAGAATCTAGTCTTGAATTGGGAAAAATGTCACTTTATGGTAATGGAAGGAATCGTGCTTGGCCATATATTTTCAACAAGGGGTATTGAAGTCGATAAATCCAAGGTGGAGGCCATCTCCAACCTCCCCACACCAAGAGCCATCAAAGGCATCCGGTCATTTTTGGGCCATCCAGGTTTTTTATCGTCGATTCATAAAGAATTTCAGTGCATTGGCCTGATTCTTGACCAACCTGTTGTCTAAGGAGGTCCTATTTGAGTGGTCGGATGATTGTGAGACATCCTTTAAAAAACTTAAAAGCATGCTAATCACATCTCTGATCATGCGACCACCCAATTGGGATCTACCTTTTGAGCTCATGTACGACGCGAGTGATTATGCGGTCGGCGCAGTGCTCGGTTTGAGGGAGGAAAATAGACCATATGTGATACATTATGCTAGCAAAACATTTAATGAGGCTCAGATGAATTACACTACCACCGAGAAAGAATTGCTAGCAGTAATGTTTGTCTTAGATAAATTCCGTGTTTACATCATTGGTTCGCCTATTGTTGTCTTTACTGATCACTCTGCTTTAAAGTATCTGTTATCTAAGTAGGATGAAAAATTGAGACTCATTAGGTGGATACTCTTCCTACAAGAATTTGACTTGACGATCAAGGATAAGAAAGGAGTTGAGAACGTGGTGGCAGATCATTTATCCCGGCTTGTGGTGCAAGAGGCCGATGAGCACATTCTTATCCCTGACTTTTTCCCTGATGAGAATTTGCTGTCAATTCATTTTGTTTGTCCTTGGTATGTGGATATATGTAACTATCTTGCAACAGGACAGATACCACCGCAATGGAGCCTAGAAGATCGAAGACGATTTATGGCAGATGTGAAGTACTTCTACTTCGACAACCCGTATTTGTTCAAGTACTGCCCCGACCAAATCATGAGGAGATGCGTACCTGAAAATGAACAGTGGGACGTCCTTGCATTTTGTCATTCACAAGCTTGCGGTGGACATTTCTCAGCAAAAAAGATTTCGGCCAAAATTCTTCAATCAGGTTTTTACTGGCCCTCTCTTATCAAAGATTGTGTTTTGTTTTGTAAGGGATGCGACAAATGCCAACGGTTGGGTAGTGTGACCCAAAGAAACATGATGTCCCTTTCACCAATACTTGTTATAGAAATATTTTACTGTTGGGGCATCGACTTCATGAGTCCTTTCCCTATGTCATTTGGTTATTTGTACATCCTCCTGGCAGTGGACTATGTGTCCAAATGGATGGAGGCTATCCCGACTAAGACTAATGACCACCGGGTCGTAGTCAAGTTTCTCAAGGAGAACATCTTTTCGAGGTTTTGGATGCCTCGTTCAATAATAAGTGATGGTAGACCACATTTCTGTAATAGGTCATTTGCATCTCTAATGTTCAAATATGGCGTCACTCACAAAGTATCCACTGCCTATCACCCACAAACAAATGGCCAAGCCGAGCTAGCCAATAGGGAGATCAAGAACATTCTTGAAAAAATGGTTAACCCAAACAGGAAGGATTGGTCTGATAGATTGATCGATGCCCTCTGGGCATGCCGCACTGCCTTTAAAATTATTTTGGGCATGTCTCCCTACCAGCTTGTCTATGGAACAGCTTGCCACATACCAGTCGAAATGGAACACAAGGCCTATTGGGTCATTAAGACTTTAAATCTTAATTTGAGAATGACCGGTGATCATAGGAAGTTAGAGCTGAATGAGTTGGAAGAGATTCGACAAGATGCGTATGAGAGCTCCAAAATCTCAAAAGAAAGGACCAAAATCTTTCATGATAACTCCATCGTGAGGAAATCATTTGAGCCCCAGCAAAAAGTACTCTTATACAATTCTCGCCTCTCCATTTTTCAAGGCAAACTCCGATCCCATTGGGATGACCCCTATTTTGTCAAGGTGGCCTACCCCAACGGAGCTTTGGATGTCCAAAACCCGAAAATGGCCAGACATTCAAGGTCAATGGCCAAAGACTTAAGCCATTTTTTGGGGGCTTTGAAGAACAAGTGGTGGAGGAGAATTTGATGGATCCGGTATACCCGGAAGTTGTGGAGGAATAATTAGTTTTTTTTTCTGCTTTTCAATGTACAGGCTTTTATTTACTTACTTTATTTTTATTCCATGTTAATTATGTTCTTTTGTCATATAGTTTTGTTCTTCTTAGTCGCAGATATTGGTGTTTTGTCAAAGCTCAAGTGCAAGGTGTTCTCTAACCCTACTAATCTTTTTACTGTCCGTCATTGAATATCATAATTTTTTGTTTCATTGAGGACAATGCATGAATCAAGTTGGGGGGTGAGGTTGCACTATTTGCATCTTACACCAATGTTTGCAGGAATATTCTGCGTGGATATTCGCGTCTGCCGACACTCGTGCTTGCCGACACTAAAAAAAAAAAGGGAATATTCTACGCTGATATGCGGCTGCGACACTAAAAAATAGAAAAAAAATAAATAAAAAATAAAAAATGGGATGCCTTTATAAGGTTTTCAATTTTTTTTTCTCCCATCCACTGGTGATTGGTCTCCCCTTCTTTTCCCTTCTTTTTTCTTCTTTCTTCTTTCTTCCTCTTTCTCTTCTTCTTCTTCTTCGTCGTTCTCTCTGTTCTCTATAAAAACAAACCACCCTGCAAATCCATGACCATATACGCCGACGACCCAGTCATTTTTTAATAATTTGCCTTATATGTTTGTATTTGTTCATGGGTGCTCTTTTTCTGCTCACACTTAGGGTGAGGGGTTTCAGCCTAACCCAAATCTCCCTCGAGTTGGTTAATTGTTGTGTTTTGTTTGTTGGTTTCGGCAGCTAAACAGATCTCTACACCCACCGTCTTTCCCTCTTTCTTCGTTTTCGTCTTCTTCTTCTTATTTCTGTTGTGTTATTCTCTATAACACGACCCAACTCCCAACAATCCCATGACCATATTCCCCGAAGACCTAGTCGTTTGTCTCATGATCGGCATTTGTTTACTCTATTTGTACATGACTCTTCTTCTTCTGTCTGCATTTAAAATCAAGGGTTTTCGTCCTAGCGAAAACCCAGATCTGCGTAAAGAAGATTAATTTGTGTATTTTTTTGTAGGTTTTGACAGTTGAACAGATCTCTACCCTACAACTTGATCTCCAAACTTCACACACTGGTAAATTCGAAACATTGGGGACAATGTTCGATTTAGGTTGGGGGGTGTGATCTACGATTTCAGTTTGTTATAGTTTCGTATTTTTTTTTTTAAAAAAAAAAAAAAAAGAGATTGTTCTGGATTGCGTATTTTTTTACAACATTTTTGCTTATATTTCATGATCACATACAGCTTCAATCGTCTTTGTGACTGGCAGACGTTAAAGAACCAGATAGTGAGTTTTAAAGCATAGAAAAACATGGATGTTAAAATTTTTGGTTTAGTTTGGGAGTCTTGCGCACATTTCCATCTGATGTGCATGCTGTGATCATGAGAAAAAGCAAGAGTAGTCAAAAAAATTAAAATTCGAGAAGCACAAGCAAAACCATTGTGTGGCAGAAGTACTTTTGCTAAACGTCGTCGTGCCAAACGGCTGGGTGCTTGTAAACAATGTGGCAGGTGTTTTCACATGAAAAAATACAATCAGTGTTCTGAACCAATTTCGGGTCGTGCAAACGATCGATTAAACTGGATAGTGTATGGGCAGAGTAAGAATTTTCTGACACGCCATCTTATACCAGTCCGGGACTTACACGTTATGTGTGACAAGAAGTGGGAAGGGTCACTAATAATGACATAGACACAAGCGATGACTCGGATTAAATTTTGACTAATAATGACAAAGCTGTGAAAAAATGTGTTTTGGGGATGAAGGTTAATGGCCTGAATTTTTTTGTGTGTAAATATTTGTTTATGTACAAAGTCTTTTTGTTGAATAAAGATGTGGGCCGAGTAAGGATTGTCCTAAAATGCCAACCTGTAGCGTAGGTAGGGACTTATCCTGAGACGCCATAGTTTTCCAAGTTCAATGTGTGCATTTAGTTTTTTTTTTCAATTTTCATAGATAAATGTGTATGTAAATAACTTTGATTTTTATTCGAGTGAAAAAAAAAAAGTCGCATTTCCTTGAAAAATGGTATTTTCTCTATGCTTAAATGTCAAATGTACATTGGTATTTGTTAATCTTAAGGTACAGAATGACCAGACTCGAAAATAGAATTATAATATAACTGACATTCTTTGAAAACCTGACATAACCAGTGGAGATAACAAAGAATACCATGGTAAGTTTTGAGCCTTGCGATGCTTTCTGAGAGACAATCAACATTTACTCAAGTAAGCTCTTTCACTTTCAATTGTTGAATAATCTCATTAAACTTGTTTTGATTAAATGCAACTAAAGTAATCTATTGACATATCCCACAGGGAACCTTTGCATGCGACACATACATAGGCACATACTTGAGAAAGGATTTTAGGTCATCTTTGAGTTGATTTTGAGCCTTAGTCATTGTTTCTACGAAATTATATCCCTAGTTAGCCATGTTTAAGCCTTCAATGAATGATGATTTCTTTTCGAAAAAAAAACTCATATGATAACCGAGCCACAAGAAAATACACTTAACATACCTTGCTATCCATTTTTTGCACCCTCTTATAAATCGGTATGACATAGAAAGGCAAGAAAAACAGAAAAGAAGATGGTGGCTATTGTTCAATGAAGAATTGGTGAAAAAAAAAAAACAAGGAATTGCCAAGAAAGTGAAAAATGAGAAAAAATGAAAGAAAAAAATATCATTTCTAGGCAAAAGATCGAAAAGCAAGAAAGAGGTGTGCTACACTACATTAAAAAGGGATAGCTTTTGAATACCATTGACGTCATTTCGTTAGCCACTGACCTCTGGCCACATTACAACCTATACAAAGTCCTAATTGATCTCAAGTCTGATGCATGTGTGTGTTGTCGACCGAAAACTGGGGTATGTTAAATAGTATTTCTTTAATTGCATTGATATTCTTCCATGAGATTATGCCAAGAACATGATTAGTCTACTTTCTTAAGACTTTCACTCCCTTTCTAACTGTGCATGTGATTCTTCGATTGACCATCCTCTGATCACATGTCCTTTGAGAGACAAGTCACTATAATCGGAGTGAATTTTTTTTGCTGAGAGCATTCTAAGAGAGGTTTAAGACATCAAAGCTATCCATGGAAGGTGATAAAGTGGAATATTTGTTATATAACAATTCTTGCTACTAGAATGATCATTCCTACTACATAGGAATTTCAAATACCAATGTAACAAGTGTTTATTTTTGTATAGAGTACGTACCAATGACAGAGAAGTGTTCGGAAAACAATTCAAAATTAAGGGATGTGTGTCTCAATGATTCTGTTGCTAACTCATTCTGATCTTACATATACACATCTTTTAATTGGAGTTTGTAGGTAGCTTCACTAAAAACCTTCACGAGACAAAACTCGTCCACTAGGGATCACCTAGGGGTTTAACGGCTTGTTGCATATGCTAAATGCAATCGTGTTATCTACGAAAGTGATTTATTTTTTTATGTTGTTATTTATTACTAGGGACTAGTAATGTTTAGGTTGGGGGGTGTGATTAACCCTAATTAAGGCATAATTTAATAGGTAAATTGTGTTAGTTGAATAAAGTAAACTAATCAAATTAGAGTTAGTGTGTGAATAAAGATAATGCATTAATTGTTGTTCTTTTCAGGGTTTTGTACGTTAAAGCTACAAACTACTGGAGAGCCAATTGCATTAAAGCTACAAACTACTAGGGTGCCAATTATCAAAGCTCAAAACAAAGGGGGATCAAAGAATTCAAGGCCACCTAACAAGACTTTCATGCCACCTAACAAGATTCAAAGCCACCTAACAAGACTTTCACCCTCCCTTGTTGCCTATAAATACCACCCCTTAGGACTTGTAAAACATTCATCTTTTGGTAGTGGAAAACCCTCCAAAAGTATTATTACTTTCCTTATTGCTTATTGCTTTCTTTAAGTATTATTTTCTTTTATTGTATTATTACTTTCTTTTAATTTATTGCTTTCTTTTACTTTAAGTATTGCTTTCTTTTATTGTGTTATTGCTTTCTTTTATTTCCATTGCTTGAGCTTCCTTCTTCCCTTAAAGGAGTGAAACTTTTTCACTTTTCTAGAGCTTTATCAAAGCCGCGAAGGGTGAAACGTGATTCACTCATTCTTTGTCGAAGATCCGCTCCTTGTGTAAAGTGTTTTACCTTGTAACTCCTCTACTTTGAAGAATGAGCATCACTCACTTTTCTAGCTTTAACAAAGCCATAAAGAGTGTGTAGTTTCTCATCCAATCTTTAGTAAGAGGAGATTATTCGGAAGTTATATTTATGCATTTCGTTTATACTTAGATCTAGTCTTTATTTCTTCATAATGTCTTCTCATCATATTGTTGTCTTTATTTTAAGCATGAATAGCTAAATCTCTTAGTTGGCAAAACCAAGAGGAACCTCCACTTGGGTATACCATTTCAACTCATTCTCCTCCCCTCTTTCAGAGTTCAATGGTTCGATTTGACTGGGTTGAGGGTGGATAACTTGGAGAGTCTTTGATATTCCGTAAGCCTAGTCACGGTTTATGCTTAGGTACTCACCAATTTTACCCCTAACTTCCCACGAATCAATCGTTCATTCATGCTCTATTGGAGGAGGGTTTCGAGTTGAGACGGTATTCCTATTGGAGTGACCTCTTGGATTTACCAACATTTGTTTTTCATTTTACTAGCATCAAAACAACTTCACCAAACAACTTCCAACAATCAAAGATTTTACACTTTCTTTCTCCCAAAATCACCTTCCCCTCGGTTTACTTCCTTCCCTGTGGAAACGACATTGGAATATCAACAGGTAAAACACGATCCACGAAAGTCTCCTTGCGCTTGGGGAGCACTTTTGTTCACACATACTCACATGTGAAATCTCATTCATCCAACATTCCGTTGTCATTTCTTTTGACATCATCCCTAGGAGAGTGACACTCCCTTTCATTCATATACTCTACATGCTAAAAGGTGATGCTTAGAGGTTAGGAAACAACAAGGAATTTTGTCAAGTAATAATGCCATGGAATATAGTGACACCACCTTCCTTAAATTTCTTAGTCAACATGGCACCATTCCTCATCATTCTTTTCCTGCCACATCTCAACAAAATGAACATGTTGAGCACAAACATCATCATATTCTTAATACTGTTTGTGCTCTTCTCATCTCTTCTTCATGTCTTTTGCATTTTTTGGGTAAAGTTGCTCTTATTGCTGTCTATACCATCAATCATATTCCCTCTCATATTATTGACAATCAATCTCTATATGAGCGATTGTATGAAACTTCCCCTTATTATCAGTCTCGTCGAGTCTTTGGTTGTGCATGTTTAGTCTTACTCCAATCTCATAAGGGTACCAAGTTGGAACATCGGGCATGACTTTGTTTTTTCTTGAGTTATGGTATTGAACTTAAGAGTTATCATTATTGAGATCCATATTCCAAGCGTCTCGTGTTTCTCGACATGTCTTCTTCTGGGAATACAAGATGTTCTCGTCCTTGTCTCAGTTTCAACTTTCGTCTGCCCCTATTTCTCCTCTCTTTATTGATCCATCTATGGATCTATATCCTGATGACCCACATCCATACTCATCTCTGCTTTCATTTACGGACCATCTAGAGGTTTTTGTCATGCCTATTGATCCTGATCCTACTCCTACCCCACTTCATACTACTGGTGACCATGCCTTAACTCCTGAACCCTCTGCACCATTTCCTGGTGATATTCATTCTCCTGCTTATCAACAATGCTATTCCACTTGAGTAAGGAACATTTCTGTTTGTTTTCATGATTATCATTGTTTCTCCACTATTCTTTCTTAGAGTGAACCTTACTCTTATCGTAAGGCTAACTTTGACCCTCATTGATAGCAAGCAATGGCAAAAGAGTTATAGGGGCTTGTTGACACACATATTTGGGATTTGGTTGATCTGCCCCCTAGTAAAATATCTATTAGTTGTAAATAGGTTTATAAGATGAATACTTGCTCTGATGGTTCTGTTGAGTGTTACAAGACTTGTCTAGTGGCGAAGGGTCTTACACAGGAGTATGGTATTGATTATGAGGATACTTTTGCTCCCATTGCTCTTCCCACTTCAATTTGAAGCCTACTAACTATTGCTACCACTCATTTGAGGAAATTATATCAAATGGATGTCAAAAATACATTTCTCAATTTCGTATGCTTACTAAAAAAGTCTACATGCAGCCTCCTCCTAGGTATCCTCATTAATCAAATTAGGTTTGTTGATTCTATCATGCATTCTATGGTCTCAAGCAAGCCTCTAGAGCTTAATTTGCAAAGTCTAGTGCTACTATTTGAGATTTTGGTTTCTCTTCTAGCCCTTATGACTCGGTTCTCTTTATTCGTAAGACTAAACGTGGCACTACTCTATTTCTTCTCTATGTGAATGATATAATTATCACGGAGGATGATATTTCTGATCTCAAACATTTTCGCAATACACATTTTGAGATGAAGGATTTTGGTTCTCTTAGCTACTTCTTGGGCCTTGAGATGTCATCTGACTCTAGTGGGTATTATCTCTCTGAAGCTAAATAAGCTTATGATCTTCTTATTCGTGTTGGACTCACTGATTGCAAGACTATACCTACCCCCATTAAAGCAAAATGTTTGCCTTACTACCTTGGATAACACATCTCTTCCTGACGCCACTCTTTATCACTAGTTGGTAGACTGTCTTGTTTATCTCATTGTTACTCTCCTGGATATAGCCTACGTTTTTTATCATGTCAACCAATTTTTGACTGCCCCACGTTATACTTATTATGATGTTGATCATAGTATTCTAACATATATTAAGGGTACTATCTTTCATGGTCTTTATTAATCTACTCATTCATCTCATGAGCTACAAACCTATTCTAATGTTAGCTGGGCTGGAGATCCTACTGATCGTCGTTCTACCACTGGTTACTGTTTTTTTTCCCTTAGTGAAGTAAGAAACAATCTGTTATCTCTCGATCCAATACAGAGGCAGAGTACTACTCTCTTGTTGACACTTCCTAGGAGCTTTTTTTTTGGCTTCATTGGCTCTTAGAAGATTTCTCTCATTCTAGTGCTACTATTCTTTGTTGTGATAATCGAAGTGCAATACAAATTGCTCACATTGATATTTTGCATAATCGCACCAAGCATATTGAGATTGAATGTCATTTTGTGCGATAACATGTGGTTCAAAGCATTGTTCATCTTGCCTCTGTTTCTTCATTTGATCAGATTGCTGACATCTTCACCAAGGCACATCTGTTGGGCCAATTTCGTGAGTTGATTTCCAAAGTCAAGTTAATTTCTACTTTACCTCCTTGAGTTTGATTGGGGGGGGGGGGGATGTTAATGTATCTATGTTTGTCCCACATCGATTAAACTATAAAACTTCACTACTCTCTTATGTTATAAATAAACATCCTCATGCATAGAGTAATTTATACCAAAGTAATATGCAATTGATATTCGCTTTTTATTCTCTTTTTTCGCAAGTTGATTAGGATGCTTATTTATTTTTATTATTCAATTTAATTAGGATTCTTAGTTATTTTGTTTCCTAGTTTGATTAGGTTTATGCTATTATAAATAGCAAATTATGTAACCTATTGAGCAGCTCTTGAATACTATTCATGCTAATCATGCATCGCCATCATTCAATCTTCTTTGTTATGGACACAAAAAACTCATAGTTTCAAAATTATTATCAATTATAACATTTTATGATTGGTCATAAATTTATTTTAATTTGTTGTAACTTCATTTTAAAAAAATATAAATTAGACCTTAACAAATAGTAACGTTCGGTACAGTGTCAAAATAATTTTTTGGTACCCATACATTGAAATTGAAAACAAAAGGAGGCCATGACCTTTTACGCGTGAGAATAATGCTGGAATAATCCTACTCTTATGTGGCACACGTTAATAACGTTGTGCATGTATGGAAGTACAATTCTAATCTTCGCGTCTGCAATGGCTATACTTTGAAAAATTAGAGACAGACTTGTCCGGCAAGTCTTCCACTACAAGTCTGAAAGATACAAAAATAATTTAAAACTCAAAGCCTTAAAGATACAAAATGATCCTAATTCTAATCGGAAAATTCTACTATACTTAAAAAAAATTGGTATGGTACAGTCGGTTGTCACTTTTTATGGGTAAAGTCACAATTCTAAAAGAAGAAGTTACAACTGCTCAAGGAAAAATCATAATTGATCACCAAGTGCGGAGCTAGGATTTTTGTTTATCCTGAACTAAGCTAAGCATTCATACGACTAACAAAATACAAATGTAAACTCATAAATATATTCAATAATAAAAATGTAAACAAACCAGAGACCCTATGCTGCCAGGGGAATGCATGGAAACGCAAGCCAAAGGCGAAAAAAAAAAATTAAGAAAAAATAGTAATTACCTTGCATGCAGTATCAAATCCAAAGCTTGTAGGAACTTCTTTGCATTTCAAGTCACCATCAATGGTCTTTGGAAGAGGGAATGGTTCAAACTATCACTGCCAATTTTAGAACACAATACCTGGGAAAAAGATTCACACTCTGAAAAGTATCATGGTAGTCTTGGAACAAATATAATGTTATTAATGTGGTATTTTCATTTAACTGATGCCCATAACATGCCTCTGGGTGAACAATGAACTTAATGACTAAATGACAAAAAAAAAAAACCTGTGTGTTATGTACTTTAACTTACTCAGGGAAAAAAAAACCACTTAGATCCTTAAAATTAAAATTTCTTGGATTGAAATGGCAATTTCTCTTATTAGTCATTCTTACTATATGTTGACCCAAATTTATAGTATATACCAAGCCATAATGAAATTAGTCCACTAATTTTCTTTTGCAACCAAAATTTAAGGATGTCATGTGCATACATTATGTAAGAAACTAGAAGGATCAACTTTAATATGCAAACAGGAATGCTAAGTTCAAAAGAACACATAAAAAAACTTAACGACTAATATTTGTAAAAGCCAGTATTAAGTTTGTAAATTTTGAAACAAGCATGAGAAATCGAAGGAAAAAATACATTGAGAAAAAATCATAGGAAGTAAAAGGCAAATTGTAAAGAGGATCGACACTGGAACAAGCTAGAATCATTAACAGCCAGTGATAAACTGTAAACATTAGTTATCAACAAGAAACGTTTAGTATTGAAAAGAAACATAGTCATTGAAATTAATCAGACGAAGCATAAACATAAATTAACCAAATCAAATTCAAAAAATAGTAGAGTTCAAAATGCACAAATAAGTAAAAAAAAAAAAAAAAGAAAAGAAAAGGAACAGAGAAGAGTGGAGAAACTTTACCCATACATGAAAACTTCAGCATCTTCAAGAATATTCTTCTTGCAATAGTAACAATTCTTTAGAAATCCCCCAACCATCTCCGTATCACTCTGATCAACACTCTCCTGCACCGGAGACGAGAGAGTCAGAATCTTCGGGCGCGATTGATCGACTTTCTCAACCGTCGAAGTCTTCAAAACCTTATTCAGATGGTGTTTTCGAAAGAGGGATGGGGGAGGGTTTTTGCGGTGATGGGCTGGTACTTAGTGGTAATTTTTTATTTTATTTTTTACTCTGGGCTTCAACCCACCTTAGCCCACCAATAGATCCGTCCTTGTCAATCACAGACGCCTATGATTGATCATGAAAACTTTGGTATCGACCTTAACCTTCCATGGTTGCTCATACCATTTAAAGTTGTAACTTATGTTTTAGAAAAATTATACCTTAACATTAAAAATTTGTAATTTTTAGTACGATACCGGGGCGATCTTGTGGCCTTTCCGCCTAATTCTAGGGCAACTACTACTACTTTGGAAAATTAGCAAGTCTTCCACTACAAGTCTGAAAATGGGCAAGTCTTCCACCACAAGTCTGAAAATGGGCAAGTCTTCCACTAAAAAAGTAATTGCCATAGTTATCTATATTTATACCTATATATCTATACTACACAAAAATTTTGATTTCCTTTTTTAAAGTCAACTATACTTGCCTATATATTTCCATCTAATTTTCATTTTTACACCTATTTGACTTTTGACTTATTTTAGACTATTTTATAAGGACTTTTAAATTCTTTTGAACTCATTTATTAGTAGTACAATTATATACAATTATTTATTTCTATATGAAGAAGTAAAGTCCTATTCGGTAAAATATTGATATATTTTAATTTTTGGTGTGCAATAGTATAATAATCTATAACTATTTCTATCTATATCTATATCTATATCTATGTCTATTTATACTACTTATAAATATCAGCATCTATGAAAAACTTTTGATTCCCTATTTTATCCCTAATTATTATAATGAAATTAATTATACCCACCTATATACTTTTATTTGCTCATATTTGACTTTCAATTTATTTTGAACTCTTTTATAAGTACTTTTAAATTATTTTGAACTCATTTATTAGTAGTACAGTTATATACAATCTTCTATATCCATATGAAGAAGGAAAACCCTATAGATGTTAAATTATTATACATATATAGGTTCCATATTGAATTTTATAGTCAAATATATGTTATATTTTATTTTTTTAGTATGCAATAATATAATAATATTATAAACAATCTAATCAATCTATTTAACAAAATAAAAATTAATAATTTTAGAATATAATTAGATGGAAATGCCTAAAGGGGTCGAAGAGATATACCTAAAAAAATAACAGAGTAGGTACTCAAAGTCTTAAAGAATAAAATCATAATTATGCATCACTTAATTAAATATATAATTAAATTTTTTTATAATATATATAGTACTTAGAAATGTTAGTATATGTAAAAAAAAATTGATTTACTATTTCATCCCTATTTAATAATGTTAAATGAAATTTTTTCTTTTTTTTCCAGGGGAGGGGGCGATGAGGTTCAAACCCATGACCTAACGGTCCAACGACATGTTGCAGCGACCATTAGGCCAATCCCTAATCCTCCAAGTCAATCATAGCCCACATAGCTGCCAAACTGCCCTTTAAACTAATCAAGCTGTTGTTCACTTTGGTCACTCTGTAGCAAAGACGAATCTATATTATACTGTTATATAAATATAGTTATCAAATTAGATTGTCAGATCAAATATATGTTATATTTAAATATCTTTATTCAAGAATTAGGTTTAACAAGAAATAAAAGATAGATTAATTTTTTGACACCAAATTTATAATTTAATTTTTAGACATAAAATTTATATTTTCATATATTCAACAAAAAATTATTATTTAAATTATTCACGTTCAACACAAGACATTGCTTGTATTATAAGTGATTTAATCAATTTATTTGTAAACCTCCACATGTTTATCTTAATATAGTGTCATAATTATTGTGAAATGGTCATATATGTAATGACTTAAGAATGAACTATATAGATTGTAAGAGTAGAAATAAATAACTTTGGGAGAGGCAATATGTGGTGTATTAGAAATTAAGAAATATTCCGTAGATAAAACCCATTTTAGAGAGAATTCAGGTAGGAAAAAGCTTTTTTACTTTGATGTCTGATAGATCTGACATTTTTACAGTGGATATTAGACTTCCAGGACTACAAAAGTATATTTTACGAAATTTTCTAAATCGGCCTCTAAGCAGGCTAAAACTTCCTTGGAAGTTCCATTGAAAACTGGAGTTCGTTCAAACGTGAAAGGATCCGTTCGAACGATAGTTAGTCCCAATATTTTGGTGTCCGACAAAAACTCTAATTGAAAAGCAAAAGTACTGGGAAACAAACAACGTTCGAAGCCCAATATGAGGTTCAAACGCCATGTAGATAGTTCGAACGTACTGTCGCAATTTTGAGTATCAAGTCTATGCCGATTGGAGTATTTTCTCATATTATAAATACCTAAGGACGTCTTCCCTAGCCCTATTTAATCAGTTTTTAACCCTAGAGGACCTTAGAAAGCAAGAAAGAAGAAGAGAAACACAAGATTGAAAAGGGATTCTCACATTGGAATGGATCAAACACGTTAGGTTTACACACAAACTACAGAATTAAGGTAGGGGTTTCTTCCTAAACTTGTTTATTGAGGCTATGATTAATATGTATATGTTTTGATTCTAAATAGTATATTTATGTTATGACATCATTGTTTTTTGATTTTCTTGCAAATCGTATCATGTCTTTAATGAGGTTATCATTTGATAACCATAAAAACTCTCTTTCTTATTATCAAAACTCTAGTTTTCAAGAATATAGATTTTACCCTTGATATTCCATTGTTATTGATTTAGAAAATCTAGTGTTTTGTTTAAATAATAAAAATATATTTATTGATGATCTCTTGCATTTTTTTTTTTGAGTTATTCTAATGGAAAAACACTTGTGGAATTATGTTTCTAGGTTACCTATGATTTGGTGAATTGATTTGGTATTGTATCACTTATGTGGATGTTTTGATGAACATGGGGTGACCGTTAACTGGGTATCTTAGAGTGGGTAGATGCGTTTTTTACTCCCAATGGGTTTGAAGGTTCCTTACCACCCATAGTGAGGTTGATGCCTTATGAGGACCAAACCACTATTCTCTCACGAGTATCGAGGCTAAGAGCTAGTATATCATTCATGGGTTGGATTTATTACTACCGATGCGTTGGTATACGACATTCCTAAAGTTGTGTATTTTTACGAGGATTGGGTGTGTGTGTGTGTGGGTCAAGATATTCTTAATGTGTGTATTCATGCTAAGTCTTACTACAGACCTGAGATACAGTGTTGGTAATGAGTTGTTGTTTGAAAGTTGATTTTGCTTCATCATTTAATTTATTTCTACTACGTAAACTTCAGATCTGATGAACTATCATTGTTTTATTTCAAAAGTTACATATGATATTTTTGTAAAATGAGACCAACATGTTTTATAATTTTTTAAAACCTTGTTCGAGCTTGGGAGAATTTTTCTACAGAGTTTAGTACTCACTCCCTACAAACATCATCTTTTTCAGATTACAGTTTAGAGGAAAAGCTCAGATTGGAAGAGCGGGTGAATTGGGAAGCTTAGACGGATGGATACGTGGTTCCCATAGTGGATGTTTAGAGTTATTACATTTATGTTCTAGGTTGAGAGATTAATTTTGAGACAATGTTAAGGATAATATTTTATTTATTCTATTGTTAGATAATATTTGGTTTTTGGTTATAACTACCAGGGTTTGGCGTATTTGTTTTGGATGATACTTTAGTTTTTATGGATGATGAATGAAATTTCTTTAATTTATAAGTTTTATTAGTTGCTCTCATGATATGAATGGTGATAGATAGTAATGTCTTACAGGGTATATTTTGGGGCGTTACAAGTTTGGTATCAAAATTTAAAAATTAAGTCTTACATGGAAGCTGTAAATTGAGGATTACCACTAGAGGTAGGACTAGGTGGAATGAAATTTTTACTTAAATCTTATACATGCCTTATACTTTGGATTCAAATGTGAGTTAAGATTTCTAGTATATTAAGGAAAACTAAATTGTAATTTGATGTGCAGAATGAAGGGTGGACAAGGATGAAGGAGGACGAGGACATGGAGATCAAGCAAACCCACCACCACCACCACCTCCAGATGCCATGATGGCATTTATCAATGTCTAAGGGAGTTAACCACTCTGGTATAACACCAAAATGGAAATAACAATCATAACGGGGTCGTTCAGCCATTAGCTCCTACACCAAGCAACAGGGATAGTAATAGAAGGATAGTAGTTCTTCGAGAATTTTGAGGCAACACCCACCTACTTTCCAAGGAAGCCCTCACCCTTTGGATGAGGATAAGTGAATTCATAGGGAGAAGAAAATGTGTAATAACATGAGAGTTGCAGAGGATCTGCAGATCGGCCAAGCTATATATCTACTGGAAGGGGAGGCAGATCAATGATGGGACTAAGTAAAAAGAATGAGGCACACTGATACAATGACCTGGGAGGATTTTAATCAAATATTCCAAGACAAATATTTTCCTGAATTGATCAAGGACAAAATGAGTGCTACTGGATGGTCTCTAAGAGAAATTCTTGACTTTGTTGGGGATGTTTAAGGTCCAAATAAAATTCTCTACCCACTTGGTGTTACTACTGCTTGGTTCCCCATTTCCATTATGTCCACCGTGTAAACCTTGATCTATAATAAGATGATAGGCACTCTTGGCTGAGAACTCTCCTGACCTTGTATAATGCCACACTAACCGATCCTCTAGAAATTAATCGTAGATAGGTATGCAATTTCATCCACTTCAAAGGGAAGGAAATGATGCCGCAACAATTCCGAAATCTAGCCCTTTTTGTCTTGATCAATTAGGGAGTTGACCAGAAAGTTCTCATCCACATTCGATGCGATGCTTATAAGTCGAATGAATTTGGCCCTGGAATACATTGATCCAACTTCGCTTTTACGCTTTGCGCATTTCCAATCCTCCATCGTATTCCAGCCTCAATCACTTTCTTTGACTTCAATATGCTTCACTAAGTAAAAGGACAATAGCCTAGCTTTGCTTCCATGACAGATAACAACGGGACATACTTGAATTTCAACACTTTAGACAACAGAGAATCAGGTTATTGAATTAGATGCCATAATTGTTTGGCCAACATTTCCAAATTGAAAGCATTCAGATCGCGAAAAGCAAGTCTCCCTTTTGATTTTGAGGTACACAACTTCTGCTAACTTACCCAGTGGATTCTCCCCTCGTTCGCTTTTTGTCCCCTAAAAATTAGATACCATGCTATTAATCTCATGACATAGGGACGAGGGAAGCTTGAAGCAAGACATTGCATACATAGGGATTAATTGTGCAACTGCTTTGCTAAGAATCTCTTTCCCCGCCATGGAGAGAAGTTTCTCTTTCCACCCTTGTATTTGTTCCAGATCCATTGTCGTATGGAGGCAAAAATCTCATTCTTGTACCTTCCTACCATTGATGTTAGTCCAAGATAAGTTTGGTGGCTTTCGGTTTTAGGAACTAATAAAAATATCTAGCATTCCACTCCTGTCTCCCATGTCCACATTACCAGTAAATCTTGCTTCTATCTCCCGTAACCTCAATCGAATGTCAAGACTTATTCACCCCGTTTAGGTCTCATACATCTAACACTGCGTTTGGTACGTGGTAATGTTTTTCGGTAGAAATAGAATGAGTTTGGGAATGGAATGAACTTGAGAATGAAATGGAATGTGCATTACTATTTCAATGTTTGGTAACTGTTTAGAATTAAGTGCTGGAATGAAATGTTCATTTCATTCTTATGTTTAGATAAAACAATTTTTTCATTGGAATATAATTAACTTTAACCAAAATATCCATAGTGACTAAAAATAATTAATAATAATTTTTTTTTATGATTGCGATTGTCTTTAAAAGTTGTGTAAACAAATTTATAATTAGAAAAAATGAGAATTCATTAAAAAAAATTAAACCCTTATAAATTTTAAAAAATTAGAAAACAAATTCCTTCAAAAATAGGTTCACAAAAAGAAATCAAAATAAAAAACCATTCTCTTTTTTTTTTTTTTTAAGAAAAGGAAAATTTTATTGATTGAATCAAAAAATTACAAGAATTGAAGAATTACAAGAATTCTAAACACGTTCAATACAGCTAAAAGGCTTTAATCCTTCAAAATGCTCCACAAGCACCTTCATTTCACCCATGACAGCAGTCTCTTCTCCCCCTTAAAACCAGTCACAGCACAGCAAAGCAATTCAGCAACATAGGCACACAGCAGCTAACAGAACAGCAAAATCACCTACTGAGATGAAGAAGAATTTGGTGGAAGCCATCGAGAGACAAATTTCTGCAAACAATATTCTGAAGCAAACAATACCAACTGTTCTATTCTAACTGTAGGAGGGAACAGAATATATCACAAGGATTTGAACACAGATCCTAATTAACAGATAATCCGGAACCCTATAACCACATTGTTCCACCGATTAAGTTCCATGAATTAAACACACTAGAAATCTACAGATATAACTAAAAGTCCAACATAAAACTTGGTCAGAGCTAAACAAACTCAAACAATTCCAAACCCAACTGCAGAAAGTTGGGTTTATCAGCCTGAACTGAACTACTACTAACAGACATCTAAAGACAAACTGTAAACAGCCTCTCACCATTTCATATAGTGGAAATCTTATTCAATCTTCATTCCAAATACCATCATTAGAATATATCCATATATATTACTGCTTGTCCTTTCTCTGCTTGGCCAGCTTTGCAGCAACTTGTTCCACAAATGGGTTGTGTAAGGTTCTCTTTGGACTTAATGACTTTCACATTTGAAATTGTATGAGTGGGTTGGGTAAAAAAATGAAATGTTGTGAGTGAATTAATCCGGGTTTTGATTTCACCAGTTGGTGTTAACTACTGAGTAGACTTTGATATAGTGGAACTTGATTATTTCAAGCTTGATTTTAGTAAGAGATGTTCTTGTCTGTCAATATGTATTAGCTCATTTTTTGCAATTTAAAACTTGAAATTCAAAGGAAGTTTGCAGGATAGTATTGGCCAAAAGAAAGGAGAACGTAAATTAGTACTAGTCAAAACATTCCTGAGTTCTAGTTTGATGCCATAATCGTTTTATGCTTTTGTGTATCCTATTAATAGTTCTCTAGAAATTTGGGGACCTCTGCCAAAAATTGGACTATGAAGTATACTGACTTATATATTTCTGGTTGCTCATAGTCTGATAATCTATTCTTCCCATTAATCTACATGGTATTGATAATCTATTCTTTCCATTAATTTTCATGATAAAAATTAACACCCAGTTTTAGTCCCCATTAATGATGGGTCTGGGAGGTGTACATAGGGTGTAGACCTAATTTTCGTATTATTTGCACCAAGCGACCGCGTTCAAATTTGAACCCACAACTTCAAGGTTTTTGCCCCAAATTTTTACCATTGAACTAGTTGCCCCCCATTATTTTCTTGGTGACTGATATATTGGCATTACAGTGATGATGCCATTTACATAAAGGTTTTTGAGTGCTGACCAATGGACTTTGCAGTATATGTGGACATTACCAGTGTAGAGATTACGAGAGAAATGTGTTGTACATGTGTTTAAGAGGTTCCAATGGTCTAGTTAGGTGCAGAAGAAGTGTTTTGTGGAATACGTGTTCCCAAAATTAAAGGATAATGGGAATATAAGTGTTGCAATCCATAAAAATTAACAAGCAGAAAACTTCTAGAGAACCATACTTCTGTCAGAAATTATTTCAAACACCTTCAAAGCAAGACCCAAATCACCACAACCCAATTACCATCAACCATCAACCAAACTATAAAATGATAAATTCCATCGCTCATCAAATCTGGTCTGCTATAAAGTTACCTGAGATAAGTGGCAATGCCAAATCTGGTCTGCTCATCAACCTTGTCCCTTGCAGCACAAAGAGATGAGGAAGACGCTGACAATGGCTGGAGAAGGATAGACTGTTATGCTTCCCGCTGATGAAGGAAAATTCACAGAGGTGAAGTGAGGAGAAGGGAGGAGAAGAGAAAAGATGAGAGGAGAGAAGAAGGATGGGGGCTGAACAATGAGCAGTGACGAGAAGAGCAAGAGAAAGAGAGGGACGATCGGATTTTTCGTGGACGGTAATGCAGTGACTAATTCCTTTGTTTATTTGAAAACGGCTAATTCCATTATTTATGGGATTAACTATTTCTTAGAAATGGAAATGGAATTTTATTTCCACCAACCAAACAAATAAATGAATGGGCATTACTAAAGAATGACCGTTCTATTTTTAAGATTTAATATCATGTACAAAACACAAAATTAGGATATATAATCCGCGTGCCATCTCAAATAGGAGACAATCTCACATGTTCTCTTCGTTTTATTTTTTTCTTTTCCAAATTTCACAAATTTCTTTATTGTTTCCCTCTTTGTTCTACACTTCACTTCTCTTTCCTTTCATTTGATTATTCTTCTTTTAACATCAAACTAACATACATAGCAAAATACGGCTTAGTGCCCAAGTCCTGCACAACTAACGACACCTAACTACGCACCGCATTCATATCTCTTTAATTACGTACGTTAAAAAAAGTTTTCAACCGTTTCTTTATTTTAGTACTATCCATAACTCATATTTGAAAGCACGAGGCAATATAAAATTCAACCATAAAAAAATCTGTCTCACTATATTTAATTACATAATTTGAAATTAATTTTTATATATTATTTTTTTTAAAAATGGAAAAATTTTCTTAAAATAATAACCTTAACAAAATATCAACATGTGTATAAAATTCTATATGAACAATGTCTGAAGTCAAAATTATCTTGAGTCAAAAATTAAATAATTTAACTTGTTAAAGAAATGAATAATGTAATAAAAATAGGTAAAAAAATATGAGAATAGGATTCAAACTCCTAAGTCCTAATTCCTTTTATTGTATAGATTGGGGGAGGGGATTGGCCTAGATTAGTGTGAAAAATTATGGGCTTAGTGGGATTTTCAAGTTTTTTTTTTTTTGTGGGGGGAAGGGGTGTTGGCGAGAGCGAGAGGATATTTTGATGATAATTTTGAGCAATTGGATTGAATGAATCTCAATTACTCTTGTGCTAAGTTAAGTTAAGAGATTAAAAATAGGTCCTATTTTATTATACCTATTTCTTTCTTTACTTAGGTTAAGCTTTAGCTTTAAAATTTCGACCTTATAATATAAATTCAATATTTATATTTGAATCATAGATTGACCCATCCAATATTTTTATCACCAATTATTATTGTTTATTTGGGGGTAGCTTATTATTAATGAAAATGCGAGACATCAAAATTTTCAAGTTCAAAAGAAGAGTCTAGGTATTTCAAACATATTTCCAATGTTAAACTAACCAAATTATCATGTCCAACTGAAATTTAACTTATTTAACCTCAATTATAATAGTAATAATAAAATTCAATTGAATATGATCTAATTACTAAACTTGTTCATTATTCAAGGCAAGGCTGAGCAATAAGCTGTTTCTGTTGAGAATTGTATACATATGTGGAAGCATAGGGTTAAAGACATACCTTAATTCGCTTTAAGCCCGAAATCTTTGAAGGATGATTCACGTACTTTTGAATCTGAAAAAACATCTTTACTTTTTTTTGCTCAAGTGATATAGTATTGTTACGCAACAGGAATCAACACCAGGTTTTTTGCAACACAAAATCCTTTCAACGTTATGTAGGAAGAGAGAGAATCAGACGATAAGAGTTTTTCTCATTTTGTTTATTTGTTGCCTTAGAATTTATGTAGGCAACACATAGGTGCCTTGAAGAAGAATATGTCTAGTATTTGTTTAACAGACACATCCCTTGGGGGTAAAAGACAGCTCCAAAAGTCATGCCCCTTGGGCATTTTCTAAATGGGTTGACCCATCATGGGCGCCCTGGTTCGTGTCCATGACTTAAACCCAATATCTAACATCTCCCACTAACTCATGGTGGGTACGACGTTGCCATCTTTGTCAAAATCTATTATATACATCAACGTCAATTCATACAGGCAAATGGGTCATATGACCACTGAGCATCCCAGTAATTTGGGAGCTTTACAGCATAAACTCTATAGAATCATCATAGAGGCATCAACCCTAAAAAAAATTAAAATGATGTCTCAAGTACTCTAGACCCATTCAGATATATTGGTTTAAGCATCTCCAATCTCTCACAAAAAAAAGACATGCTTAACACTTTGAAGCTTAACCCTATGAAGCTTTCACCAATATGTTTACAATTTGTCACTATCTAAACTAGTGTCCAAAGTTGTTGATAGTGAATATATCGCAGATGTTCTAAATAGTCTTCCTTTTGCCCTCGTGTCATTAGTTCAGAATTAATCATTTTCCCAGCAATGTCCCGAAAAGCCGAATCACTCATGGCCATAAGTAACATGCCAAAGTAGCTGAGCATTAATTCTTTCACTTTATGATATAGTCAAGAGTTAGAGAGTACATAGAATGTTTGGTTATAAAAAAATAACTTGGTCATGTAAAAAATAACTCAAATGACTCACACAGTGATGAAGCAGGGATCCATTCTTTCACTTCCTTAATTTTTTTCCAAACACATGTAGTATGTAATACACACTGCAGTGGAGTGTCTTGATCCTAATGAGAATGTATGTCATACTCAAACACTGTACAAATCTTAGTCTAGTCGCTCTAAAAGCATTTAACCTGAGTTTTCTATTTGCTCGCCCTCCAAAGATGCCAAATTAAGATCTTTCCATCTGGCCAATAACAAACACATGCATAATGTACATGAAGTTGAATCCATTATCGATCCTCAAATGTTAGATCTCATTTTGTATACAAAATAGAGTGATATTATATGCTAGAGTATCTCATCTTTTCTTGCCATATCAAGCGCCAAAAGCGATTGCTCGTGTGAGTGAGCCAATCACTTCCGCTGACATACTTAATGTGTGTGATTTCTCAAATACCAAGGTAATTAAGGAATATAAAATTTAATTGCAAATCAAATCATGTATCTATATCCCAAAAATTTCAATATAAATGACTGTGTGATCCATACAATCTCTAACACATAATCAATACCTACGAAGTCATAGAGTTCTTACATGAGCCACTTACGTATTTCTACCTATAGGCTTAATCAAGGGGTTTGCAACCATTTAACTAGTAGATATGTGTTTCAAGATCACTTTGTTTTGTGCAATCTTGTCTCTAACGTAATGATATCTCAAATCTATGTGTTTAGTTTTTCAATGATGCTTAGGATCCTTGGCATTAGCTAACACAACCATGCTTTCACAATGAATTGTCACCGGGCCCAAAGTATGTGTGACAACTTCTAGATGTTGAAGGAACCTTCTTCACCAAACAGCTTCTTGTATAGTAGTAGAACAAGTCACATATTCTGCTTTCATAGTGGGTAAGACTATGGAGGATTTTTTTTGCCACACCATGTAATGGCCCCACCATTAAGTAAAAAAGTATATTCTGATGTGAACTTTCATTCATTCATATCACCACCTAAATCCACTTCCCTATAACCAATCATCTGTAAATTTGGTGATTGGTAGCATAACATAATCCAAAGTCCCCTTGAGATATTGTGATATTATTTTCATTGTCTTCCAATGAGCTAACCTAGGATTTGACTGAAAATGACTAACCAAGCCAACCGCATACAAATATTGGGACAAGTACACACCATTGCACATATTAAGCTACCTACAACACTAGCATGGGGAACACGAGAAATCCTTTCCTTTTCCTCAGGAGCCTTGGGGCACATCTTTAGGCTTAAGCTCTCGCCTTTCATTACAAGAATGTCTATGGATTTGCAGTTCTGCATCTTGAATCGTTCAAAACCCTTCTTAATATAAGTTTCTTAAGACAAACCAAGAAGCTTCTTAGAACGATCCCTTAGGGTATTAACTCCGAGCACAACCATTTTTGAACGGTGGCAATCATCTCCTTATTATTTGAAGCCAATAAAATATTGTCAACATAAAAAAATAGAGTCAATAAGCTATCTTAGATCGTTTAACATACTAACAATGGTCTTCATCGATCATCATAAAATCATTCAAAGTAATAGCTCAATAAAATCTTAGATACCATTGCCTAGAGAATTGCTTCAGGGAATAGATAAATTGTTAGAATTTACAAACTTTGTTTTCCTGAGCCACTACCATGAAGCCCTCAGGTTAATCCATGAAGACCTTATCATCTAGTTCTCCATTAAGAAATATAGTTTTAAAGTCCATTTGTTATAGTTATAAATCTAAATGTGCGACAATAGCTAGAATCATGCGAATCGAGACAAATCTCACAGTTGGAGGAAAGGTTTCCTTGTAGTTCACATTTTCTCTTTAGGTGTAACATTTTGCCACTAGGCAAGTCTTATATCTTTCTATGGATCCATCCACCTTGCATTTAATTTTGAGAACCCATTTTTTTCTCAATGGCCTTTCGGCCACTTAGCCTTCATTGACTCCATCTCGTCATTCATTGCAACTATCCACTTATTACTAGTGGTGATGATATAGCCTCTTTAATATTTTTCTAGCTTTTGCATCATCATATGGCACAACCATGAAAGCTGTCGATTCAATCTCAAAATGACATCGGGGAATGATTCCACGCTTGCTTCTATGCAACTCTGTGTCGTATGGATCTATATCCATCAAAACTGATCCACCATTGAGTATATCTCTCCCATTATCCCTAGGAAGTGACAACTATTTTCTTGGTCTCTACTTTACTATTGGGTATATCTCTTTGGGGATCATCTAACTCATGGAGTTTTATTCCTTTAGACACATCTCCTCTGATAGGAAAATCCTCAAGGAAAATTACATCGCTTGACTCAATTTTAGTTACTTTTCCATCAAGTTGTTCACCTATGAATGCATAGCCCTTAAAGTGCTCAGAATAATGGATGAAATACACTTGTTCCCTTTAAAACCTAACTTCTCATACTTATGAGAAGTATTGTGTTCATAAGCCGTTCAACACCCTGGCCGTAAATTACATAAGTTAAGTTTTGTGTTTATCCATAACTCATATGGGGTGGACGAAACTGATTTAGAAAACACTCCATTAAGAATATAGACAGTAGTCAATAAATCAACTCTCCAATATGAAATTAGAAGATGCGCCTACGCCATCATTGACCTAACCATCTCAAGTAAAGTGTGATTTCGCCCCTCCTTTACATCATTTTGTTACGAAGTGCCACATATTGTCAATTGCCTGATTATTTTTTTTCTTCACAAAGTTCTTTAAACTATTCAGATAGAATCTCGTGACCTTGATCGGTTCTAAGAGCCTTAATGATATTGTCTCGCTAATTCTCAACCTCTTTAATGTAATGTTTAAAGCAATCCAATGCTTCAGACTTATGAGAAATTAGATAGACATGATTGCAACGCATAAAGTTATTTATAAAAGTGAAATAGGATGCATTGCCTTCAATTCAAAGGGCCACATATATCTGAGTGTATTAATTGCAATGGAACAGATGCATAAAGCCCAAAGGGAGTGGTGTACATAGTGTATTATTTGCAATAGAATAGATACATAGAGTCCAAAGATACATCATAAGAAAATTTTCACATGTGGGCAAGTTGATTTTAAGGAGTGGGTCCAAAAGTCCCTATCTAGCTAATCTATTCATTCTATATTGTCCTATATGATCTAATCTAGCATGCCATCTAATAAAATCAATACCGTCCATAGATGTAACATAATAAGATTCAGCACTAGAATGATCACTATCTTATACATTAAAACCAAATGTGATTGCACCAGATCCATAAAATGTAGTTCATTTCTAATGCCAACATTAGCCTAAATGGTCTTTTATCTCGATTGTACTTGTTAAAACTATCATGACTAGCCCAGTTCAAGCCTCAAACCTATTCACACCTCTCTTGTGCTTAGACCCAGTTGTATTTCGTAAGCCAACATTAGCCACATAAGAACTGCTTTCACCTTTGGCAGCCTCCAAGCGCTCAGCCTCAAGCTCAAGATGATGCAATACATCCTCGAATGTTTTCATACTCTCATTAAGCATTATGTTATGTTTCATATGCTCCGATGATGGTGAAAAGGGAACATAGTACAGATTGAACTTGTTGTTAGTAGTTCCTAATTCACGATCATAGAGGTCATAGTCCTTAAGTGTTGTGTCATTGTATGCTCTAGCTTCTTTTGATATGAGTCAAACTTCGTGGTCAACCTACGAAATCTAACAAGATAAGTAATATCAAACTTCTCTTTGAGGGCCTTCCATATAGTGTGAGAAGTGGGACAATTTTCAAAATTGGGAATAAGGTCATCTTGCATGCTCGCTTGCATGATATAACGCTAAACAATAAAATAAATGCAACTAGCATAACAACATGCTAATATTTTTCTATACATGTAAATATTCAAAATAAAAAAAATGCATTATCTCATATTTTTTTATAAAAAATTAAATCGATCACCAAATAGAGCATATCATTTATAATTACTAATTCAGGAGTCATATGCAATAAAACCCAAGCAAAAAAAATGGAAATTATTTTTAAATTTTAGTGCAACAGGTCAATGTACACCATGGTAAAACTCTTGTTCTTTACGCTACTGTTGCTTGCAGAAAATAATTTCAATTATTCTCATTTTTGTTTAAAAAAATAATGTAACTAAAACAATTGATACCATATAAGGCCATTTGTTTCATTATACAACTTTTTCTCTATAAGTTTTCCTTTTGCTTTTGTATTTGTCTACGTCACCCTCTTAAATAAGAATACAATAAAAAAAAATGCTGGGTCCTAATGGCAAAAACCATTTGCATTGCATGTTTTTTTTTTGGAAAGTCATTTGCATTGAATGTTGGTTCTGCCGAGACTATGGGTCCTGCCAATAAGTTGACCAAAGAAATAAACCCCAGCCAAACATTGTGCCTTCTACCTTTATTCAGTCCGGCGTGTGGGAGAGATCCAATTACCAACGTCGACGGAAGCACTCAAGAAACAAATTCAAACCACGAGAACATTCTAATTCACTCGGACATCAAACATTGGGAATTGAAGCATATGACCGCAGATATATCTCAACAAGCACCCTCTGAATTAAACGGTCAAAAGTCGGTCTCTCCAGTCTTCGTGCATCTCTCTCACAAACTAATCATCTTGGGTCTCTTTCACAGGTCAAATAAAGTGTTCATGTGTTTGAGTAACACCTTTGTGTCTATATATATCTCGGATCCTAAACATACTCCTCACAAACCCTCCCCCTCTCTCTCTCTGCCCAAAAGAAAAAATAAAGGAAAACAAAAGCATGCCCACATCCCCAAACCCCAAGGAAAAGATCTAATAAGATGACTTCTAGAAAGATTTTCATTTTTTGGGAAGTTATCTTGATTATTGTATTGCTTATGTTTTCTCCTGCAGTGGTTGCAAGGGAACTACCTCAAATATTCAAAAATAGCACAACTGGTAAGTTTTGCCACCTCCAGTAATAATTGATCTAACTTTAGTTGGATTTTGTTGAAAGTCTTAGCTCATGGCCTCTACTTCCCTAAATTCAACTTCTAGGCCCAATCAAAGCAACACACACAAACACATTTACTGATATTATGATTAATCCTACTTAGACCTAATTTATTTATTTAATTAATTTGTTGACTTACTGAATTACTCTCATTGGATTTATAGAGTAGATTCTAGTATTATTTGGGATACGCTACTAATTCAATACTTGACACTAGCATAAAATCAATAAATTAAATCTAAATAGCATTTTTCATATATCTATATAATAAAATATAAGAAATTTTAAATTCCTCAACTTATAAATTTGTTTGAATGTCCTTAAATTAATTGGCTGAAAAATAAAATTGTCTTTCGAAAAAATAATTTCTCGTCCACTAATTGTTTACCCCATCCAAATTGTTTTGACCCCTTAAATCACACTATTTCGAATATTTCACATCTCCTATTATATATTGTATATATCTCATCAACAGCCTCACTATTTTCTCAATCATCTCCCACGCCACAGACAATCGTTATTAATACTTAATTTAATTAATGCACAAAAATTTGATTTTCTAACATTGAACAAAAAAATAAAACTTCCACTAGATTACGCATCTTTAGGCATACTGATCATCGCTAAATTTATATCATGCATGTTTCCGCTCTAAATCAAATAAGCATACAATTTGAATAATTGATATGAAATTCTAATTTGGATAACATGCTAAACAATGAAATAATGCAACTAGCATAACATGCTAATATTTTTCTATACATATAAATAGGCTAAATAAAAAAAAATGCATAATCTCATATTTAAAAAAAAAAAAACTTTTAAATCGTTCACCAAATAGAGCATAGCATTTATAATACTAATTCAAGAGTCAAATGCACTAAAACCCAAATAAATCATGAATTGAGATAGTATTTTCAAAGTTTCGGATATAAATAAACCAACACATACACAAATCTCATATATAAAATCTCAATTTCACATAAAATCTCAATAGGAGATAAGCTCTCTGAATTTGATGACTTCAAATTCCTTGATATCTCTATTTTTTTCATGACATTAAAAAAACATTTCAATATTTTCCAAAAAAAATTGGTACATTTTTATCACACATAGCTATTTTACACTTTGGTTCATACTTATCAAGCATCTTTATTTTCTCTCTTAAAGATGATCGAATCATAAAAAGATTATGTACATGTCATGTTAGTCAAGGTACACTTTATTGAGCCTTTACAAAAATTCATTTAAACTTGATACTTCACGTCAAAATGGAACATTTATACGAGTTACACATACTAGGAGATAAAATAATTTAATTTGGCAATATTAACCTCAATGACTCTTGTAGGTGAAATCTTTTAATTAAACAGTGGGTAAATAAAAACATCAACCATGTAAACCAATGTTCATGCATCCATTATGCAAGTTTACTAGTTTTGTCTCTTGTGGATGACCTAGAACCTAAATGGTAAGATATGATTATCTTAATTAGTCTTAAAATTTCTCAACTGTCATGAAGAGACCTTACCCTACATGATTATTGACCAAGCATAACTTTAATGCATGACCACCACCTGATGCAACATTTATTTTTCATTTATGTCCATGAATATGTACCCAACTTCGATACATTTTTCCAACCTATTTATACTTAAACCATGCCAATGAATAAGGAAAAAGAGATTATTTTGATTTTCAAAATAAAATATGAACACAATGTTGTTTGTCTATACACTCAGGAGTAGTTTTGTATCAAACAATACATGCTTGATAGCTGATAGCTAATCATTATTTGGATACTATGATCAGGTTAGCATATATAAGACCTCTCCCTCACAAATATTGACAGTAAAAATAAATTAATCATCTAACGGATATATAAACAAGCCTATAAACACTCCTTTGAGTAAGGTGATTAATGCCCACAAAAAATAGACAAATAATAGGTAACCCTTTTATTTTCTTTTTAATGTGCACATCATTTTGATGAGAGAATGCCTAGTTAATTTGAGAAAATATCCCAACCAAATTGGTTAATCAAGGACAAAGGAAAATGCAGAATACTTTCCTAAGCTTTTAGATCCCTCTTTAGTCTCGTGACTCTCATATGATGACCAGTTGAAAAGTAATATTAATCATAGCCAAAATGAATATATGAACCAGCATAGATACTAGAGCAGTGCCACTGACTTATACACACAAAGATGCAACACCTTGTTTATCATCGAATGAAGTCTCCACAGTTTACTTAAGATAATCCAGAGTGTAATGTATAACACCATGTGAAATCAAGATGGCCTTTCCTTTTTTAGAAGTGATTAAAATCATGTGCCAGCAACTTATCACAAAGAACCATTTAGCCAACTCAAATCTATAATATATATCAATAGACATAAATTCCTATTAAAGAATACGCAGTTTAAGCATTAATTAATTACACTCAATATATTCTTTTATAAAGGCCAAGCAGTCTTGCATTAACGTGTTGCATACAATCTTAATCTAATTTATTTACTTGAATGCCAAATTTTTATATCGAAACCGTTCACATATTTTAGTCTGATCAAATAATTGAGTTCGTAAAAGTATACTTCAAATTTATATATAAGAGAACCATTTACTTAGTTTACGATATGAAAATAATGCATTAAGTCTATTTCAACGTTACAATCTTGACAATCACCTCATGAACTTGAACAATTTGTTTTACTTGCAAACACTAGTGGGTCTTATACATCGTGAAATATTAATCAGATTTCATAGCTTGTTTTTTGTTACTCAATCCCTAAAACACCAGTTTTTAAATAAACCCTTCTTTTCTATTAGCCCCATTGGGCGATAAAATTTAAATGTTTCAAAGAAATCCTAGAGTCAATATTTATAGTATTTAGAAACTCAAACACCATTCATCATCCGACATGCTAGAGATTATTTGGCTTTTTACATGTTAAGTTTTCTAACAGAAGGTCTAAATTCTGAAATAATTGTATTAAGAATTCAAGCTCTGTCAAAACTATTGAGAATTGAGCATGGTTACACACCAAGGACCGGTATTCCAAAACTTCTGAGCTACTTAAGGTCAGTAGAAAGTGCCCAACTTAAAAGTACTAAAGCAAAATTTGTGGTAATCTAGCAATTTAGGGCCTCTAAAAGTCTATTATAGTTATAGTTTGATACAAAAGTTTTAAGTAACGTGTCACTTCATGACAAAATTTCTTTTCTATTTCTAATTCGGTATAACGGTCAACTTCCATCAAGAAGCAAACGAAATAGAGACCATCCGATCTAAACTCTTTTCATTATCCATTATTTTATAGAAGGATTTCTATGACCAGTTAACCAGTAAACTCACACTACCAAATATTACCTTTCATGTCATATTACAAAACAGTTTCTCTTGAGATGCCAATCCTAACCACATGAAACGACAAGTATCCTTTAAGTGCATGACAACAACTCATTAGACAAAAATTATATGATCAAATCCAGAACAAATCAAATACTCATAGCCCCCACTATTTTTACATTTTTTTCCTTACACTTTAATATTTCTTTTCTTTCACAAAGAGGAATGCATCTTAAAATTGTTAGAACTAGATTCAAATATGATTAAAAAAATATATACATCAATCAATTAAATTCTATAAACATGAAATTGAGAGGATGTTGTAGTTACCTCGATCATCGTTCAATTTGAGATTATGGTGGATTTCATACCCGATAAAGTATTAAGCTTGGGTTGAGGCAGACTATGACACTCTCTTTAAGACAATTTGCACATCTACGAATAAAATATCTGATGTAGTAGATCCCAACACGCTGCCTTTAGAATACAACAGTTCAACTACTCACGGTAATTTCTCTAGGTTTACACAACTTTGAGAAGTAGAAACTCCACAAACACTTTTCTTTCCCCAAGAATATCACATAATATATATGTATATCACAAAAAGAGAAGAAGAAGACATAAGAACATCATACATTGTCACCCACATAACATAACATATATATATATATGTGTATGAAATATATAACTCATTGTCCAAAATAATTGACCCATTAACTCATATCATAAAACTCAATTATCTTGGTCTTGACCAAATTTAATATAATGCTCACCAAATAAATCTCACACTTGTAACTCACGTGTCTTATAAATATATAAATAAATTTGTATAATCAAGTTAAAATGAAGATACAAATAAAGATGAAATTATTGCAATATAAATTAAATAAATAATAAAGGCTACATTATTTTTATTAAAATATACCAATACTTTAACGCAAGTTTTTTTTACAGCACAAAAACCTCTCAACGTTAAGGAGAGAGAGAATATGACATTTAGAGTTTTTGCTCATTATGTCTAATTGTTGCCCTAGGGTTTATATAGACAACCGATAAGTGCTTTCAAAAACGATACTTTGTTAATAGTTTAACTTTATCTCAAAAAGTTAGTAGTTTAACAAATACATTCCTTGTGTGTAAAGGACACCTCCAAAAGTCATGTCCTTAGACATTCTCTAATTGGGTTAACCCATCATAGATGCTCAATTCGGATCCATGATCCAAACCAAATATCCAGCACGATTGATAGGATCAAACTCAATTTATAAATTCATAGTGGTGGTGAAAAAATGGCACAGATCTAGAAAAAACTATTAGTTTAATGGTAAGGCATCTCATAGGGGTGGTGAAAAAATGACACATACAAATCTAGAAAAAACCATTAGTTTAATGGTAAGGCATCTAATATTCAACCAGCGGGTTTGTGGATTAAGTCTCAATGGGTGTGTGATTTGGAATAAGTCATAGTAACAAAATGAGATTAGCCGATTTGAACATAAACATACCAAAACTACTCTACTTGGTTGGGACAAGGAAAAACTATCAATACTTAAGAATACCCGAAAATGCGATTTACATATTGTTTATTGTTATAATTTGTGAACTTAATTCATCACAACCTTTAAATTGGTTGTAAATCCTAATAAATTTTAGAACCCTCTGTTAATCCAATCGTCATAAAGAATTAGGTCAAGAAATTAGATTCAAATAACATTGTTCTAAGTATACCAAAACTTAATAGACTTGATTAAATAACCACAGCAGTTGTGGCCACACATTGTCCATTCCTCAACGTGCTTCTCCAAAAGCACCCCGTGAATTGAACCGTCAAAAATCGGTCTTTCTAAGGGGTGGTTCAGTAGTGTTGTTGTAAAAGTTTGGGATTTAGGTTTCATTTTTAAAAAATATACCAAATTCTTAGATATTATAAATAGTTCATATAAAAAAAGTAAATCTATAAAAAGTTTAAACCCTACAAAAAGGTCTTACAAAAACACAAGCTTAATCAAAATAAATAAATAAATAAAATAAGATCTTACTTCAGGGAAGACCCCATAATTTATAGGTGTGCAGTAATAGTCTAAATAAAAATTTAAATTCATGCCCAAATAAAAGATTTCAAATTAAGTAGATTGGACTTATTAATTCAGTCGTGAAATTAAAAAGTCTTAAAACTTATTATTTATTTTTTTTAAAAGTAAGGAAAAAAACCTAACAACAAAACTAAAACTACTAAAAAATTTATTCTTAACCCTCAAACAAGTTAAGTTTAAACTTGTCATCATAATTATTGAATAATTCTCTCTCTTACCATCAAATTCAAATAAGGTAACAAAAGCTTAAATATAAAATTTTAATTAATATTTTTTATTTAAAAAAATTAAAAATTAGATTTATTATAAATATTAAAAATAAAAAGAATCATTTATCATTTCTATTTTGGGCTGCCGCCGGTCTCTCCAGTCTTCATCCATCTCTCTTATAAACTATAGTCATCTTGGGTCTCTTTCACATGTCAATTAAAGCCTTCTTGTGTTTGAGTGCTTTGACTTAAAAAGAAAAAGCTAAAACTAACACCTTTGTTGCTCTCTCTCTCTCTCTCTCTCTCCCAAAAGAAAAAATTAAGGAAAATAAAAACATGCCCTCATCCCGAAAACCATAAAGGAAAAGGTCTAATAAGATGGCTTCAAGGAAGATTTTCATTTTTTGGGAAGACATATTGATTATTGTACTGCTTATATTATCTCCTGCAGTGGCTGCAAGGGAACCACCTCAAACATCCAAAAATAGCACAACTGGTAAGTTTTGCCGCCTCCACCGTCTTTCATATTTCTTCGTATGAGCTATTTTACTTTATCATTAATTTAGTTGAAAGTTTTAGCTCATGACCTATACTTCCCTAAATTCAGTTGCTAGGCCCAATCGAAGCAACACACACAGATATTATGACTAATCTTATTGCATGGGATAATTTCTACAATCGTGTGAGGTAGCGAACTCCCAACCGACGAACCTGAAACAACTGGGTCAGGGAAAAAGGGGGTTAGGCGTGTGCCCGGCTAATCTCCTCCGAAGCTTAAGTCAATATAAGATCGAAGGGTTTTGCTTAATGGACTTTTTCTGGTTCGAGTTTGCGTACCTTCGTCTATCTTTCTGAGGAATATTTATACCTGAATTAGTAATGATTGCCAAAAATCTTTAGTCCCATCTGGACATCTTCACATCTGACACACCATTCCTCGTGCAGTGAGCGTTTCCTATTCACATCTCCTCCTATTGAATGCTAAGGAAAATGAGGTAAAAGCTCGGCCATCCGCCGAGCACTTATGCCATTCCCCGAATAACCAAATTCATCAGGTCGGCATCTGACACCAATTGAGCATTGAATACTCGGCATAACAGTTCCTCGGAAGAGCTGATGCATCGTCTCGGCGCATCAGTCATTAATGCTTAGCTATCATTACAGTAGACTTAGACTCCCAGAGGGTAGTTGCTTGTAGGGGCGCATTTATTTGCCCTGTCACTATCACTCATTCCACCATAAATGTGAGGTCATATCGCATTAAATACGATGTCAGCTGTCGTACTCGGTTGTTCTGTGTCACCATACCTCGGCTTACTTCCTCGGCATCATTTGGACATCCCAACAACTTCATTGTTTCACATGTCAACCCGGGGGCTGAAGAGCCACACTGGAGTTCCGCCAACTGTCCCCCAACTACAATCCTTTTCGCAGCACAAGACAAATGGTGTAAAGAGATTGGGGCTCCATCATCATGCCTTATTAATGGCAACGGTTACTTGCACATCTGGTGCCGCTCTTTTCAAATGCCCTAATGATGAGCCAACTTTTCGATTCCCGCTCCCTGTGAGGCAGTATAAATAGGAGGTTTTCCTACATTCTTAGAACTTTTGCATCCTCAATCTCTCCTCAGTAGTCAGACCTCGAGTGCTCTCCTGTCCTTCGAGTTTCCTTCGTCCTCCAAGCCTTCTTTGAAGACCACCCTCCTGTAAGTACTTCAACTTGAGCTTTTTCCCTCTTCATTTCCTCTATATTTAGTCCTCTTAGCGCCCACCAATGCCTAGAACTAGTAGAACCATGGGGGAAACGTCTGTTAGGGCTAGTACTATCCACAAGATGTGGAGAACCCAAGTGACATATGAGAATATCCAAGCCTTTAGGGTTAGGTACCACATCTGTGAGCCTGTCTTCCCTTTCCCCTTCAACCCTACTCACCATAGGAGGGATATAGGAAATATGGACATGATGCATTTCTGGACGAAGGCCATCATGGAATGAAGGTTGACTTTCCCCCTTCATCCCCTGTTGCTGGGAGTCTTGATGTAACTAAAGTTCTTTCTCCTTCAATGTGGAGTTAAATTCTTTAGAATTGTGATGGGCATAGTCGCCTTAAACACTCAGCTGGGGACTAACTTAAGGGTAGAAGAAATTTTATTCTGCTACGACCTAAGGCTCGTTGCCGGGGGACGATATTACCTCCAGGCTTGAGATTCCTCAATGTACTTGGTAACCCACATGCCTGACTCGGACAAGGGTATGTAGACGATCTGATCATGCTCGACGGCAGTTGGGAGAAAGGGACCAGGGCCGAGTATGACGTATTGTACTGCCCCAAAGTGCCAAGGGATGAATGTGTGTTTTCTTTCCGACTTCTTGATTTATTTATTCTTGGGTCCGAGGGACGTACTGATTTTTGTTTTGCTTTTGCAGAAGGATATCACCGGGACGCTGCTCAACCACTGAGGTCTCAAGTCTGATTTGCTGATTTGCTAAGGGTCTAGTCCTCGGACCCAGTTGAACGAGTGGCGCATACCCTTCTTGGCTACACGCTGACCTACAGTCAATTCTCCCAAATCTCACCTCCTTTCAAACCTTCCATTTGGGAAGATCACTCCTCGTCGAAAAAGGAAGAATCCGAGGGAGGTTCCGAAGAAAAGTCTCAGCATCACGCTCCTCAGCCACTCGCACCCAAAAATGTTTAATCTGCCATTTATCACCGCAGCTACAATGGAGGCTGCCGCTTCTGCAAGGAGAGCCAGGCTCACCGGGTTGGCCGGGCCTTCCAACACTGGCCCCATCATCCCCTAGCCCAGTTCTCCTCGGAGGCAGCCGCCGTCGTCGCGTACGTATCCCAGGGATTCGGCCATGCCAGCCAAGCAAAGGCCCCAATCACAACAAGTCCACGCTCTAGGAGACCGGCTGAGAGACAAGCATGCTCGGGACATCAAACAATCTGAGGAGCACCGTGTAAAGCAACGTCATGATGCCCCCGCCCCGGGCCCATCTGTCTCGGGCGAATGGGTTGCTCAGGCCGAGACCAAGAATGGTCGGCCTGTTCTGGAAGCCGACTCCATCCTCCAATCCCCCGAAGTGGCCTTTGTCATCACGAGGAAGCTTCAATTTGACGTCAATATAGCTGTGTACAAAGGTTACTCGGACAATCGGCTCTTGATGAGCACTATCCAAAACAACCTAGTAATAAGTTTAACTCTTTCCCGAGTAGCCCTCGCCCCCTTTTGGTCATTCCCTAATATCCCTCCTTTTTTAGGCCAGCCAGCAGGTGGGAGCCATCATTGAATGTTTTTGGGAATATAAGCAAGAGGCGAAAAATGCGGAGCGAGCTGTAGCTGCTAAGGACGACCACATCCTGAAGGTCGAGAGAACCCTTGGCGACCAAACCAAGTACATCGCCGAGCTCATCCGCCAGCGGGACACCATTCATGCCGAGTTGGAAAAAGCCAAGGTGGGTGAAGCCGCAACGATAAAGAAGGCCGAAGAGTATGAGTTGCGAGTGTCCTCCTCCGAAGCCAAGCAGCAAGAGTTCGAGTCTGTAATCAGCGCTCTCACTGCTAAAGTGGACTCCTTGACAGTAGAAAAAGTGGGAGAACAGAAAAGGCTGCAATCGAAGTGTTAGAAGGTGTGGGCGGCCACTCAAGACCAAATGGTCCCTGCTTTCGAGGAAGCCAAGAAGAAGGCTTTCAAAGAAAGTTGGGATGCCGCCCTTCACGCCTGCCATGTCGAGGTAGGTTCGGACTTGTTCACCATGCACAGCTTTCGAAGGGAGGCCGATGATGAAGCCTTGGATGAACGGGTCTGATTCGGCCTCGGCGATCATGTGGAGACAGAAGGGCCGATCAGGGCTGAAAGTGGAAGCGAACCCATCACACTCAACGATGGATCTGACCAGCCTTCTCCTACCTCTCTGTCTTTGCCACCTGCCCAGCCAACAGACAATATGTCCTCTCCGTCCCCCATCAGTACTAGAATGCATGATACCGAGCTAGATAAGTTATTGGGGGCTAGAGGTGAGTTACAAAGGCGGCGTGGAGGCCTCGGCGAGGAAGGAGCCGAGGAAGAATGAGCCAACGGCCTCAGTAGCTGGTGGCCTCACTTCTATGTCCTGTATTTTTGTAGCTCCTTGTAGTTCTGTACTGAATTTTGCTAATGTTTGTATGCTTGGGGACGCAAAGCCCTTTTTCTATAATGAACTTTAGTTTTCCATAAGTGTGTTTTCCTGTGTCAATCGTATTTTCTGAGTCTTACACCCCCCGGGGCCGTACTCCTAACTACTGAGCGCTTGGTTCATGTTAGTATTTTGAGAGCGTTGCTCCAAGGGTGGTCCTACACCCCCCGAGGTCGTATCCCTAACGACTAAGCGCTTGGCTCGTGTTAGTATTTTGAGAGCGTTACTCAAATGGTGGAGTCTTACACCCCTCGAGGTCGTACCCCTAACGACCGAGTGCTTGGGTTGTGTTAGTATTTTGAGAGCGTTGCTCCAAGGGTGGAGTCTTACACCCTTCGGGGCTGTACTCCTAATAACCGAGCGCTTGACTCGTGTTAGTATTTTGAGAGCGTTGCTCCAAGGGTGGAGTCTTACACCCCTCGGGGCTGTACCCCTAACGACCGAGCGCTTGACTCTTGTTAATGCCACCGTGAAAACTGAAACTTGATTTAGTAATAGTATTTCTTTAAATTTGATACATTCCATGGTCGGATTACATAGTTACCATTCATATTTTGCAAACGATATACGCTTGTGCCCCCCACAGAGATCACCTTGTAAGGGCCCTCCCAATTGGGATCTAGTTTTCCATCAGTAGGCTCGTGCGTATTTCCCACCACTTTTCGTAGCACTAAATCTCCGACTTGAAATTCTCTCAATTGAACTTTCTTTTGGTGCTGCTGTGACAACTCCCCTTGGTACTTTGCCAGCTTGATGGATGCCAACGACCTCCTTTCCTCTGCTAGTTCGAGATCCCTAGCGAGAGTTTGATCATTATTGCCCAACTCGAAGGCTCGGCTCTGTATTGTTGGGAGTCCTACCTCCAATGGGATGACCACCTCGACCCCAAATGTCAGGGCGTAAAGGATTTCTCCCGTCGAAGTCCTCAGCGTGGTCCTGTATGCCCATAATACGTTAAGTAACTCCTCGGTCCACTTTCCCTTTGCTGCCTCGAGTCTCTTCTTGATTCCCGCCAACATAATTTTGTTAGACACTTCAACCTGTCCATTACATTGGGGATAGGCTAGCGCAAAATAGTAATTGCATATTCTGTACCACGAGCAGAATTCTCTAAATGGGTCACTGTTGAATTGAGTCCCATTGTCAGAGACGATAACCCGGGGGATTCCAAATTGGGTGATGATGTTCTGCCATACGAACTTTCTCACCTCCACATCATGAATGCGGCTTAAAGGCTCGGCTTCATTCCATTTAGTGAAGTAATCGGTTGCCACCAGCAATAATTTCTTGCTTAGTGGGAATCTCGGGAGAGGCCCGACAATATCTATTCCCCACTATGAGAATAGCCAAGGGCTTGTTAGCAAGTTCAAATCTCCAATATGTTGTCGGATAATAGGGGCAAACTTCTGACATTTGTTGCATTTTCGCACATAACTCTTTGCGTCCTTCTACATGTATGGCCACCAGTACCCTTGCATCATTGCTCGGTGCGCGAGAGACCTTCCGCCCGTGTGGCTCCCACACACCCCTTCATGGATTTCATACAACAGGGATTCCACTTTGTCTTCGGGGACACATAGCAATAGTGGTCCCGAGAATGATTTTATGTATAGTTGATCATTTGACATCCAGAATCTAAGGGTTTTGAGCTTAATCTTCCTAGCCTCTCGGACGTCCTCGGGAAGCATTTTGTCCGTTAAATATACAATGATTGGCTTCATCCATCCCGACGGTGCTTCTATTATGGTTAGTAACACTTGCTTGGCCTTTACTTCGTTTATGCTCGGACTTTCCCGGGTCTCAATAAGTATGCGCCAAGTTACCTCCGAGGCCAAACCTGAGGCCAGGCATGCTAAGGCATCGGCGTGGGTGTTATGATCTCTAGGAATCTGAGAAACTTTTATTTTTTTGAACTTTTCCATCCTGGGTCTTGCCTTCTCATGATACGCCTTCATTCTGCTGTCCCGGACCTCAAAGTCCCCACTTACCTGGTTTATGACCAGCTGGGAATTGCAAAATATCCGAAGGTGCCTAACCCTAATCAAGATTGTGGTGTCCAGTCCTACTAGCAACGCCTCATATTCAGTTTCATTATTGGACACCTTCAATTTCAACCTGATTGCCCTTTCAATGATGAACCCTTCTGGGTTAGCTAGCACGATACCTGTCCTTGCCCCCTTTGCGTTCGAGGATCCATCAACATGAAGATCTCAAACGTCCCCTGTTGGATCCTGTGACGTTGGTGGGGGCTCGGACGCAGAGAACTCAGTGACAAAGTTTGCTAAGACTTGTCCTTTTATTAACGTTCGAGGCTTGTACCTGATTTCAAACTCTCCAAGCTCTACAGCCCATTTGGTAACCCTCCTGGACATATCGGCCCTGTGAAGGATAGGCTTGAGAGGTCGGTCTGTAAGGATGTTTATGGGGTGAGCCTAGAAGTAGTGTCGAAGTTTTCTCGCCGAAACTACTAATGCCAAGACCGATTTCTCCATTGGAGAATACCTTGTCTCGGCGTCAAGCAAAGTCTTGCTTATGAAATACACAGATCTCTGTGCCCCTTCGCTATCCATGACTAGTGCTCCACTCATGGCGTCTTGAGATACGGACAAGTAAAGGCTTAGCACCTCCCCTGCCGCTGGAAGAGATAAAGTCGAAGGATGTTTCAAGTACTTTTTGATCCTTTCAAGAGCTTGACCGCATTTCTCGTCCCAAACCCCCTTAGCTATCCCCTTTAACTTGGAAAGGAACGGTTTTCACTTATCGGACGACTTGGAAATAAATCTGTTGAGGGCTGCCAACATCCTGGCCAATTTCTGAACGTCCTTAATAGTCTTAGGCGCCCGGACATTCTGAATTGTTTGTATCTGCTCGGGGTTCACCTCGATCCCCCGATGAGTGACCAAATACCCTAAAAACTTTTCAGAGCTCACTCCAAAGGCGCACTTTGAGGGTTTAAGTTTTAGGCCATATTGTCAGAGGATGGCAAACATCGTCCCGAGATGCTGGAGATGGTCGGCCTCCTCTTTGCTTTTCACCAACATGTCATCAATGTACACCTCCATCGTTTCGCCAAGCTGGTCTTTCAAAATTTTGTTCATCAATCGTTGGTAAGTCGCCCCCATAATTTTTCAATCCAAAAGGCATTACCATGTAACAATAGATTTCTCGGGGTGTGATGAACGCCGTTTTTCTCCTGATCTGATTCATACAGGAGAATCTGGTGATATCCAACCCGAGCATCCATGAAGGTGATGCGTCTGTGGCTGGCTGTGGCGTCTACTAGCTGATCAACTTTAGGTAAGGGGTACTCGTCCTTAGGGCAAGCCCTGTTTAGGTCCGTGAAATCCACGCAAACTCGCCATTTTCCTTCTTTCTTCTTGGTGCACATGGTATTGGACAACTTTTGGGGAATTGTACCTCCTTGATAGAACCTGCCTCCAACAACTTCTCCACTTCTTCATCCACAGCCTTCGCGTGATGAGGCGCCGTTCTCCGGGCCTTTTGCCTAACGGGTTTGAATAAGGGATTCACATGGAGCCGATGAGTCATCACCTCGGCACTTATTCCCGTGATCTCGGCCTGGGTCCAAGCAAAGACATCGGCATTGTGGCGTAAAAATGAGGTCATATCATTTCTGTCTGTGCCGCTGAACAATTCTCCTATCAAGAAGTATTTCTCTTCGTTATCTGGGCTCAAGAGAATCTTCACCAAGGCCTCGGTAGACCGGTCGGCCGGCTCCGTGATGGGCTCGTCCACCCCCGGACGATCGTTCTTTTATTGCTATTTGGCGACCACCGCATCGGGATCACGCTCCTGATCGCGGTCATTGACTCCCGTTTTCACCGCAGCATAGAAACAGCTTTTCTCCGAGGCCTGATCACCCCGGATCTCCATCATGCCCTGCGGTGTTGGGAACTTTATCTTCTGGTGGTAGGTCGAGTGGACCGCCTTTATTGCATGTAACCACGATCTCCCCATGATTGCATTGTAAGGGGAGTCGGAGTCTACCACCACAAATTCCACTGGTGTAGTCACCACCCCCGTCCGTACCATGAGTGTGATTTTTCCAAGGGGCAGGGCGCTGGAATCATTGAAGTCGATGAGGGGGGTTTTTACGGGTTCCAGATCCTTCTGAGAGAGTCCCATCTTGCAGAAGAGGTGATCGTATATTACCTCGGAGGAGCTGTCCAAGTCCACCAATATCCTCTTAACGTCAAATTTCCTAATCCGTAATGTGATCACCAATGCATCCTCGTGGGGACGACCACACCACTGAGATCAGCATCCAAAAACTGGATAACCTTGGCACAGTTTCATGGCCTCTTGGGCAGCTGCTCATCACCCCTTCTGTCCACCCTAACTGCTTGAGAGACCCTTTGCAACTCGGCGTAAAGGGAGTTCTATGTAGGTCTCTCCACTGTGCAAGCATGGATAACATCAATCACGAGTGCGACCTCAGCTGACACCTTAACTTGCTCCCTCGCCGACCCTCTGGGACGACCCTTGTCGATGAATTCCCCGAGGTGTTTGTGTTGCACCAATTGTTCGAGGAAGGACTTATAAGTCTTGCACTCCTCCATCAAATGGCCGATATCCCTATGATATGAACATCGGAAGGCCGGATTCCTCATTGACGGGTCTCCAATCATCCTCAGGGGCCACCTTAAGTATGGTCTGTTTTTGATTTTGGGGAGTATCCTATGAATGAGCTCATTGAATACTGTGTTCACTCCCTGGAAGGATAGGCAAGTTGGGGGTGGAATAGGCCTCCCCTTCGGGACGGCTGCTCTCTTTCCCTTTTTCTCGGCACCGTGGCCCTGCTTTCGAGCGCGGCGGACTTTTCCTCCACCTGGACATATTTGTTAATCCAAGCTATCAAGTCTTTCATGTCCACCAGAGCCTTTTTGGTCAGCGATTTGTACAAATTAGTGTCTCTGGATAGCCCCACCCTAAATGACGTCGTGGCCAATGCCTCCACCTCATTCACCTCATCCCAATATCGGACGACATATTGTCGGAGTGTCTCTCCCCCTTTCCGCCTAAGCGTCAACAGAGTGCCGATGTCTTTTGGTTTCTTACTGCTGGTGATGAATCGAGCCAGAAAGAGCTTTGTCAATCGTCTCCAGGACCCAACGCTCTCGGGAGCAAGGTTCTCATATCACCTTATACCAGTGTCCCCTAGGCTCATGGAAAAAACTCGGCACAACACCTTTTGGTCAATATCGTAGATTGATATTAATTGCCTGTCCCATCATAGACTTTGAACCGTGGGACGGTAAACTTCTTTGGCATCTCGGCCTCCTTGATAGCCCAGACAAACAGCGAGATAACTTCGTCGAAGTAGACCGTGAGTTCATGGTTGCGCTGAACGATGAAGGGGGCCTATGGATCCTTGGTTGATCTCTCCCCTCGAGGCCTTCGGGGCATGGACACATCTTGAAA
The DNA here is from genome assembly GCA_963454935.2 of Ilex paraguariensis. NCBI lineage: Eukaryota > Viridiplantae > Streptophyta > Magnoliopsida > Aquifoliales > Aquifoliaceae > Ilex > Ilex paraguariensis. The sequence continues at coordinate 57,329 of CAUOFW020001894.1, forward strand.
TTCGGTGGCTCTGACGCCCTCAGGTATCCCTCGGCATAGGTCCCATCTGGACAGGCCTGCCTTCAGGCCCGATTCTGACTTTCCCTTGGAGGTCGAGAACCCTCCTCAGCGGTCACGTCCATCGGACGAGTGCCTTATCCAATCCTTCTTGGAGGGCCATCGCCAGGCGGGTCTGGATAGGTTCTGGCTAGGCACCTGGTCCCCGACCCTGGCACTATGCTCGCCCGCGCTTGTTGACTGCTCGAAATCGTCAAGACGTTGCTGAACTTTGGCGTTTTCCCTTTCGAGCTGCTTAATACATTTGTCCATCCGCTTTTCCACCATCTCCACGATGTCATGGGCCATGAGGTCACGTCCCCCAAGGACCTAATCCATAGGGAGCGTTCTTTACGAAGAATGCCCTACCTCATCTGATTGGCCTAATGAGCCCAGCTCCAGAACCGTTGGAAGCCGGACGAGCTCTGCGTTCCTAGCCCGTACACCTGTTCCCTTACCTTGAGATCGAGTGTTCACCATCAGAGGATCGCTACCAAAAAAATGCTTTCGTTCCCATAAACGGCGCCAAATTGCATGGGATAATTCCTGCAATCGTGTAAGGCAGCAAACTCCCAACCGACGAACCTGAAACAACTGGGTCAGGGAAAAAAGGGGCCAAGTGTGTGCCCGGTTAATCCCCTCCGAAGCTTAAGTCAATATAAGATCGAAGGATTTTCCTTAATGGACTTTTTCTGGTTCGAGTTTACGTACCTTCGTCCATCTTTCTGACGAATATTTATATCTGAATTAGCAATAATTGCCAAAGATCTTCAGTCCCATCTGGACATCTTTACATCTGACACACCCCATTCATCGTGTAGTGAGTGTTTCCTATTCACGTCTCCTCCTATTAAATGCTAGGAAAATGGGGTAAAATCTCGACTATCCGCCGAGCACTTATGCCACTCCCCGAATAACCAAATCCATCAGGTCGGCATCTGTCACCATCTAAGCATTGAATACTTGGCGGAACAGTTCCTCGGGAGAGCTAATACGTCGTCTTGGCGCATCAGCCATTAATGCTTAGCCATCATAACAGTAGGCTTAGACTCCGAGAGGGCAGTTGCTTGCAGGCGCGCATTTATTTGCCTTATCACTATCACTCATTCCGCCATAAATGTGAGGTCACATCACATTAAATACGATGTCAGTTGTCGTACTCAGCTGCTCCGTGTCACCATAGCTCGACTTACCTCCTCGGCATCCTTTGGACATCCCAACGGCTTCATTGTTCCACATGTCAATCCGGGGGCTGAAGAACCGCACTGGAGTCCCGCCACTTACTTTAACCTAATTTACTTATTTAATTAATATGTTGACTTACTGAATTATTCTCATTGGATTTATAGTAGACACCAGTATTAGTTGGGATACACTATTAATTCAATAGTTGACACCAACATAAAGTCAACAAATTAAATCTAAATATTATTTTTTCATAAGTCTATATAATAAAGTATAAGAAATTTTAAATTCCTCAACTTATAACTTTGTTTGAATCTCCTTAGATTAATTGGTAAATATTTGCAGTTAAATCTGATAGATAAAATTGTCTTTCGAAAAGTTAATTTCTTGCCCAAATAATTTTGACACCTTAAATCACACTATTTCAAATATTTCACATCTCCTATTATATATAGCATATCTCTCATCAACAACCTCTCTCTCTCTCTCTCTCTCTCTCCCATTGCATGTGTGTTTCTTTTTGTGCCCTTGATTGTTTTTTTTTTTTTTTTTGTTATTTATAACATGAGACAAAAAATGGACAGTTGGTGATGCCAAGTTGGTGCGACTTTAATTTTTGGCTCAAAGTTTGTATGTGTGCAAAATTTATATTACTTCATAAGCGAAAACAAAATTTAGGGGCCAATTTGGTATTTTAGTTTTGTTACACATTGCCTTTAGCTACGGGTCCATTTCTAGTAATTAGATTTGGTTACTGCTATTTGGTATAGCCATATAAGAGAATCACCTTTAAAAGTCAAATTATACATTCTAGAAATAAAATTATAACTATTTGTTAATGATCGCAAACAATATTAATCAGTTGTAACTTCAATTTTAAACTTCATTTGTCTTATTCTTAATTCTAATATTGTATATCTTTTCCCGGTTACAGGGGTTTCATTTCTACATTTCCATCGACTTAAGGATAATGGTTGGGAGCATGGCTTTCTTCCATGACGAGCACTATTATGTTGATTTTGTCAAATATATTAGGGTTTTTTGCACTTTGCACCTGAAAGATTTTAAATTTATTTACTTCGTAAGAATCTTCAAAAATTAAATTTTGGACATTGTATCCTTAATATATTAAAAGTATTGCAATATGACCCTTCCGTTAGTTTTCATTATTTTTTCTGTCAAAAACTAACTCATTGACACTAATGAAAAAACTAACGGAAATCTAACAAAAGGGCCACATTGCAACACTTTTGATATATTGAGAGGACAATGTATAAAATTTAACCTTTGAAAGTATAGAGTGGAAAACTTAAAATCTTTCAGGGTGCAAAGTAAAATTCGTCTATTAGGTTATTACTAGGCCGAATGACACTTTATCTCTTAGTTTTTAAATAAAATTTTCTCTTTATTTTTTTAAATATTAAAAGTCTCACATTGCAAGTAGATAGAAAAACACGTTACATGTTATTTTTGAGATACTTTAGTGAAATTTAAAAACACTAGTTGATGCACACATGTGCATTGCACGTGAATAATTTATAGTTGTAATTTTTTTATACTTGCTGATGAGTTTTTAGATTTATTTGTTTTTTGTGTAGCTATGATTTTTGTTGTTTCCATTATTGAAAAAGACATCCAAAGACCATGGAAAATCTAATTGAATATAAAGGAACAAATATATGATTTGTAAATAAATGATAAACTGAAAAACACCAAGAATTTGAAGCCTTTTGCACCAACAAATACAAAAAATTATTACGAATTATATGAAAATAACATTTTGTAGTTCTTAGTCCATATTAATGTTTGGATGAAACAATCAGTAGATAATCACATTGTTGTTGGCTTATTTGGATAGTTCTCTGAAAATTTCAATGTCAACTTGAACATACCTGGAAGCACATAATACACATTACAACACAACCCTAAAACACTATAGATAAAATTTGATAGGCAGAAAAAATTCGGCAAAAAATTTCAATTACTAATGTCTAATATATCATAGACTAATGTTAACAAGTGTCATATAGTAAAATATAGTCATGGCAAATATTAAGAAAAGAAAGTCGCCTAATGCTACAACGTTTGGAAGACATATTTTCAGAACCATACAAATGGGAGGTCCTTAATATGGGTATGCTCCTTGCTGCCCTAACCAAGGTGGGCGACCCAAAGCCATTAAATTCAAGAAAAGGAGTTCCTAGAATCTAATTTGGCCTTTGCTTAAAAAGGATCCTATTTCTTTGTCATACCCACTTCTTTGTTTATGTTCAAACCTACAAATGTTTTCATTGTAACAACATTTTGAGAATGACTTTTAAATCTTCATTGAACAATTCAACAAGTTCCTCTCAAAGTTACTCAAACAATAGTGTCAAAGAAACATATACATTTTATAGAATCTATAAACCATTAACATAAGCCATTCTCGAGGTATTGGAGGGTGGACCATGGCATATAAGGGGCCAACCCATTATCCTACGGAAATGGCAACCTAGGCTTAAATTGCACAAGGAAGCTTTTAGGAAGATACCTGTCTGGGTGAAGTTCTTTAATATTCGTCATGAACACTGGACACCCAAGTACTAATGGAAGCCCCCAAGATGTAACCAATGTAAGGTTTTTGGACATAGTTGTTCTAAGATTCTTATAGAGTCTAGGATTTTGGTAAAAGAAAGTACTTCATTTGCAAATGAAGTAATCTCTAATGGAGGAATGGTACAGCCAAAAAGTATCTCTAACCAGTCAATGGTTGTTCATGTTTTTGCAAAGGATGGAAGATATATGGTGTCTTTGCAAAAAGCTATAGATAAAGCAAGGAGAAAATAAATGAAGAGAAGGGTGGCCAAATTACCATTGAGCTCCAAACTAGTCCTAGTGTTTTAAGTGGAGCTATCTCTTCCCCAAACAAATTTTAGGCACTAGAGTCTATGGCTCAAGGGGAGGAAGTAGTTGGTGCTAGTGATTTTGAATCACCTGAACCAAGTTCCATGCTAGACAAAATCTAGATGGTTGATGAAATTGAACAACTGATGACTACCTCTACAAGGAAGAAGAATAGGAAAGCAAAGGGAAAGCTCAAGAATCAGGCTAGTAATAGTCTGGTGGTAACTCATGAGGGGATGGGTACTCCTCCAATTTCAAACCCTAAATGACAAATATCTCATGCTGGAATGTGAGAAGGCTTAATGGCCCTCTTAAACAAGCTGAAGTGAGGAGACAAATTAGTCATTTTGAAGTAAGGATTTGTGGCTTGGTGGAAACAAAAATTAGTAGAGTTAATAATGAAAGGATCTTTAGAACTATGTTCCCTGGATGAATTTGATTAATAACAACGAATGGTCCACAAGGAGCAGTACATGGGTATGCTAGGATCCTCTTGTTTATGAGGCTAAGAGGTTGGACCAAAATGATTAGGTTATCCATTGTTGGGCTACCTATTTGGCCAATAGGAGCATCTTCTTCCCCGCTTTTGTCTTTGCCCAAAATACTGAATTGCTTAGAAGACCACTGTGGCTTAGCTTAGTGCAAAGGCATGCAAATATGATGAATAAAGCTTGGGTTGTGTTGGGTGTTTTTAATGTTGTGAGGTCTATGGAAGAATAATGCCAGAGACAAAGGTAGTGAGGAGTTTTGTGAATGCCTTTTTAGAGTGGCGCTTGAGGATTTAAAGTACTCAGGTGGTGCAACAAAAGGTATAATGGGGGTATTATTTCCAGCAAATTGGATAGGATACTAGTTAATGAATCATGGGCTATTGACTACCCTACATCAAAGGGTTTTTCCTGGTTCCAGGATCTCTAACCATTCAATGGCCTTACTTAGACTTGGGGAGGGACAACCCAGGGTAGAAGACCTTTCAAGTTTTTTGATTTGTGGACCAAGCATTAGTATTTCATTCCAATTGTGAGCAATTCTTGGAATACACAGATCAACGACACTCCAATGTATCGGGTCTTCCAAAAATTGAAGGTGTTGAAGAAAGATATAAAGAAACTCAAGAAAAATTCATATAATGACATCTCCACAAGAGATATGGGGGCAAAGCAAGCTTTCGATGAAGTACAAAGGAAATTTGATAGAAATCCTGAAAATGAAGAAATTTGGGAGGAGAAAAGGTGGAAGCTACAAGAATATGTCCATTTGAGAGAGGTTGAAGAGAGTTTTTTAAGACAAAAATTCAGGGTCCATTGGCTAAACATGGGGGACCAAAATACAAGGTATTTCTTTAAAACCATTAGTAAGCAAAGAATACAAAGGAGATTAACTACAATTGAGAAGGAAGACGGCTCCAGAGTTACTGATATGAGAGATGTTAAAGAGGAGGTGATATGATATTTTAAAAATTTATTGGGCTCTCTGCACCCTCGGCCTCTAATTCCTATGCATTGGGTAATGTAGTTCATTACTCAAAGAATCTCTAGACAGTAGGTTTGTGCACTGGAACAGATGGTAATCAAGGAGGAAATTAAAAAGGTCTTGTTCTCCATGAAGGAGGGCAAATTCCCAGGGCCTGATGGTTACTCTGTAGGTTTTTTCAAGAGATCTTGGCATGTTGTTGGGTGTGGAGTCACTGATGCTATTCTTTCTTTCTTTGAGAGTGGAAGGTTGCTCCAAGAAGTTAATTCCACAATCATTGCCCTAATTCCCAAGGTTTTCAATCCTTCATAACTTTCTGAATACAACTTATTTTGTGTTGTAATGTTATCTATAAATGTATCTCCAGGATTATTGTCAATAGAATCAAGGAGGTTCTCCCCTATTTGGTGGATAAATCACAGGCAGCTTTTGTTAGAGGTAGGAGAATCTCTGACAATATTCTGCTCTAACAAGAATTGTTTAGAAATTATCATTTGGATGAAGGGGTTCCAAGGTGCACACTCAAGATTGATCTCATGAAAGCATACGATAATGTGAGATGGGAGTTTGTATTAGAAACGCTTAGTTAATTGGGATTTGCTCAGAGGATGTTACATTGGGTTGAAACTTATGTTACCACTCCTAAGTATTCCATTAGTATTAATGATGAATTAAATGGATACTTTGTAAGGAAAAAGGGCCTTAGGCAAGGTGACCCAATCTCCCCTACCTGTTTGTGGTGTTATGGAAGAGTTTAATGGGATGATGAAGTCTATCACTCAACAAAGAAGGTTTAAATTTCACTGGAGGTGTGAGAAAGAGTCCACTTCCCATCTTTGTTTTGCAGATGATCTTATGGTCTTTTGCAAAGACACTCTTGATTCTATTAAAGCAATTAAAGAGGTTCTTCAAGTGTTTGAGATCTTTTCAGGACTCAAACCTAATCTATCCAAGAGTCATGTCTTTCTATCTAGTGTGCATCCTGAAATAAGAACAAAGATTGTGCTAGAATTGGGATTTGGAATTGGCGAATCTCCTGTCAATTACCTTGGAGTTCCTCTTATTTTCACTAGTCTTAAGGCTGTTGATTGCCACTCTCTTGTTGACAGAATTACTGAGAGGGTTAGTTCATGGAGCAGCAAGTTCTTATCTTATGCAGGAGGGTCCAACTGATTAATTATATTCTCTTTGCCATTTAGTCTTATTTGTCCTCAATGTTTATCATCCCCAAGAAAATCATTGTTCTTATTGAATAAATCTTGAGGAGGTTTATGTGGTTTGGAGCTGATTTAAGCTTGGAGGCGCAAAAGTGGCATGAGAAACTGTCTTTACCTAAGCAAGAAAGGGGCTTGGGGATTAAAGGGATTAAGGATTAGAATAGAGCTGATAATCTCAAACATGTATGGAATGTTATTTATAGATCTAGTAGCTCAATATGGAGGGACTGGGTTGAAACATACCTGCTAAAAAGAAGAAGTTTCCGGTCCTTTAAGATTCCTACGAACTCCTCATGGGCGTGGAGGAAGATTCTGAGCCTGAGGGATGTTTTTAAGCCCTTTATTAACTATAAAATTGGTAATAGAAACACAACATTTCTTTGATTGGACCCTTGGCATCCTGAAGGGCCAATTTATCATAATAGGGGGGATATGGTTTTGAGAGCCTCTAGACTAGGGATGGATGCTAAGGTATGCAATATTATTGATGGGAGGGAATAGGCTTGGGCTTTGGCTGATAATGTGGACCTTTTGGAGTTGAAAAGAGGTATCCCAACTGAAATGAAACCAAATCCTGATAATGAGGACACGTTACAATGGTTACCTTCCTCCACACTTGAGTTTAGCACCAATACTGCTTGGGAACAACTCAAAAATAAAGGGCAAATTCAAAACTGGCATAACATTGTATGGTTTTCTGGAGCAGTGCTCAAGTATAGCTTTATTCTTTGGGTAGCAGTACAAGAGAGGCTTACTACCCAAGATAAATTAATTTCTTATGGAATTCTTCAAAGAGCGCAATGAGTTTTTTGTAGAGAGGTGACTGAAAGTCATGGCCACCTGTTTTTTGCGTGTTCTATTACAAAGAGGATTTGGTTATTTTGGCAAAGCAAACACAATGTCCAAGGACCTAGCTTGGATTGGAGGAATCTAGTTAATTGGTTTGCTATAAATGCTAAGGGGAAAGGACTTGGAAAAATGATTTGGAGCTTATCCTTGCAACTCGTCTATGTGATTTGGAGAGAAAGAAATGGTAGGATTTTCAAAAATGACTATAAGATGTGGTGACTATTTCTAACGATGTGTAATTGCATTAGATTTAAGCTTCACTTGAGCAGGGAGGTTATTAAAAAAATTGTCATAATCTTTGGTTGCAAAAACA
>CAUOFW020001895.1:0-65268 GCA_963454935.2 Ilex paraguariensis
CTCTAACTCCATATCCTAGAAATGAAAAGTTGCACACGGTATTTATAGAGGGTAGGGAGGTGCTTTAAGGAAATAGAACTTGAGCTGGCCAATCTTGTGTAGCTTGTTAGAAGAATCAACCATTGAGGAGGAAGGAGTAAAGGCGGTTTAGCTGACTGCCCGGATGCCACCACCACCGTCCAGATGGTGCTCATCCACTTTCTCTTGGTGTGGGTTGTTTCTTTGCTAGTTCCTTGATATTACGTTTACTTCCTTGCTGGTTTGAGATCTGATAGTTTGCTCCCTCTTACTTTGCAACATTTAGGCACAAAAGGCCCTAAAAATAAGACAATTAACACATTAACCCTAATTTACGCACTAACCTTAATTTCAATTACTTTGACTCTTTTAACTCATTTAAATGACACAATTAACCTCTTAATCCAATTTAATTACGCACTAATTATGGTTAATCACACCCCCAACCGAAACATTACTAGTCCCTAGTAATAAAAGCAATTAACATCATAAAATTACTTTAATATATTGATTAGCAGAAAATATTGCACATTATGTATACAGTTACACCCCTTTCATAATTGCTCTTGTGGTGAAAATGGGAGGAATTGTAATATTTCTAACAATTAATGAGGTTTTGGTGTGTTTGCAAGAAAAGAGTTAGAAATGGAAGGAATTAAGCCTCCATTGTAGTGCTCAAAGTCAATGGAGATGATGGGGAGGCTTGATGATGACTTGTAGGCGAAAAGACCAAGATTTGAGCAAAACAAGTAAAAACCTACTGGTAGGTTTTATGTACTGGAGTTGGATTTACTGCAAACCTTCTGGAAGGTTTTGGCTACTGGAGTAAAACCTACCAGTAGGTTTGGCCATCGACTTACCTGTTGGTTTTGCTAAAAAAAGGCCTGAAACCTATTACTCATATTCCAACTGGTTGGGGGTCCACCTCTCCCACACCTACCTTGACATGTTCTACCTACACCCATGCCATCCTTGCACAAAAGCCTGACTTTGGAAGATGAGGCATGGGGGAAGAGGAGAGAGAAAAGAGAGAGATCGGTCAATGGTGTAGGGGATGTTGGCATGCATGTACCTTACTTGTGCAGGTATCCAAACTCTCCCAATCATGGAATTCAATTAGCACACAGGTCATAGAGCTACAGGGATAAAAATTGGGGGGAGGCTACACATTACAGAGATAGTTTAGCACTTTTAGAGAGAAAATCTCCCAAGGTAGAAGATTGAGGTTTAGAGATAGAAAGCTTCATTTTTTGCATTTTCTTCACCCATTTCCTTTTTAGTAAGTTATATTTCACTTGTAATCTTCATTTCTTGCATTGTAATCTCTTTTAATTCAAGTGTAATCCAGTTTAATCAAATGTTCTTGCACTTCATTATTTTTGCTAGGTTCTCTGCAAATTTTCCATTTGGTATGAAATAAATTTCTCTTAGTAGTTTACTTCTTCCTAGCACTAATATATGTTTTAAGCTTCATTCTCATCTCATTTTCATTTGCATTTCATATACTTGTCTCTCACATTATGAATGTTTTTACTTCAACCATGAGTAGCTAAGCTTTATGTTGGCTAATCTAATAGATACTTTCACTTGGGTATGCTAAATCAATTCTTCTTCATTCTACTTCGTAATGTAAAGTGCATGGTTTGACTAGGTTGAGTGCGGATGTGGTTGTGAACTCTTGATACACTGTAGACTTTTCACAGGGTATGCTTGAGCCTACATTCCACATTGGTCCCTCACTTGCTAAGAATCAATCAATCACCTAAGCTCTATTGGTTGAGTGAATTGAGTTGATTTGGCATTCCCATTTGAATGACCTCTTTGGATTAGCCAACCTTGTTTTTATTGCATTTCTTACCAAATCACCTTCACCACAATTCAGCCTCTCTTCCCTGAGGAGACGGCCTTGGAATACCCATTCCAACTAAAACATGACACTCGAAAGTCTCTCTACGCTTGGGGAACATTATTTCATACACACATATTTTCATCCACAAACACATTTTTCCCATTTCTTGTATGATATCGGAGGGAGAGTGACACTCTCCTAACCGTATAAGCCACATACACATTACTGGAATTATGTTCGGAGATTAGGGTAAACACGAGTCCAACATTTTTGGAGTCGTCGCTGGGGAAGGCAAAACATTGAATTAGGAGGTGATTATCGAACAACGGAGGTAAGTCTTTTGATTTTCATCAGGGGCCAAGGTATGTTGTTCTTTGTACATATTTTTGTTTACTTGTCTTTTCATTTATAGATATTATTTTGTATGTGGAGACAGGATGACCAAAATAGATTGGTTAGATGACCCTTAGGCCCTAACATGAATCTAGACTAAGACCTACCCAAGGAGGCTGGTGACAACTTGAGGATGTAGGTGCAAAGCCAAATGTCCAAAGGATCGGGGGAGTGCAAGACCCTAGAATGCCAAACCCTAGAATGCAATTTCCTCCTATGAACAAAGGAAACAATATTCAAATTGATCCTCCGGCAAGGTCAATAAGGGATTATCTCCAACCCACTCGTAGCACCGTTCCCTCATGCATTCATTTACCGGTCCAAGCTCATGCCTTCCTAGTTAAGCCCGGAATGTTACAATTATGTCCTCAATTCCACATAATCGAAAGAGAAAATCCTTATTTGCATATCAAGGAATTTGAGGAAATAGTTGCAAACTTCCTCACTAATCATGGCCTGGAAGACATAGCTCACATGAAATTGTTCCCCTTTTACCTTAAAAATAAAGCAAAAACGTGGTTGAATTCCGTGAAGCCTCGATCAGTAATCTCTTGGACACAAATGTTTTTCGAGTTTTTGAACAATTTTTTCCTGGTGCCTAAAACCACCGCTCTTAAAAGGCAAATCCAAATTTTTTTTCGAAAAGCCCAATGAGAAATTTTATAAATGTTGGGATTACTATAAGGAATTGCTACAATCCATTCCCCATCATAGCTTTGAACCATGGCAATTGGCGAGTTTCTTCTATGAAGGAATTACACTGGGCCATCGATAGTTCATCGATATGATGTGTAATGGAGAGTTTTTAAACAAGGATCGCGATGAGGCCCTAGAGTACTTTGAAACATTGGCACAAAATGCCCAATCTTGGGATATCATGAATCTCGCCGATGTACCGAGGTCTTCCCTAGGTAGTAATCAAAGAAATGGGAGAGGGATGTATGATTTAAGGGATCAGGAAGACTTATTTTCCAAAATCACCAAACTGTCTCAAAAAGTTGAGAGTCTAGAGGTCAATAGGAGACATGAGGTGTCCAAAATTTTGAAGATTGATGAGTTTTGATCTATTAGTAAGAGTGTTGAGCATTCCACCTCGAAATGCAACAACATTCTAGCACTTAAAGAAGTTTACTAAGAGCAATTCAATGCCTTCAACCAAATTAGACAATCATTCTCCCCGCACTTTAACAATTATAATCCGAGTTGGAGCAATCACCTGAATTTTAGTTGGAAGAATGAGAAACCCATTCCTCATGGGTCTAGTTTATATTCACCACATATGCCTCCCAAGCAAAACCAATATCTTGGTCAACATCCTTCATATAGCTCCCAATACCCCCAATCCAATCCACAAAGGTTTTCGCAAAAATCACCTCCACAAAGTTTTGGTCAACAACGACCATCCAACCCACCCACCTACCAACCGCCTCATAAAAGAAACTTGGAGGATGTGATGCACCAATTCATCCAAATCCAAACCACCATCAACAACCAAACTGCCGCCGCTTTCAATGATATTCTGACCCAAATCACAAAATTAACCAATGCCATAGGGTCGGCTCAACAAGAGAAGGGGAAATTCCCCTCTCAACCGTAAGAGAACCCTAGAGGCCAACATGTGATTGAGTCATACAAACCCACAAAGGAGAGTTGTGAACAACTCAAGGTGGTCAGTACCCTAAGGTATGGCAAAAAAATCAACAAGACCATTATGCCAAAAGTATCACCTAAGACCACATTGACAAAAGAGAAAGAAACTAAGGATGACTCCAAGGGGATGAGGTGAGTGAGAAAGAAAAAAATATTGATGTGAATCTGCATGCATGTCCCATTTCGGGCCCCTTTCCCAATCATTTAAAGCCACTCGTAAAGGTGGCTAATTATTTTGTCATTATTGAGATGTTCAAGCAGGTTAAGATCAACGTCTCACTCCTCAATGCTATCAATCAAATCCCTTCATGTGCCAAGATCTTGAAAAATTTGTGTACAGTGAAGAGAAAGTTGAATGTGCACAAGAAGGCATTCCTCACCCCAAAAGTTCAAAGACCCTGGATGCCCTACGATTGCCATCATAATAGGAAATTGCCATGTGGAGCAAGTACTTCTTGATTTGGGGGCAAGTGTCAATCCCCTACCCACTCGATGTATCAACAACTCCAACTTGAAGAGTTGGAGTCAACTTCGATCACTCTTCAATTACGAGACCAAAGCATTAGAACACCAAGGTGAGTAGTTGAGGATGTCTTAGTTCAAGTTGATAATTTTTATTTTCCTTTTGATTTTATTATACTTTAAACTCATCTAGTTGCTAACCCTAGCTCACAAATTCCTGTCATACTAAGTAGGGCATTCCTTGCTATTTCTAATGTCGTGATTAATTGCATGAATGGGATTATGAAGCTTAGTTTCGGGAATATGACAATGGAACTCAATGTATTCAATTTGTGCAAACAACAAGGGGATGATGAGAAAGTGCATTAAGTCAATAGGATTGATACTTTGGTGGAGGATAACTTGGAGCTATTGAGCACTTTAGAGTTTGGGGAGGAGAAGATTGTTGATCAAGAGGGGCTGGAGAGTTTGCAAGGGGTAGAAAAAAGGACCCCAACATTTGAGACACTTCTTTTGGAAGAGAAAAAGATTTTTCCATCGGCTATACAAAATTCCATGTTGGAGTTGAAGCCATTACCATCCAACCTCAAATATGTATTCTTGGAGGAGAATGAGACCTTTCCGGTGGTAATAAGCTCGACTTTGAAGGCGAAGCAAGAAGATGATCTATAAAAAGTGTTGAGGAGGCACAAGGGAGCAATTAGTTGGACAATTACCGACATAAAAGTGATAAGCCCCCTCATTTGCACACACCACATTTACCTTAAAGAAGACTCCAAGACGTCCAAACAACCACAAAAGAAGGCTAAAAAATTAGCACAAAATATTGCACATTTTGTATGCTCTTTATACCCTTTTATACTTGCTCTTGTTGTGAATTTGGAGAGAAATGCATTTAATCTACCTTTTAGTGAAGTTTTGTGTGAATATAGATGAAGAGTTGTAAATGGCTTGAGTTAAACCCCCATTGTAGTGCTTAAAGACAATGGAAATGAGAGGATGGCTTAACGGGAGACTTGGAAGGTGAAGAAATCAAGAAAAAAGGCATGTTGGGAGAAAACCTTATGGAAGGTTTGGCCATAAACCTTCTGAAAGGTTTGCACTTGGTCTGCCTATGCTCTGTCAAAACCTTCCAAAAGGTTTTGTCTACTGGAATACACCTTCTGCAGGATTTGCATCGACCTTCCAGAAGGTTTTGCCCCGAAATGTCAAACAGCCTACAACTCAATCTCTGCCACTTGGGGGTCTCCCTTATGATTCTCCCACTTGTACCTTGACATCTCCTACACTTCAGGGTAGACTTTGGAAGCCAATGCATTAATAAGGAAGATAGAGAAGATGAAAGCCTGAGAAGTTAAAGGTTGGGCTTGTCCTAGCCTGCACAAGCCATTAACTCAGCCCCCCATTGATGGAAAACCTCTCACATGGGCTATAGGACCTACATGGATGAAAATGAAGACATCACTTGACATTTTTATAGCATTGTTTAGCATTGTAGAGAGAGAAGCTAAAGGAGGCAGACATAGTTTTAGAAAGAGAAGTTAGATTTTTGCATTTCTTTTACCCATTTCACTTGTAATCTACTTTAAGAATCTTGTAAGCTTTATTTATTGCACTTAATGTCATTTATTTCAAATGTATTACAAGTTTAGTTAAGTGTCTTGGAATCTACCATTGTTATATTCAAGTTTTCACTTCAATCTTTTAAGTTGGGTATTAAATGCACTCATTTTTGTAGTTTCACTTTTCTTTACATTAACACAAGTTTTAATCTCCATTCCAATATCATGTCTCTTTACACATTGTATGTCTTTGCATTTAACATGAGTAGCTAAGGTTTAAGTAGGCTAATCTATGGGAGACTTCCTCTTAGGTATGCTAAATCCATTCTTCTTCATCCCTCCTCATAGTGTAAGGTAGTTTTGTTTGACTAGGTTGAGTGGGGATGTGGTTGCGAGCTCTTGATATACCGTACACTTGTTACAGGGTATGTTTGAGACCTCACCTCCATATTAGTCCATTGCTTCCTACGAATAAATCAAACACCTACGCACTATTGAAAAAATGATTAGAGTTGATTTCGTATTCGTAGTGGAATGACCTCTTAGGATTAGCCAACCTTGTTTCTCGAACTTTTCACCAAAAACACAACTCATCAAAACACCAATCCAAAAGATTTTACACTTTTTCCTTTTTATAAAATCACCTTCACCATAATTTGACCTTCCTTCCCTGATGAGACGACCTTGGAGTACCCATTCCAAGTAAAACACACCCAAAAGTCTCTCTATGCTTAGGGATCACTTTTGCACACACGCACATTTTGCTCATCCACACACATTTTCCCATTTATTTAATGATATCCGAGGGAGAGTGACACTCATCTAACCATATAAGCCACATACACATTACTAAAATCATGGTCAAAAATTAGGGCCAAAGCGAATTAAGCACTGAACCCTATCATGAAGGACGTGGTTAGGGATGAGTTACTCAAACTACTTGATGTGGGCATCATATGTCCAATTTCCAACTGTAAATGGGTTAGTGCCACTCAAGTGATGCCAAATAAATTGGGGGTCATTGTGGTTATAAATGAGGATAACGAGTTAATTTCTACAATTGTAGTCATTGGATGGAGAGTTTGTATCGACTATCAAAAGCTCAACTCTTACACAAGAAATGACCATTTCCCTTTGTCATTCCTTGACTAAGTATTGGAAAGAGTAGCCGGACACTTGTTCTATTATTTCTTGGATGGTTACTCCTGCTACAATCAAACAGAGATAGCGTTGGAGGATTAAGAAAATACCACCTATACTTGCACCTTTGGTACCTTGCCTACCAACGCATGCCATTTGAGTTGTGTAATGCCCTAGTGACTTTTCAAAGATGCGTGGTGGAAATTTTAAGTAATATGGTAGAATAGATCATAGAAGTCTTCATGGAGGAATTTTCAATATTTGGGGATTCATTTAAGGGGTGTTTGGAGAACTTAGAGAGAGTACTTGAGAGATGGGAGGAGAAAATTTTGGTTCTCCACTGGGAGAAGTGCCACTTTATGGTGACACAAGGAATAGTAATCGAGCATATTGTTTTGGCAAAGGGGATCGAAGTGGAAAAATCAAAGGTTGAAGCCATTTGCAACCTTCCCACGCCAAAGGTCGTTAAAGACATCAGGTCGTTTCTTGGCCATGTCAGCTTTTACCGTAGTTTTATAAAAGATTTTAGTGCATTGGCTAGGCCCTTGACCAATTTTCTTTCCAAAGATGTTCCATTTGTGTGGTCAGATGACTGTGAGGCACCATTTGAAAAACTAAAAAGCATGTTTAGTTCACCTCCAATCATGCGACCACCCAAGTGGGACTTACCATTTGAACTTACGTGCGACACAAGTGATTACACAGTCAGCACAGTGCTCAGTCAAAGGAAAGACAAGAGACCATATGTAATATTGATTAGCACAAAATATTGCACATTATGTATGCTTTTATACCCTTTTATACTTGTTTTTGTGGTTGAAATGGGAGGAAATGCAATTAGGCAACCAATTAATGATGTTGTGTAATTGAAGGTAAAGAGTTGATTATGGCTAGAGTTATGCCCCCATCGTAGTGCTTAAAATCAATGGAGATGAGGGGGTGGCTTAAAGGAAGGCTTGGAAAGTGAAGAAATCAAGAAAAAGACACATCCTATGAAAACATTCCGGAAGGTTTGGTCATAAACCTTCTAGAAGGTTTGCACATGGGACTACCTCTGCCCTTGCCAAAACCTTCTTAAAGGTTTTTGCCTACTGGAATAAACCTTCTGGAAGGTTTGCATCAACCTTCCAGAAGGTTTGACTCCCTGGACTATTTTTTCTCCTATTCTTGCAAAAACCTTCCTGAAGGTTTTCATCAACCTTCTGGAAGGTTTTGCCCAAAAATGTCAGACAACCTGCAACTCAAGCTCTGCCACTTGGGGGTCCCACCTATAATTCTCCCACTTATCCCCTGACATATCTTAGACATATACATACCTCCCTACACCTAAGGGTGGACTTTGAAGGCCCAAGCATTTATGAGGAAGAGAGAAAAGGTGGAAGCCTGGGAAGTTGTAGGCTAGGCTTGTCCTAGCCTGTAAAAGCCATCAACTTAGCCCCCCAATGTTGAAAACCCTCACACAGAACCTATAGGACCTCCATGGATGAAAATGAAGAGGACTCTTGACATATTTTATTGCATTATCCAGCATTATAGAGAGAGAAGGTAAAGGATGAATACATAGTTTTAGAGAGAGAAGTTATAATTTTAGCATTTCTTCTACCCATATCACTTGTTGTATGCTAGAATATTCTTATAATCTTCACTTAAACCATTATAATCTCATTTATTGCAAGTGTATTCCAAATTTAGTTGCACATTCTAGATTCTACCTTGTTTGTATTTTTGTTTTTCATCTCAAGCTGTTCAAATGGGTATTAAATGCACTTATATGTAGTTTAAATTTTATTACATTTAAACAAGTTTCAATCTTATTTATGTCCTTGCATTAAATATGAGTACCTAAGCTTTAAGTTGGCTAATCCAAGGGATAATTCCTCTTGGCTATGCTAAATCAACTCTTTTTCATTGTTCCTTGTAATGTAAGGTGGTTTGGTTTGACTAGGTTGAGTGCAAACGCGGTTGTCAGCTCTTGATACACTGTAGACTTGTCATGGGATATGCTTGAGCCTACACCACATTAGTCTCTCCCTTCCTACGAATCAATTGAACACCTACGCACCATTGGAAGAATATTGTGAGTTGATTTGGCATTCCTATTGGAATGACCTATTCGGATTAGCCAACCCCCTTTCCATTACATTTTCTATCACAAACTTCACTCACCAAAGCACAAACTCACAAGATTTTTACACTATTCCATTTTTACAAAATCACCTTCACACTATTCAACCTTCCTTCTCCGAGGAGACGACCTTGGAATACCCATTCCAAGTAAAACATGACACTCGAAAGTCTCTCTTCGCTAGGAAAACACTTTTGCATACACACACATTTTGTTCACTCTAACTTGTTTTCCCCATTTCTTGCATGATATTCGGGGAAGAGTGACACTCACCTAATCGTATAAACCACATACACTTCACCAAAATCATGGTCAAAGATTAGGTTGAACGCGATCAAGCAAATATACTACGCTAGTAAGACTCTAAAAGTGTCACAAATGAATTACACCACCATAAAAAAAGAGTTGCTAGATGTAGTATTTGCATTGGATAAATTTTGGTCTTACATCATTGGTTCACCTATAGTAGTTTATACCGATAACTCTACTTTGAAGTATCTTTTTCTCAGCATGATGCAAAATCGAGACTCATCAAGTGGATCCTGGTACTCCAAAAATTCAACTTGGCAATCAAACACAAAAAAGGGAGTGGAGAACGTGGTGGGGACCATTTATCCCGACTTGTGGTTCAAGACGCCGATGAGCATATTCCTATCCCTGACTTTTTCCTGACGAGCATTTACTTTATATTCATTCTATTTATCCTTGGTATGCTGACATAGGCAATTATCTTGCTACAGGACAAATACCACCGCACTGGATCACCAAGGATAAAAAGAGGTTTATGGCAGATGTGAAGTGACTTGATCCGAAATGTGTACACCCAAGTGCAGGTGGTCAAGCTGTAGTAATAATCTCATTAAGTGTGGAGTCGAATTCACAAGGAACTATGATTGGTGGTTTGAAGTATGCAGTGACAAAGACCAAGTAACTAGAAACCTTGAGAGTATGAAGTTGTGTGGTTTGCTGGATAGAATATAAGATTCTTTCCAATTACTTTTTTGTCTAGACAAAATATAAGATAAATTATCAAAGGTAACGACCACTCTTTAGTTCAAGGATCAGAACATGAAATTAATTGTTCGATTTATTATCCTCGTGCTTTATAACTTAATTAACCCTGGTGTCAACAGCAAGTTAATCGAAAGATAAAGATGGACTATTAAAATTAAGCACATGATTCTGATGCCTTTCTAGAAGTTTACAAGAATTGTCTGTGCCGAGACTCAACCCATCTACAAACAAGCAAGTGTTTCTACAAAGAATCCAACCATGACATTAATGTTCCATTCTTTAAAAAAAGCACAATAATGGTGAAGAATGAAATGTTGTCATGAAGATCTAGTCGAGGTACTTGCATTGAACTAGTGGGTCTTTCTATGCAAGAGTGATCTGTCTCATAGAAGAACCCATTGTTATACGAAGTACCTTAGCTTTGCTAGATGCATTCAATCATTCAATAAGCAAGTGGAATATAAAGCATTAAAGCATAAAAGAAATGCACAATTATAACTTCCAAATAATTAACACTTATTCATCACCTCTTACTAAAGAGTGAATGAGGAACTACTCACTCTTCATGGCTTTGGTAAAGCTAGAAAAGTGAGTGATACTCATCCCTCCAAGTAGAGGATTTATAGCTTTGGTAAAGCTCTAGAAAAGTGGAAGAGTTTTGCTCCTCTAAGAAAGAAGGAAGCTCAACCAATGGAAGTGAAAGAGATAAACAACGAAAGTAGAAGAAAGCTAATCACTTTTAGACGGTTGCTTCCTCAACCAACAAATGAACTATCTCACTTGATACAAGCAAATATAAATCTAAGAGTAAGACTAACTATATGAGTGGGAGTCTAAGCCTCCATCCATGCTCTCTACTAGTTCTTGGTATAGTCTAAGCCTTACAAAGCAAGTTCTAGTCTACTATAAGAACCACCTCCCCCAAGGGAGTATTTATAGGTAAGAGGAGGGGGGATAAGATAGTGTGAAGGAATAGTGTATGTTGCCCAAGTCCAAGTGAAAGCCAACTACTTTGCAGCCTGCCTGTGGAGAATGTTCGAACATGATCTAGCATTTGAATGTTGTTTCTATTTTTGCTTTATGGGCGTTCAAACATTGTCTGGCATTCGAATGTATCTCCTGTCTTTGCTTTATAGGCATTCAAACGCCAGATGGGGCCTAACCTTCTCACCCCAAGTGGCCTGTGGTCTTCTATGGAAACCTATTTCCACACTCTATGCACATCTTGGCGCTTTGCACTCATCACCTGGTCCTCAATCAATTCAAGTGGATGTTCAAATGTGAGTTGGCATTCGAACGTGGTACTCAAGTACCTCAGGGTCTTCCTTCTTGGCTGTAACACACCATGTCTCAGCAGTCTGATCTTCACATGTTTTAAGGTAACATTCGAACGTTGATTGGCGTTTAAACATTCTTGGCTTGGTCCAAGCTTTTCCAATTTTCCTCCAAAGTATGCTGGTGTTGCATGAAAGTCTAATATTCATTGCCTTTGGTCCCTTGTACAACTTATGCACTGAAATGTCATCATTTAAACTCCATCAAAGTATAATTATTCTTAAAAAGGAATGGAAAGGTGCTAGTTTTAACTACTTATAACACCCCATCCCAACCTAGATATTGCTAGTCTTTAGTAACACAATAACAACGGAATGTAAATCTATTTCTAATGCCTTTTTCGTAGGTCATCCGGTTACATTTAGCTTATGCAACAAGCCATTGACCCACTAGATTTACCCTAGTAGACGAGTGTTGTCTCATGAAGGTTTTTAATGAAGCTACCCACAAACTTCGGTCGAAAAGATGTCTATGTGAGATTGCTGATTAAAGTAAATTTGCATCATGGTCGTTGGGCCACTCAACCCTTAATCTTGACTTATCCTACATGCTCATCTTTTATAGTATTTCCTCTATGCAAATATTAGCATCAATCACATTGGCATTTGAAATTTCTTGTGTAGTAGGAATGGTCATTCTGGAAACAAGAATTGGTATCATTCCACTTTACCACCTTCCATGGATAGCTTTGATTTCACAAACCTCTCTCTGAATGCTCTTAGCAAAAATTCGCACTGATTATAATGACTTGTCTCTCAAAGGGCATGTGATTAGAAGATGGCCAATCAAAAAATCTCATGCACAATTAGTATAAGAGTGAAGTTTTGAGGAAACAGACTTAATTTTGGCATAATATAATGGAAGAATATTGATGCAAATATAAAAATACTAGTTAACATACCCCACTTGTAGTCGACGACCTACACATATATCAGTCTTGAGACCAATTAGGGCTTTTTATAGGTTTTAATGTGACCAGAGGTCAGTGGCTTACGAAATGACATCAATGGTGTTCAAACGCTATCCCCGTTTTTTATGTAGCACACCCCTTTCAAGCTTCTCGACATTTTGCTTGAGAATGGCATTTCTTTCTTTCATTTTTCACTTTATTGGCAATTCCATGTCTATTTATCTCTTTTCTTTTTCAGTTGTTTCCACCAATTTTTCTTTCAATGAACAGTAGCCACCATCTTTTTTTCTATTTTTCTTGCCTTTCTGTATCATACTGATTTATAAAAGGGTGCAAGAAAATTAGATAGCAAGGTATGTTACGTGTATTCTCTTGTGACTCGGTTATGATATGGGTTTTTGGAAAAAGAAATCATTTATTGAAGGCTCAAGCATGGCTGACTAGGGATATTCTTTTAAAAGAAATGGCTAAGACTCAAAGTCAAATCAAAGATGGTCTAAGATCCTTTCTCAAGTTTGTGCACATGTATGTGTCGTATGCAAAGGTTCCCTATGGGATATGTCAATAGATCACTTTAGTTGTGTCAATCAAAGCAAAGTTAATGAGATTATTGAAAAAAATGAAAATGAAATAGCTTACTTGAGTAAATGTTGATATTCTCTCAAAAGCATTGTAAAGCTCAAAACTTACCATTGTATTCTTTGTCATCTCTACTGGTTATGTCGGGTGTTTCAGAGAATGTCGGTTATATATCAATTCCATTTTTTAGTCTGATCATCTTGTACCTTAAGAATAACAAATACTAATGTACATTTGATAATTTAAGCATAGAGAAAATACCAATTTTCCAAGAAATGTGGTTTTAAGTCTTGGTTGCTAAGTTTATGTGTCAAACCGATCATATGTTAACAAGAATTACTAAAGTGTTAATTCTACACATGCATTTAAATATATAAAAGTGATAAACTGAATCATTCATTTCATAAAATATGATCGTTTATATCAACATCAACATTGAAGATTCAATTTATCCATCAAAGAAGTGTCAAAACACAAAGATTTCAAATATCCACAATATCTTACCAAAGAAAAAATTTACATCCACAAAGAAGAAACAACATCACACAAGAAGAAACAAGCATCCACAACAAACTACAATCAAGAATAGGAATCCCTCTCCTAATCTCCTCCATCTCACTCTCCCCCAGATCCACCAGCTCCACTATGTACACCATGTCCACCCCTCAGAAGGCGAAGATCTCATCCTGCTTAGCTTCAGTGCTAAGCATGATGTCTCATAGAGAGCGTTGGGTGTTGGTGTTAGAACTGGGGCCTGCCTCCTGAGGATGCTCTCTCTCTTCTTTCACTTCAACTACTTCCTCCACAAAATTAGGCTATTAGTTGACTAGGTTGCACCAAGTAAGAAGTTTGACTCTTGGAGGCATGGTGTTTCGATTTTAAGGTTGCAAGGGCTTTGAAAGTCCTGATTTTCTTGTGAAATTAAGGGTATTTGATGTGGGAATGGCTTTGGGGTGGTTGATTTTAGTTATAAATGGAGATTAGATGGTGTTTTGAGGTCTGGGTAATGAAAAGGGACTCTAGGGTTTGGTGTTTTTTGAAGGGTTTTGGAATGGGGAAGACGAACTAGGCTTTTATAGCCTGAGAAGTGACGTTTGAATGTTAATGATGTTCAAACGTATGTAGAAGGATTTTTAAAAGATCATTCAAATGTGGTGAGCTCCTAGTACTTTTGAGTTCTATCAGAGACCAAAGTACTTTAAGCTCTTCTCGTTCGAATGTTCTATTGGTGTTCGAGCGTTAAGTTCTCGTTCGAACAGTCTATTGGCGTTCGAACAGTGAGTTCCCAGTACTTTTTGTTTCCATCTGAGGCTGAGTATTGCAAGCAGCTGACGTTCGAACGTCACTTGGCATTCAAACGTTGAATCAAAAATAAAAAATTTTGCTGCACTACACTGTACACAATTAGAGAGGTTTATACACATAAGTCTGAACTAAAAATTTCATGGCGTCTCAGGACAAGTCCTTACCCATGCTTTAGGTTGGTATTTTGGGACGTTCCTTACTCGACCCATATTTTCATTTCAATTAAAAAAAGTTTGTACAAAAAGGGTGTTTACACTTTTTACAAAAATTCAGACCCCTTGGCTTTCATCCCATCAAAAGTTCAATTTCCTACAGAGAATAATCTAATCTGAGTCTCCCTCTGTATCTGTGTAGTTCAAACAACCAGTGACTCTCCCAATTTCCTCTCTCACAAACCGATTAAGCAAAGTACCAAAATAGCATGGTGTCTCAGGTTAATCCTTACTCAGCCTATTCACTATCCAGTCTAATCGATTGAGTGCGTGACCGAAAATTGGTTCAAAACACTGATTATACCTTTTCTCATTAAAGACTCTACCACACTGTTTACAGACAACAAGTCTTTTGGCACGATAACATTTAGCAAAAGTGCTTATGTCACAAAGGCATTTCGCTTGTTCTTATCAGATCTCATTCTTTCTTACCAATCTTGTTTTTCTCATGATTATAGCATGCACATCAGATGAGAAAGTGTGGAAAACTCCCAGACTAAACCAACAAATTTTAACATCCATACTTTCTACACTTTAAGACTCACTATCTAGTTCTTTAACGTTTGCCATTCACAAAGACGATTGAAGCTGACTCACATACATAATCATTAATTTACACAAACTGCAAGGTAAGATACAAAATATGATCAAAAATAGCAACAACAACAACAAAAACAAAAAATTTACGGGCACAAAATATGAACTGTAGTTCTCACCCCCAACCAAAACTGAACATTGCCCCTAATGTTTCAAATTTATCAGTGTATGGATCTTGGAGATGAGGTTGAAAGGTAGAGATCTATGCATCTGCCCACACCTATAAGCAAACTACACAAATTAATCGTCTTTACGCAGATCTAGGTTTTCGCTACGATGAAAAATATTGATTGTGAGTGCGAAAAGAAGAAGAACAGTCATGTACAAATAGAGTAAACAAATGCAGATCATGAAACAAAGGACTGCGTCTTCGAGGAGTACGGTCATGGGGCTGTTGGGAGTTGATTCGTGTTGTAGAGAACAACACAAAAGAAAGAAGAAGAATAAGAAAGAAAAATGGAAAGGCGGTGGGGCAAAAGGGGTTGGGGGGCCCTTATAAATGTGTTCCCGTGTGTTGGTTTTGATTGGATTTTTCTTGACCTGACCCCTTTTTGTGTCGACAGGCGCAAATCTCGGAGGGATATTCTAGGTCTATTAAAAGAATGGTTTCCACATTTTTAACAAAATCCTCCAAAAATGGTTTCAACCGCTGACCATTAACAATAAAGATATTACTGTTCGAGGGGTTTTCAACTTCTACTACTCCGTGTTCAAACACCTTTTTGACAATATAAGGTCCAGTCCATCTTGACTTCAACTTACCAGGAAAAAGGTGGAGTCTTGAATCAAAAAATGTTCTTTTCATGAAAAATTTTCATCCTGGATTTTGCAATCTTAATATTCTTATATGCTTCATTTCTCAATTCCTCCAATTCGTTAATTTGAAGTTTCTTTGATAGTCCAGCCTTGTCCAGGTCAAAGTTTATAGCTTTAATGGCCCATATGCCCAATGTTCTAGTTCCACAGGTAAGTGACAAGGCATAGACTAATCGATAATGAAACATGCCCAAAATTGTTTTAATAGCAGTGCAGTATGCCCAAAGTGCATCAGTTAGTCTTGATGACTAATCTTTGTGTTTTAGATTTATCATTTTTTCTAAAATTAATTTGATCTCCCGATTAGCCAATTTAGCCTATCCACTAGTATGTGGATGATAAGGGGTTGCAATTTTGTGAAAAATCAAGTATTTTTTCATCAAATTCTAGAAAGGATGATTGCAAAAATGAGCACCCCCATCACTTATGATTGATTTCAGAATTCCAAACCGAGACAAAATATTTTCTTTTAAAAATTTGATCACCATTTGGTGATCATTATTCCTGCATGGAATTGCCCCAACCCATTTGAAAACATAGTCTACGGTCACTAAAATGTATAAATAGCCAAAGGAAGGGGCAAATGGTTCCATAAAATCGATGCCCCAACAGTCAAAAATTTCAATCACCAAAATGGGGTTTAAGGGCATCATGTTTCTTTTTGAAATGCTCCCAACCTTTGACATCTATCGCAAGTTAAACAAAAGTCATGGACATCTTTTAAATGTGTGGGCAATTAAAATCCACACTGTATGTTTTTCACAGTGATTTTTCTTGATGAAAAATGGCTACCTCATGCTTTAGAATGACAAAATGTTATTACTTGTCTTCTTTCCTAAGCAGGGATGCAACGTCTTATGATTTGATTCTTATAGTAGATAAATACGTATAAATCTTCACAAAAGAAGTTACGAACCTCCCTCAGAAATTTATTTTTGTCCATGGTGGTGAAGGACAGAGGGAGCGTTCTAGTAGCAAGGAAATTAGCAATATCAACGTACCATGGGGTTTCATCAATTATGAACAATTGTTCATCGGGGAATTTTTCATTGATTGGCAATACATCCTCATGAAATTCATACGTTCATCTGGACAGATGGTCTGCCACCACATTTTCAACACCCTTCTTGTCCTTAATGATCAGATCAAACTCTTAGAGTAAGAGTATCCATCTTAAGAGCCTATGCTTAGCATCTTTCTTTGTGAGCAAGAATTTTGTATGGTCAGTGAATACTGTAACAGAAGAACCAACAAGATAGGAATGAAATTTTTCTAAAGCAAAAACTACAGCAAGCAATTCCTTTTCAGTTGTTGAATAATTTATTTGAGCATCATTCAAAGTTTTTCTTGCATAGTAAATTACATGTAGTTTCTTATCCTTTATTTGCCCCAACATAGCACCTATATCAAAATCACTTGTATCACACATTAGTTCAAAGGGTAGAGTCCAGCCAAGGGGCTACATTATTAGGGCAGAAATTAACATGCCTTTAAGCTTATCAAAAGCTTTTTGGCATGCTTCATTCCAATCAAAGATTATGTCCTGACTCAGAAGATGACACATGGGCTTTGCTATGGTATTGAAATCTTTTATGAATCTCCTATAAAAGCTTGCAAGTCCTAGGAATGATCGAACATCCTTTACAGTCTTTGCAGTACGCAGATTTCTAATTAGATCTATTTTTGCCTTGTCTACTTTCATGCCTTTCAGATGGTCTACCCAACGGTGCTTTTATGCCTTTTAAGAACTTCAATAAATTTAGACTCTTGCAAGTTTGTGAGCTTAGATGAAATTACCACTGAGTATGACTCATCCTCTCATATGAATGCATATTTGAGGTCAGATGGGAAAGGTTTTAATTCAAGCTTTGGTGGCCTGACACTTGACGAGAGCGGCTTTGTGCCACTTGGTGAAAGTTCCTCGAATTTGGGGGGCCTATGTCTCAACAGCATGAGTGGGGCAACTCTTTGGATCATCATCTGTTGTCTCAGATGTGATAGATTCTGACAGAGATGATTTAGTGGGGTTTTCACATGAATGTGTTATTCAGATGTTCCTAAACCAACGACTCAATAGAATTTATTTCTCTCTCTTCTTTGTCCTCCACTGCATGTTTGGCAACATTGAAAATATTCAACTCAAGAGCCATGTTCCCAAAGGTTAATTTCATGACCCCATGCCTACAATTGATTAGTGCATTTGAAGTTGCTAGGAAAGGTTGACCAATAATTACGGGGATTGGGTTCTCTAAATATTTTCCTAGCTGAGTGTCTAGAACGACAAAGTCAATAGGGAGGACAAAGTTGTCCACTTGGACAAGTACATCTTTAACAATGCTCCTAGAGATTTTTATCGATCTCTGTACCAGCTGGAGTGTGACACAAGTGGGTTTGAGTTCACCTAGACCCAACTATTGGTAGACGGAAAGGAAGCAAGTTGACACCAGCTCCAAGGTCTAATAGTGCTTGTTCGATTCTGCAGTTTTCAATGACACACGACACAGTCGGACACCCTGGATCTTTGTATTTTGGAGAGGTTCTGTGTTGAAGAAGGGCACTGGCTTGTTCAATCAGAGAAAGCTCTTTTTTGAACTTTATGACTTCTTTTGACGGTGCACAAGTCTTTCAGAAACATGGCATAAGTTGGAACCTACGTGATTGCATCAAAAAGTGGGATGTCAATTTTTACTTGCTTGAAAAGCTTGTAAAATTCAGGCTGATTATTCATTTTTTGTATGGTTTTGAGTCTATGAGGAAAAGGAGCAAGAATAGAACATAAGGGTTCTTCTTCCCTTGATGGCTCTGATTCTTGTTCAATCATGGGCTCAGGTTTCTCTTCCACCATAAGTTCAAGCTCAACTAGTGAGTTGACTGGGGTTGACTCAGGTTTTGGCTTAAGAATTAGCCTGTCTCTAATGGTCTTGTTAATTACCTTGCCACTCCTCAGTGTAGTGACAACTTGGGTTTGGTCTTGTGGGGTTCCTATAGTTGAAGGATTTCCCACCTGAAATTGACCTTGTGGTGGTTTTGGTTAGGCAGGAAACTTCCCCTTCTCATGTGTGATCATAGATTGAGTCATTTTTTTGATGTGGCTTTTAAGATCTTCAGAAGATTGAGTGGTCTGGGTTTTAAAATCAGTAAAAGTCTGACTGGAACTATTATTATAGTTCATTTGGCTTTGCATGAAATAATTTAGGGTATCCTTAAGGCTCCTCTTTCGTGGTGGTTGGTATGGTTGATACATGGGAGGTCCTTAAAGTGGTGGGTGTGAACCTTGTTGTTGGTTCATGGGAGTTGGTTGTGTTTCTCTAACTGAAGTTTGGGTGGTTCCGCTACCCTGAATTGTATGTTTTAGAGTATGGGTTGGAGTAAAGCTTGTTGAAGTTAAAAATTGCATTTGTTTACTCCAATAGGACCTCTTTGAATGCTAGAATGGTAGGACACTCCCTAGTAGGGTGTCCTATCAGCGCATAAATCCCACACCCTAGTTATGTGAGAGGGCCAACATCAACTTCATGAACCTTTTTCATCTCTAAAGCTTCAAGATTTCGAGATAGGGTGGATATTTTTGCTCTTAGGTCATCATCAACTCTCAAGACATACTTATACGTCCTTCGGAAGTAGATGGTTTGGCTTCAACAATGGTAGGGGAGGTTGAGTCCCACATCTGAGAACTGTCAGAAATGGTGTCAAAAAAATTAAATGCCTCCTCCGGACTCTTACCCATGAACTCTCCTTGAGCAATCATTTTGACAAACTGATGTAGTCTAGTGGGTAAGGAGTCATAGAAAAATCCTATCACAGTCCAATTCTCAAAAGCATGGTGCGAGCAGGACTGGAGCAGATCCTTGAATCTCTCCCAACTTTGGTAAAAGGTTTCTCCTTCTTTAATCAAAAAATTCATGATTTACCTTTTCAATGCAGTGTAGATGAAAAAGCTTTCTAAAAAATTCATTTTGTAGTGCCCGCCAGTCAGGTATTAAAAGAGCTTTTAAAAAATTTAGCCATTATTTAGCTTTATACTTTAGAGAAAATGAAAAAAGTTTCATTTTGGCTAGCTCAGAATTGTCTTGAAACGTTCCACATACTTCCTCAAATTCTTTTATGTGCAAATATGGGTTTTCTGTTTCGAGTCCATGGAATTGAGAGAATAGTTGAATTGTCCCCGTCTTTACAGTAAAGAGGGGTCTATCTTCAGAAAAGATAAAACAAGAGGGGACACTATTTCTTGTGGGATTTAAGTAATCCCGCAGAATTCAAATGTTAGGCATTTCCCCCTCTCTTATAGGAACCTCTCCTCATCTCTCAACATTTGTCATTCTACTTTCACAAGAGTCTGCTACTGATCTAGGTGAAGGTAGTTCAGGTTGATTTACAGACCCATAAGATTCTCCCAGCAAATTTTGATAGTAAGGAACGTCCTCAGACAGAAAAATAATTAAAACAAATTTATACATAGTAAAACAAATAAATATACAAAAAGAAAGGTCCTTTTACCATTTACCTTAAAACACCTTTTATGGTTCCCCGATAATGACGCCAAAAACTTGACTTGATTCGAAATGTGTACACCCAAGTGCAGGCGGTCAAGCTGTAGTAATAATCCAATTAAGTCTGGAGTCGAATCTATAGAGAACTACAATTGGTGTTTTGAAGTAAGCAGTGACAGAGACCAAGTAACTAGAAACCTTGATTGTTTGAAGTGATGGAGTTTGTTGGATATAATATCAGATTCTTTCCAATTGATTTTTTTCTAGACAAAATATAAAATAAATTATCAAATGTAACGACCACTCTTTAGTTCAAAGATCATAACATGTAATTAATCATCCGGTTTATTATACTCATGCTTTATAACTCAATTAACCCCCGTGTCAACAGCAAGTTAATCAGAAGATAAAGATGGATTATGATAATTAAGCACATGATTCCGATGCCTTTCTAGAAGTTTACAAGAATTATTTGTGCCAAGATTCAACCCGTCTACAAATAATCAAGTGTTTCTACAAGGCATCCAACCATGGCATTAATGTTCCATTCTTTAAATAAAGTATAATAATGGTGAAGATTGAAATATTGTCATGACGATCTAGCTGGGGTACTTGCCTTGATCCAATGGGTCTTTCTATGCAAGAATCATCTCTGTCATAGAAACAATCCATGGTTATACAAAGTATCTTAGCTTTGCTAGATGCATTCAATCATTCAATAAGCAAGTGGAATATAAAGCATTAAAGCATAAAAGAAATGCACAAATATAACTTCTGGATAATTTATATATATTCATCACCTCTTACTAAAGAGTGAATGAGGAACTACTTACTTTTCATGACTTTGGTAAAGCTAAAAAAGTGAGTGATACTCATCCCTCCAACTAGAGGAGTTACAATGTGAAATACACTAAACAAAGAGCTGATTTTCAACAAAGAATGAGTGAATCACGTCCCACCCTTCACGGCTTTGATAAATCTCTAGAAAAGTGGAAGAGTTTCACTCCTCTAAGAAATAAGGAAGCTCAAGCACTGGAAGTGAAAGAAATAAACAATGAAAGTAGAAATCTAGTCACTTTTGGAGGGTTGCTTCCTCAACCAACAAATGAACTATCTCTCTTGATACAAACAAATATAAATCTAAGAGTAAGACTAACTATATGAGTGGGAGTCTAAGCCTCCATCCAAGCTCTTGGTGTAGTCTAAGCCTTACAAACCAAGTTCTAGTCTAATACAAGAACCAACTCCCTCTTAAAGGCTCCCCTAAGAGGAGTACTTATAGGCAAGAAGGAGGGGGGACAAGATAGTATGAAGAAATAGTGTATGCCATCCAAGTCCAAGTGAAAGCTAACTACTCTGCAGTCTGCCTATAGAGAACGTTCGAACGTGATCTGGCGTTTAAACGTTGTTTCTATTTTTGCTTTATGGGCGTTCGAATGTGTCTTTTGTCTTTGCTTTATGGGCATTCGACTGCCAGATGGGGCCTGACCTTCTCACTCAAGTGGCATGTGGTCTTCTATGGAAACCTATTTCCACACTCCATGCACATCTTGACACTTTGCACTCATCACCTGGTCTTCAGTCAATTCAAGTGGACGTTCGAACGTGAGTTGGTGTTCACATGTGGTACTCAAGTACTTTAGGGTCTTCCTTCTTGGCTGCAACATGTCATATCTTAGCAGTCTGGTTTTCACAAGTTTTAAGGTAACGTTCGAACATTGATTGGCATTCGAACATTCTTGGCTTGGTCCATGCTTTTCCAATTTTGCTCCAGAATATGTTGGTGTTGCATGAAAGTTTGATATTCATTGCCTTCGGTCTCTTGTACAACTTATACCCTGAAATGTCACTATTTAAACTCCATCAAATTATAATTAGTCTTAAAAAGGCATGAAAACATGCTAGTTTTAACTACTAATCATGAAGTACTTCTACTTTGACAACCCGTATTTGTTAAAGTATTGCCCAGACCAAGTGATGAGGAGATGCATACCGAAAAATGAACAATGGGAAGTCCTTGTATTCTGCCACTCCAAGGCATGTGGTGGCCATTTATCTTCTGAAAAGACTTCAACAAATGTTCTACAATTAGGTTTTTATTGGCCATCATTAGTCAAAGGCTGTGTTTCTTTTTGTAAAGAATATGATAGGTGTCAACGTTTGGGTAGGGTGACCCGAATGAAAATGATGCCCCTCTTCCCTGTACTTGTTATTGAGATTTTGACTATTAGGGCATTGACATTATGGGTCCTTTTCCCATGTCTTTTAGCTACCTGTATATATTACTCAAAATGGACTACGTGTCCAAATGGGTGGAGGTTATCCCAACCATGACCAATGACCACCGGGTCATGGTCAAGTTTCTCAAAGAAAACATTTTTTTGAGGTTTGGGATGCCTCGTGCTAAGATAAGTGACGTTGGTTCTCATTTCTGTAATAGGCAATTTGCGACCTTAATGCATAAGTATGGCATCACACACAAGGTGTCTACCGCATATCACCCATAAACCAATGGCCAAGCTAAGTTGGTCAAAGAAAAATCAAGAACATCCTAAAGAAAATGGTGAACCCCAATATGAAGGATTGGTCACTTAGATTGACTGATGCCCTTTGGGCTTACCGCACTGCTTATAAAACCATTCTATGCATGTCACCCTATAGGCTAGTCTATGGCGAGGTTTGCCATTTGCCGCTCAAAATGGAGCACAAAGCTTACTGGGCCATCAAGACTTGAACTTTAATTTAAGAATGGCTAGAGAGAATATGAAGTTCGACATAAATGAAGTAGAGGAGATCCATAGAGATGCATATGAGAGCTCAAAATTTTCAAAAGAGAGGGCTAAGATTTTTCATGATAAATCCATTTTAAGAAAGACATTTGAGCCCGGACAGAAAGTGTTTTTATTCAATTCTAGACTCTCTATCTTTCAAGGAAAACTCCGATCCCGCTGAGATGACCCTTATCTTGTCAAGGTGGCCAACCCCAATGGAGCTATGAAAATCACCAACCCCAAGGATGGAAAGACATTCAAGTTCAATGGCCAAAGACTTAAGCCATTCTTCGAGAGTTTTGAAGGTCAAAAGGTGGAGGAGGAGTTGATGGATCCGGTCTGCCCAGAAATTTTGTGAGGATAATTGTTTAAAGTAGTTTCAGTGTACGGTTGCTTTCTTTTATCCTTTTTAATTGCAAGTTCATTTATCACTTACTTTATCTTTCCATGTAGTGTTTTCCTTATAGTGTAGATATTGGTGTTTTTGTCAAAGCTCAAGTGCGAGGTGTTTTATAACCCTTCTCATCTTTTTACAGTCTTTCATTGCATATCATATCATTTTTTGACGCATTGATGACAATACATGAATTAAGTTAGGGGGTGAAGTGCACCATTTGCATGATAAACCAATTTTTGTGGTGAAATTCACCTTTCACATATTCCACAGATTTTTGTTTACAATAGTTACAAATTATGTGAAAATTTTGAAATTTTTTTGTGGAAAATATTTGAATGTGGACCTATATTCCCTTATTTTAAGTGTTATGGGTTTATTCATATTATTGATCTTTTCCTTAAACTTTGAATACATGAGCACATTATATAAGTTCATCGCATGCTTGAGTATCAAATATGTGTATGGTTTTGAACTCAACCTTAAGTGCTCCTTGAATGTGTAATTTTGGCAATTTATGGATTGGATTCATATTTTAGTGCTTGACATGAATAATGGATATGAGCAAGGATCCATGAGAGCTTTAGTGTCAATCCTTGTGAAGGGAACTTACATTTACTCAAGAAACAATTTTTCAAATTCTATATTTGTTCAATAATCTCATTATGCTTATTTTGGTTGGGCACATTTGGGTAGTTGATTGACTTATCTTGATACGCACAATGCCCCCCTTTGCTTATCTAGAAATGATCTTAGGCAATCCTTGATTTACTTTGAGCCTTAGCCTTTTTCTTGTAAAAGGTTTATCCCTAGTGTCATGATTGAGCCTAAATTGTAAATTCGTTTTCATGCCACACATTTGACCAAGCCAGTGCAAAATGATAAAAATCTACCACATCTTGGTTGTTCCTAGAGCTGAACATGAGTGATCAGAAAATAGGATGAATTGTGGTACGAAAACTCAACAAAAGGGATGAATGAAGTTAAAGTCAAAAAATTGAATGAAAAAAGGGATGAAAAATTCAAGAAAATTTTTGTTTACATATTCCACAAATTTTTGTGTACAATAGTTACAAATTATGTGAAAATTTTGAAATTTTTGTGTGGAAAATATCTGAATGTGGACCTATATTCCCCTATTTTAAGTGTTATGGGTTTATTCATATTATTGATCTTTGCCTTAAACTTTGAATACATGAGCACATTATAGAAGTTCATCGTATGCTTGAGTATCACATTTGTGTTTGCTTCTGAACTCAACTTTAAGTGCACCTTGAATGTGTAATTTTGGCAATTTACGGATTGGATTCATATTTTAGTGCTTGACATGAATAATGGATATGAGTAAGGACCCATGAGAGCTTTAGTGTCAATCCTTGTTGAAGGGAACTTACATTTACTCAAGAAATAATTTTTCAAATTTCAAATTTGTTCAATAATCTCATTATGCTTGTTTTGGTTAGGTGTATTTGGGTAGTTGAT
The DNA here is from genome assembly GCA_963454935.2 of Ilex paraguariensis. NCBI lineage: Eukaryota > Viridiplantae > Streptophyta > Magnoliopsida > Aquifoliales > Aquifoliaceae > Ilex > Ilex paraguariensis. Next base: position 25,105 of record CAUOFW020001895.1, read on the forward strand.
TGACTTGTCTTGATATGCACAATGCTCCCCTATGCTTATCTAGAAATGATCTAAGGCAATCCTTGATTTACTTTGAGCCTTAGCCTTTTTATTGTGAAATGTTTATCCCTAGTGCCGTTATTGAGCCCTAATTGTAAATTCATTTCCATGCCACACATGTGACCAAGCCAGTGCAAAATGATAAAAATCTACCACGCCTTGGTTGTTCATAGAGCTGAATATGAGTGATTATAAAAGAGAATGAATTGTGGTAAGGAAACTCAACAAAAGGGATGAATGAATGTAAATTCAAAAAGTTGAATGAAAAAAGGGATGAAAAATTCAAGAAAAGGAGAAATAAGGGGTGAAAGAAGAAAAGATTGACAAAAGAAAAGGAAAATGTTAAGGAAAAGAAAGAAAAAGAAACAAAGAATGTGGTGATGGTGTTAGACTAGAAATTCCATGAAAAGATAGATGTTTTTGAAATAAAGGTCATTCATTAGGAACAATCCTCTTTGTTACCCTCTATCTTTCGTTCGACTCACCTCAATATCACCCCAAGGCCTCATTACAACCACGAAAAAATTCCTAAATGACCTAGAGAAAGCATGAGGGGGAAAGCATACCTTAAAAGAAAAAAGAGAAGTTGATTTTGCTATCTAATGCCGTAGCATTGCTTTCATGAGATTATGCCAAGGTTGTTTCATTTATATGCATGTACTTCATTTTGGATTATATGTGAGCATACTTTGTTTTGTGCACAAGATTCCATCCACATGTACACATGGAGAGCAAACCATGATTACTATATTGTGATTCATTGTCGAAAGAAACCCTTGGTGATGTTTGCATCGAAGCTAAATTTGGATAGCCGAGTGAATGTGAATTCCATTGTGTAAATGCTTAAATTACATGTCCATTTCACACACACATGATTTTGAAAATGAATGTGTAGGTGCATATTCTAGAATAGCAATTAAAGCCATGGTGATGCTCATATGTGCTTGGTTCTGGTATTTGAACGATGTGTTGTGTAGCCCTATGCTTGCGGGATGGGGAATATTGCTCAAACTTTTGATATTTGCAGGAATTAGGAATGCCCTTGTTGTTTGAATTTGTGTTCTACATTTTGGGTATTCATTTTGGTAGTTAAATGTAGAAATCTAGGCCTTGTGTTTTCAAATCATCAAAATTTTAAATCACATTGCAATTTCAGAAATGACTTGGGGGATGTCCCTTAAATTGTGGTTCACAAGTGTAGCTCATGTTTTGGAAGAGTAGAGGTCATAAATAGGGTGTTAGAATGTGTAGGAGTCAAAATAAAGTATAGTGTAAGTGCAATTGGGAAGCCTAAGGATTTTGTGTAAAGATGCAAAAACTACCGGTAGGTTTGGTTCAAAACCTTTCGGTAGGTTTCACTCCAATGCACAAAACCTACCAGTAGGTTTTCATCGAATTACCGGTAGGTTTTTCCCAGAAGGCGAAAGATGGGGGTTTTCAATCATCTTTTTTCAAGGGACTATTGCTTGATGGGTTCTGTTGTATTTCCTACTCTCCGAACATCATCCCTCAATGTGTATATGACTTATATGAATGAGGGAGTGTCACTGTCCCCCAGAATGATGCAATAAATGGGGAAACAAAATATTGGTGTGTGATGGAATGAAATTCGTGTGTGTGAACAAAAGTGCTCCCCAAGCGCAGAGAGACTTTCGAATGTCATGTTTAACTTGGAAAAGTATTCCAAGGTCATCTCCTCAGGAAAGGAGGTGAATCATGTTGAAGCTAATTTTGGTGAAAAAGAGAAAAGTGTAAAAATCTTTTGTTGGTTTGAGTTTGGTGATTTGTGTTTCTCTCTTGATGGAATTAAAATGAAAAACAAGTGTTGTCTAATCCGAAGAGTTCATTCCAATGGGAATGCCAAGTCAACTCGAAACCTTCCTCCAATTGTGTCTAGATGTTCGATTGATTAGTGGGAAGCTAAGGACAAGGTGGAAGTGAGAATCCGAGCATAACCCGTTACAAGTCTATGGGATATCAAAGATTCACACCCACGTCCACAGTCAACTCAGTCAAACTGAATCAACGTACACTACGAGGAGGAACAAAAATGAGTTGAAATGACATACCCAAAAGGAGCCCTCCCTTGGATTAGCCAACTTAAAAGCTTAGATACTCATACTTAAGGCAAAGACAATAGTGTAATGGAAAGACATTTTAGAGAAGTGAAGATTGGAGCTAAGTTAATGCAAGAAAACATAAGTTATATGAAAGTGCATTTAATACTCATATTAAAGCTTGAAAATTAAGAACTTGAAAACATTAATGGTGAAAGGTATAATGAAATATTAAAATTCAAATGAACTTGTAGTAAATAGCATTAGAGACATTTTATGAAGCTTAAAAGATTCTTACAAGGGATTACAAGACAATGTATGGAAAAAAATGCAAAAATATGAACTTCTCTCTCTAGCGCTATTCATCTTCTACATTGGACTCTCTCTCTATATATTACAATCTATCTCCATAATAATCATTAATAATGGTGTATGAGCTTGCCAAAAACATCCATGGAGCCCCCCCCCCCAATTAGCCTGTGATGTGATCCCAATCATAGGGGGCTGAAAGAGATGGGTTGGTGCATACTAGTACAAGCCTAGTTGATTAACTCTAGTTAATATGTAAATTAATATTATTAAATAAGTTAATTTTATAAGATAAAACAGTTAAAAATTGTGTATTAGGGTTTGTACATAAGCTAGGGTTTTATTTGTATACTGTCCGAAATTTCAAGGTTTTTTATGCGAAATTACTGGAAATTACAAGGAACAATCTGTCAAAGCTTGAAAGAACAAAGGGACAACGTGTAAAATACCTAGAATTGGCCAGCACAACAATGAAGGTCAGCATGAGGATTCCAGCAAAGCACCACCATCCAGATGGTGGGGGGCGTCCGGACGGTCCCTCAAGGCAGTTTGTCGTGATCCCTCCAGGTCCTGCTTGCCTGATGCCTATATAAAGGGGCTGCCTCTTCACTTCAAATGGATGGAATGGGCTGGGGGAGGAGAGAAGAAAAGAAGAAAAAAGAGAAAGAATAGAGAAAAAGAGAAAGTCATAGAGAATTCAAGCTGGTCTGTCCGATTCTCTAGCCGAAACTATACATTTCTACATTTCTTTTATGCCTTTCTACTTGGAGAGTTGAACTATCGCCACCTTTATCTCTTAATCAATATTAAGGGTGGTTGTATTTCAGTTGTTCCTTGTGAAAGAAGTGTCAATGTCTGTATTTTAGTTACCGTTGTAATGATAAGTACTTGAACTCCTTGCTTGTCTATAGTAATGAAGTCTGAGTAGTTTATTATACCCTTCAGTGAGGGTGAACATATGTATAATACCGGTTAACTTTTGAAAATGTTGATGTTATATATATCTATTATAAACTTCATGCATGATACAGTAATGTATGTAATTGGGTGTTACGCCCGAAATTATGTCATCAGTGAATCATCAACTTGTCGGTTAAATATCTACGGTGTTCCAATGGCATGGCTAGTCCTCCAGGAGCACTGAGGACTAGGGTTGTTAGTTAATAATCTAAGTGATCCTCATGAATGACTTGTCCTTCTGGATTACTAGGGTTGTTTAACTGATACAAGATATAACAAAGCCAATTGAATAATTCAAATGAACCTCATGCGTGGCTTGTCCTTCTGGTTTATTTGGATTAGTCAATTGTCATATAACCAGCTAACCTAAGAAGTTGTTGTGTTATGGTTAAATAATACCACCAGATAACCTAAGAAGTTGTTATGTTATGGTTAAATAATACCACCAGCTAACCTAAGAAGTTGTTGTGTTATGGTTAAATAATACCACCAACTAACCTAAGAAGTTATTGTGTTATAGTGTACTATACATATACTTGCTATACTATTGTCGATTGAGTAATTCAAGCAATCCTGGTGAATGGCTTGACCTTTTGGGTTACTTGGATTAGTCAGTTGACATATATACCACTAGCTAACCTAAGAAGTGGCTGTGGTATAATTTATATCCATCAAACATTCTAGTTGACTTTTCAGTGACATGGAAGTTAATTGTTATAAGGTAGCATTTCCAGTATTTAACCAATATAAAGCATATGAGATCCTTAAACTGAAGGGTACTTTTCATATTATTATCTTTTAGAAATCTATTTACATATTTCAGTTACTTAGACTAGTTACCAATCTAAGCTCACATCACAAGTTATCTCATGCTACATTACTTAAACAAAAACATCACTATTCTTATTTAAAATTCTAAATTACTAAAAACTCTTCATGGGATCGATCTTAGACTTAAATTGAGAAAATTACAATTCGACCACTTATACTTGGGTGTATAATATAAATCCGATCACAAAATAGTTCAAATCACTAGCATTTCTCTCTTGTCATGCCTCTTCTCTGTCCCCCTCATTATTGCACAAATCTCCAAAGTCCAAGTAGAGGTGAGGGGGAGCTTCTAGATGTGTAAGGAATGTCAGGGGATTTGTTGGGAAAGTGTAAGTGGGACCCCTAATTTGCAGAGCTTGAGTTGCAATTTGTCTGGGCAATTTGTGCAAAACCATCTGGAAGGTCAACAGAAACCTTATGTTTTGTTAACTATATTCTAATCACATGTAGCTCGTGAGAATAGTCACTATAACATGTGTGTTCTTTTTGCTGAGTATATTCCAGGAGAGGACTGACATCAAAACTACCATGAAAGATGGTAATATTTCTTGAGTGATTTTTGAAACAAAAGAAATTATCACACACACAAGTTTGTATAAAAATATATGGATAATGTTACAACTAACATGTGTTACTCTTATAGTGATCAGAAAATGAACTATTCTAGCATGACAGAAGGAATATTGATTTAATTGTTTTTGTGAAAAATATGAATTATAAACTCCTAACTACTGAAGTTTGTAGGTAGCTTCACTAGAAACCTTCACGAGACAAAACTCATCCACTAAGAATCACCTAGGGGTTTAACAACTTATTGCATATGCTAAATGTTATCGTGAAAAAATCTACGAAAATGATTTTACTTCTCTTTATATTTTATTTTGTGAAATAGTTTTTATAATCTATGTTTACTAGGGACTAGTAAAATTTAAGTTGGGGGTGTGATTAACCCTAATTAGTATGTAAACTATAATGATTAAGTAATCAACTTTGTAAGATAAAACAACTAAAAATTATTAATTAGGAGTAATTATAATTTGTGTGGAAATTAAAGTTTTAAGTACTTTATGTTTAAATTTCAGAGAATACAAGGCAATTTTGCAAAACTTGAAACAACAAAGGAGCAAAGTGTAATATAGACACATGGAACTTCCAACACGCGACACATGGATCAACTGCAAGGCAACTTGAAGCTTAAGAACAAGACACTTGGAACCCCTTGCAAGGCATCACCATCCAGATGGTGATCCTAGGGTCCGGATGATCACTAGGTGGCAAAGTCTTATCTCTTCCACATCGTGCATGCTTTTTCCACCTCATGCTTGCCTTTTGTCTATAAATAGGGGACTTCTTCTTCACTGCAAGAAGGCCGGCCATCCTAGAGCTCCAAAGGGAAATGTCTAAGAAAAGAAAAAGAGAGAAAAAGAAAGAAAGAAAGAGAAACTCAAATACAAAGCCGGTCTGTCCTACACCAATATTTTGTATTTCTACATTTCTGTTGTATCTTTCTATTCAGATAGTTTGAACTACCGCCACTTTTTTGTCTTAATTGATAATAAAGATGGCTATGTTGCAGTTGTTCCATGTGAAAGAAGTTTTAGAGTTTATTTTTTAATTTCCGTTGTAATGAAAACTGTCTGCACTTCTTGCTTGTCTGTAGCAATGGAGAATGAGTAGTTCACTTATACCCTTCGGTGAAGGGTGAACATATGTATATTATTGGTTAACTTCTTGAAATTCTGATGTTTTATTTACATATTTATCTATATATGTATTATAAGCTTCATGCATGATACAGTGATGTGCATAGTTTCGATGTTGTGCCTGGAATTATGTCATCAGTGCATCATCAACCTATCGATACAACAATCACGACATTCCTATCAAAATGGCTAGTCCCCCACTAGAACAATGAGGATGTTTAACTATTGCATGATACTAAACCTAAATGATCCTCATGAATGGATTGTCCTTTTGGATTATTAGGGTTGTTCATATATAATAATACTGTCAGATGAATATCTATGGTGGTCCTATCAGTATGGCTAGTCCTCCATCGGAACGCTGAAGATGTTCTACTGTAACATGATATAGCTATTAAATTAAATACCTAAGTGATCCTCATGAATGGCTTGTCCTTTTGGATTACTAAGATTGTTTAACTGGTATAAATGATAATATTCCCAGTCGAATAACCACGGCATTCCTATCAGTATATTTTATCCTCCACTGGAACGCTGAGGATGTTTAACTGGTATATATGTATCACAAATGAAGTCAAATGATAGGGCTTATACCTTTGATGTCGACAATTGTCCAACCAATCACCCCTTTATGCCTCCTCAACACTTACAATAGATCTTCTTCTTGCCTTGGATCCAAGGTTGAGCTAATCACCACCAAGATGGTCTTGTCCTCCCCAAGATACGCATACTGAAGATGGGATGGTAATGGCCTCAACTCCAACACGGGTGTTTGTAATCTGATGGAAAGATCTTCTTTTCTTGATGTGGATACTTCTCAAATGTAGGGATCCATTTGTCTACCCCTTTCAAGCTCTCCAACCCCTCTTTCTCATCAATCTCTCCCATATCAAGGCTCTCCACCTCAACTCTCGAGATACCCAAAAGCTCCGAGTGTTCTTTCATCAAAGTGTCACTCCTATTGACTTCATGCACCTCCTCATCATCCCCCGGTTGCTTAGACAATTTGAACACACTAAGATCCATAGTCATGTTCCCAAATGCTAGCTTCATAAGACCATGCCTACAATTAATTACAGCATTAGATGTGGCAAGAAAAAGTCTACCAAGTACGACGGGGATTTGGGAGCTAAGACTTGCAACTGGGTGAGTGTCAAGCACAATAAAATCAACAGGAAATTAAAATTTATCGACTTGCACTAAAACATCCTCAACTACTCCCCTTGTTTTCGGATATGACGGTCTACCAATTGAAGCATAATTGGAGTAGGCTTCAATTCTTCGAGCTGGAGTTTTTGGTACACCAAGTACGAGATAAGGTTCACACTAGCCCCCAAATCAAGGAGTGCTTGCTCCATCCGGTAATTTTGTTATGGCCTCAAAACTTTGGAGGGGTGTTTGTCCTCAAAATTGAGCTCACTTGCTCCGTGAGGAATGCTTTCTTGTGAACATTGAGCCTCCTCTTTACTATGCATAAGTCTTTCAAGATGTTTGCACAAGATGGAATTTGCTTTATCGCGTCGAGGAGTGAAATATTTATCTTCACCTACTTGAACATTTCAATGATATCAAAATAATTAGCCACATTAATAGGTGGCCTCAAGCGATTGGAAAAGGAACAGGCATGTGGGAAACAAGAACACTTTTGTCAACCATTTTTTTCTTCTCAAACACCTCACTTTCTTTCTTTCTCACTCACCTCACCCTCATCGGTGTCATCCATGGTCTTCTTTTCTTTTGGCAATGTAGCCTTGGATGAGATCTTTGGAACAACGGTCTTATAAATTTGTTTGCCACTACGAAGGGTGGTGACCTCCTTGAGTTGCTCACAACTCTCTTTGGTGGGCTCGAAAAACTCAATCACATGTTGGGCCTTAGGGATCTCTTTGGGTTGAGCAAGGATTTTTCCCTTCTCTTGTTGTGATAACCCTATGTGATTGGTAATTTTTGTGAGTTGAGTCAAAATATTGTTATTAAAGGCAGTTTGGCTTTGGCTGAAGTTGTAAAGCACATCCTCCAAGTTTCTTTTATAAGGAGGTTGGTAGATGGGAGGATTGGATGGTCCTTGTTAGAAAAAATTTGGGGAGGTGGACTTTGGGAGAAGTTTTATAGAGGTGGGTTTTGTGAATACCCTAGTGGACTAAACCTGGAGTATTGGGAACTAGACGCATGACCTTAGGTTTGAAATTGATTTTGCATAGGAGACACAGGAGGTGTATAAGCATTCGAACCATAAGCAGTGGGGTTATCATTTCTTCAACTAAAGTTCAGGTGATTACTCCAACCCGAATTGTATGTGTTTGAATGAGGAGAGAATGATTGCCTCATTTAATTGAATGCATGGACTTTCTCATGATACACTTCCTTAAGTGCCAGAATGTTAGGGCACTCCGATATGGAATGGCCCACACTCTCACAAATCGAGCAAGCCTCCTCGATTTTTGAAACATTAGACACCTCGTGCCTCCTATTGACTTCAAGACTCTCAACCTTCCTTGATAACTTGGCAATTTTTGAAATTAAGTCTTCCCCGTCGCTCAAGTCATAAATCCCTCCCCCATTAACTTGTTCACTCCCTTGAGGAGAAGACCTTGGTACATCAGTGGGATCCGTAATGTCCCATGATTGTGCATTCTATGCTAGTGTATCAAAGTATTCTAAGGCCTCATCAGGGTCTTTGTTCAAAAACTCCCCATTACAAATCATATCGATGAACTGTCTATGGCCCGGTGTGATCCTCTCATAGAAGAAACTGACCAACTGTCATGGTTCAAAGCCATGGTGTGGAATGGATTGTAGCAATTTCTTGTATCGATCCAAACATTGGTAGAATTGCTCATTGGGCTTCTTCGAATAGTTTTGAATTTTTTTTTAGAGCGGTGGTTTTATGCACCGAAAAAGGGAATAATTTTGGCCTAGCTATTTCTTCCATACCATGATTGGTGAGGAAGGTCGAACTATTTCCTTGAAATGCTTTATGTGCAAATAAGGGTTCTTCTTTTCAATTCCGTGGAACGTGGGAAGTAATTGCAACATCCCCAGCTTAACTAGGAAGAGATGATTTTGGACCGGAAGGAGGATGCATGAGGGTGTGGTGCTTCGTGTGGGTTGAAGGAACTCCTTTATTGACCTCGCCGGAGGTTCAATGTGAATGTTGTTCCCTTCATTCACGGGAGGAAGAAATTGCATTTTAATAAAATTTTAATAAAATTTTGTCCTTTTTTAATAAAATTTTAAATTTTTCGGGGGTTATATATATAGCCTCAACCATGCAGATTGAACAAGCAAAATAGTTGACAGATAATAATGGACAATAACATGGATATTAATTTCATAGAAGAACCCCCCAAAAAAATACTCTCATTTCTTGTTCAGGTTCATTCTTGAGAGTATTTTTGACAATACACAAAAATCAGCTTTCACATTGAATCCTTTTTTTTTTTTTTGGTCTCAAAGTAAGGTGTATTGCATTCCTGTTCAAAAAAAAAAAAGAAAGGTGTATTCCCCTTGAAAGGGCTTCATTTCCTTGCTTTGCTTCTCAGACACCTGAATCAAAAAAATAGCTAATATCATATACAATCAAAAAAGCATCTCGGCACTAATGTGAAGTTTATTTAATCAATCGTTGCATTTAAAATATAAAAGAACAGAAAGTAGAATAATTTGTAGACAATACACAAAACTACTCCATGTAGTACATAATTCCAATTTCTCATTTTTTCTACTATTTTCACATAACTAAATAGGACAAGAATCAAATTCATAAACTTAGTATCTAATTAAAAAATTAAACAAAATCTCATATTTAAATTTCTTCTCTCTTCCTATATTTTATCAACAATAAAACAAAGTAAAGAATCCCCCAAAAAAATATAGTACCCATTGGATTATTTTGGTGTAGCCGAATTCTTCATTAAGCAAATGAAGATCTTTTCGTGTGTGGCCTTGAGCCTATTGGCCTTCTCTGCCCCATTTTTCGACACAAGAATTATTCTAGCTGGTAGTTTGGACTAAATGATTATATGATAAAATAGAAGTTTTTCTATGTCTCTCCAGTTTCTCTTGATGAGGTTATTTAGTTAGGGGATACGAAAGGTATATCTCTCTAGTTTATCCAATTGTGGTGATTTAGTGGGGATAAAAAAATGTGAGGGCATGTTAATATGTCGGACATAATATAAATGGAATTACTAAAAGGTGGACAAAGTTGTCATTATGTACTTTTTCAAGGACAATATAATAATTTAAAAGTTTTTCATGCATGTTGATATTTAGAAAGTCAAATAGATAATTCTTACAAATTTATAAAAATTCCAAAATAAACTTTATAAAATTAATAGGGATAAAATTAAAAAAAAATTAGTTTGATTACTATACTTTTATTAGTAGTATGGAATATATAAGAAGTATAGATAAGGTTAGTGAAAGAAAATAGAAATTAAAGATTAAAATTAATAATTAAAGCTAAAACGAATATAATTAAATGTTAAATTTGATGAGCCCCAAAACCAACTGAGTCAGGCCCAATAAATCAATTAAGCCCAAGTCAGTTAAAAGGCAGTCCAAACCCATTTTACCGATCCGATCCAGTTCAAGACCAAAGAGTTCGGGAAGATAAGAGCACGTGAGTAGAGAGAATATCGGGATATGCACTCATGGACATCAAATTCTATCATAATTGTACTTACCAAAAAAGTAATACACTTTTCCTCACGTCACTGTCTTACCAAACCTATATATTGTGAGTTGTCTTCACATGGAGAGACACATCTCTACCTCTCTATATCTCACTACATCTCTCCCAACACACTACACTTTAAGTTTTGCCTCTCTACACACTTGTTTTCTTTCTCCCTCCGGCCACCGCCATTGTTTCTCGAGAGTTGAGTAGGTCATCCGGATCGAATCACTATATACCTACGTATGTGCTATTATTTACTATTTTTGTCATTGATTATCTTATTTATTGCTCATTAATTGCATTTTTTCATATACTCGACTGTTGATCTTGCACGAAATTAATTTGTGCATCATCAAAATTGATGCACATAATTAATTGAAAAAAATGAAAGGATATGAGAAGATTATATAATTAAATAAAGAAAATAAAAAGAAATGTGAGGATATAATTGACTTTATAATAGAGATTAAGTGAAAAATAGTCAAACAAATTTTTTTTCACTTTTGTTGACATTTTAAAATAATATATATAAACTCTTATTTTTTTTTTATCTTATTCCCCCCATTGATCATCTATATTTGGAATCATAAATATATATAAATGATGTTTAGATGAGAGAGAGAGAGAGATGCTTGTTTGTGCTAGACTGATTAGATGAGAAGGTGGCTAATCAAAATGTAGATTAATAAAAGCATATGCCGTGGGTTGGTGCAATGGTTTCAACCCTAAATTCACATTGAGAGAGAAAGGGAAATGTATGAAAGGTAGCGTGAACGAATTTGATTCCTTGCTTCAACTCTAATGAATCTTTTCTTATAGATATTTGCCCACTATGAATGGGCATCTTTTAAAATGGACAAAGAATCAAGGACAGAAAAGAAAAGTAATCTAAAGATATATTATCTGGGTAGAGTCACTTTCACATACTCTTTTTTCACATTGATCCCTCTATTATTATATTTTCAAAATTATACCTTTAATTAGTGATTAGTTTTATATTGCCCAAATTGTAAACGTCCCTTATAAATTTGATGAAAAATTATTTCATTTTGTCCCTCAAATTATGTGATTTTTTTCACTTTGTCTAAAATATTGATAGTTCTTTTCCAACAAGATAACAAATGTTTGTGTTTAGAGCAGTGTGAAATTATTCAAGTAGTCAAATGAAAATGTGAAAAATATAATAGTCAAAGAAAAAAGTAAAATCAAGTGCATAATTAAGGCGTCATGGTGTAATTCTCTCAAAGAATGCAACTATAAATCCTCGTAACCCAAAGCCACCATTGATTCTTCCAAGAAAAGATATAAAACTCTAGTTTTTTGCTCGGCAAGCAAAACATGAACGACGACACAAGCAATTCCATAACACCACCAGGGAACTGGCGGACCGGACAACAATATGGAGACTACGCACCGGGCAACAATAATCAGAGCTTAATGCGCTCCATGTTTGTCCGTTCACTTCCTTTCAGGGCCACTTCGGTTAGTATCAATACTTCTATACACAACAAAGAATTTCTTAAGTTAATATTCAAACTTGCCATGTTTCTGATTCAATAGGCCTGATTAGGAATTCAAGATCAGTCATAAAAGTTGGGATCGATATCAATTTTTACGATTAATGATAACACTTTAGAATGGATCACAAAACTATGAATCATATAGACTTGAAAATTTGACATGTTTGGGTTGTAACTTTAAAAAAAAAAAAAAAATCCGATATGAAGCAAACCAAGTAATATAGATTTTGCCACTTTTTTTATATAAATGTTTTGACGTATTTTCAGAATGTAAGTCGAGAGGTACGCGATCCATGGTGGCCATCGGAGGAGAGATCAATGATCCAAAGTAATCGCCTAGCAAGGTAATTAACAACTGCATTAGATAAGTCTAAGTACTCCTAATTGACCCAATAATCTGCTTTATAATTGGAGTCGTAGAAATGTACAGTTTGGTCTCTATGACAACTAAGGAATTACTTGAGCTACGTTTGCTTACATAAAAATGAAAAAATAATGCCAGATTAACTAAAAAATGAGACCAAAAAAAAAAAACGAGAACAAATGATTTCTTCTACCGCGGTAGTATTTTTGGTCTTAAAACTTCAAATTTTATTTACTATATTAATGCTATATTATTTGGTTATTTTTTGTCCCATTTTTTTATTAGTCTAGCAGTACCTAAAATAGATTTATTTGACTTATGGTAGATTTGAGATAATCTAAAAGATATACATTTTCATATTTGTAATGATAAAAAGAACACAAGGGAGGAGGTTGTACATAACTAACGGTGGTGATTTTTGTGTTTTTTGCTTTCTAAAAGTGTCTTTTAAGTAAAGATTGTTTTTTTTTTTTTTTTTAATTTTCCTTGTCCAAGCTTACTCGCTTCCACTACAAGTCAAATATATATGAGTTAATTATCTAGATGACCTTTAAACTATATCTTTTGTTTCAATTAAGACTTCAAACAATATTTCAGGTCAATTAAACCCTTCTGCTTCATAATTTGTTTCAGTGGACCTTTCATCCACTTCCATTAAAATGGTAACCGAAAGTAAGACATGTGCAAACCAAAGGACTTGCATGATAGGTATAAATGGAAAATCCTTTGTTTCATCTAGATCGTAAAATATATAATCCAAAGTAAGGGATATATAACATGAAATTTCATTGAATGTCACAACTTCAATAAAAATAAGCAGTAAAACATAGACTCTACCCCTTGGAAAAATCAGTTGGCAAAATTTAAGGGTGTCCAGAAACAAAATGGAATTATTTAATTGCACAATACCTCCTCAACTCGTTGTTTGGCATCTGTTTAACATACTAATCATGAAACCAAGCCCCAAAATTGATCGTGTCCATCAACGACCCTCCTCCCCCCTCCAGGAAAAAAAAAAGCCCCCCACAGCACAACGCTCTTTCTCTTGTATCTATATCGTAATAGATTTCTATTTATCAAGAATTCAAATGTCCCACGTTGTCTTCAACTGGTAATAACTAACATCTTCGAAGTAGAAAATATGTCCGACTTTTAACAAAAGGAAGCACTGTGAAAAACTGTACTGTCACTATGTTTTTCTCAACATTTCTAACGTTTCACATAGATTTACAGCATTTTGTATGAATATACTTCACAAAATGCATGACGATTTTCAAAAGCATCAAGAAAAAACCTCACCTCTCTTTTCAATATACTAAACACCGAATATTCATATAAAACATTATTTTTTGCTCAAAAACGTTGCAGATGTTGAGCTTCAGTTCTGCCCATGAATTTATTCAAGAATAGTATTCGGAAAACTCACTTTCTTAATATAACAAACGAAAATGGAGCAATTTGCAGTTTTCAAGCCCCAAGGCATTCTCCTGCTGCAAGAGAAGGGATGGCGACGCCAAGACAGTCCATGCTTGAACTCTCTCCAATGTTTCTAGGCCAATGGAATACTCAACTCCCCACGTACGAGGAAGAGTCTAGACTAAGCTATGATGAGCAGAAAAAGGCCTTGATGAAGCTAAGGAAAGAAATCTACAATCCCCCACCAAAGATGGCAACAAGACAAGCCTGGTTGCATTCTCGATGGAATGCTCGAAATAGTTCTACTGAGAATGAAAAGGTGAACGATGAAGATGGTAAAAGGTGTTCCATTTGTTTAGAAGATTTCGAGCCTAGACAGATGGTGATGCTTACTCCTTGCAATCATATGTTTCATGAGGATTGCATTGTGCCATGGGTGAAGAGCCATGGTCAATGCCCTGTCTGTCGGTTTGCAATGTACGAGCAAAGGAGAGTGATAGCAGTGACCACAAACGATAGGAGAGCAAATGTGGCACCCAATGATCCATTTGCTAGAGAACTGCTTTCAGTTATAATAAATTTTGAGGAAGCTATCGAATGGATGAACCAAAGAACATTTCGCTAACCTTGTAGTATAAAAAAGAAAAAAGTGTTCTAAACTACGAGTTGCAATGTCGTTGCTACTTAGGAATCCATATAAATTCTATTATTTATGTGGAGTGAACATAAAAATTTCTTGTTTTGATCCTTGTGATGTATTAGAAACATCTGATGATGCACAAAAGTAGATTTATGTACAATCAACAGTCGAGGATATGATGCAAGGTAATCAACAGGGTAAGGCTTGCAAGCCAACCCATCAATTGTCCGTGCCAACGGGAATCATACACGGCTTGGGGTAAAGCATCACATTTTTTCCCTTGGAACTTGAAACAAACACCATCAGACGTGTAAGCCGTGACCCTCTTACGATCACAATCAATGACAACCCGATGTGTCGCTAACCAATCCATTCCAAGGATAACATCGAAGTTCGACATGTCCATGACCTTAAGGTCCACAGTGAGTAAAATCTCCGAGATCTCTAACTCATAATCCCGACATATCTGATCAACTCTCACCCTAGCTCCAAGGGGAGAATTTACATGCAATGGCTCTTTCAAGGTCTCAACCTTTAAGGCCAAGTCTCTCACACTAGATACAACAATAAATGAATGCTATGCACCAGAATCAAATAATACTCTAGCCCATAAGCGAGAGAGTATAAATGTACCCTGTATCACCAACTAATTTGTCGGCTCAGTCTGTGGCATCATGGCATAGACACAACCCTGGGTCCCCGAATCCCGGCTTGTGAGCCCTATCCTCGGCCTCGACCCATGCCTTGACCCATCTAACATGCTTGCGGAGTCCTTGCCCGCGGAGTAGTAGGGGCCTGTGTAGCACCCTAAAACTGATACTGGCTCCCCTGGCCCATAGTAGGGTACTGAGGAGTATAATATGTATGTGGCTGCCCCACCAAAGTCTGGGACTGTGATGACTCATAATTTTGGGATCCCTGCCTCTTGGGGCAATCCCGCTTCATATAACCCGGCTGATGGCAATAATAGCAAGTCCTTTGGCCTACCTGGTAAGAAGGCTTCTAATTTCTCCCACCTTGGTAGGACTAACCTTGGCCTTAGCCTTGGCCTTGATAGCTGCTGCTCTGTGGAGTCAAAGTCCTTTGCTTCTTCCCCGAGTCCCAGATGCTCCTTGCATCATCCACCTCCCTCTTAATGGTCATAGCTGTTGCGACCATCGAGTCTAAGTCTTGCAGAAAAAGATCCACTATTTTGCCCCGGATGGACAACTTAAAGTCATCCTCAAACTTCCTTACTTTGGCCATATCTCTGTCACATAGTCATCAGCGAAACGGGATAACTCAGTGAACTTAGCTACGTACTCCATCACAGTCGTCGTTCCTTACCTCAAATCTAAGAACTCCCGGACCTTTGCATGTCTAGCAGCCGCCGGGAAATCATACACGGCTTGGGATTCTCCCTCTAACTCCCGGAATCATACACGACTTGGGATTCTCCCTCTAACTGAAAAGTAGCTAGTATTATCTTTTTGGCATCGGAGGCTAATGTGCCTTGAACTTCTGAAGGTGAATTAAGCCTCCTTGACTCCCACTTGCACTAGTCCGTGCAATGGCAGCCGCCGCCGCACCAATAGCCTCCACAAAGGCTGGTGGTGGTTGGTTGTTCCATCCACTACCTCGGCGTCCTCTTCCTCGATTTGTCATCTACACACATGTCAAATAGTAGTCAAACACTCACATAGTATCCCAAGATAGGGATCTAGTTTAAAACTTAAAAATTTTCCTCTTTGTCTCACTAGCAGTGCGTGTGCCACCTACTAGTAAACATTTATACATTGAACTATACCGTTCATCCCTTTTTCCGAAACATAACCTTGGGTTTTCTAACCATAGTGTTTCCCCTTCCATATACATTTCTATCATACATATAATTCACATAACACGTAGCACATAATCATGTATCATATTTGAGCACATAACATGAATTGCACAATGAATGCAATGGTTTAGACTCAATGCTCATTCTGCCCTAGGTAATCAAATACCTATGCTCTGATACCAAGCTATGACGCCCCTAAAATCGGGGGTCTAGTTGACGACCCGTTAAACCGTGGAAATGCCCATGAGTGTCGCTTGATCCGATATCACGCTAATATTTTCCCATTACCCAAAATTTTAGCTTACACGTATTACCTGTGTTCCTTTAATCATTTAATTTAACCGTGACTCAAGGTACCACAATTCATGCCTCTCTATTGTCCAATTTCATCTTTGGAACCAAAGGAATCAAAGACTGAGAGCACAACACTTTAGTTTTAAAGTTCAAAATTTTGGAGAGAGTACCGGTACTGTGTACCAATATTGTTTGCTCACTGTCCAGGTAGTACCGGTACTGTCTACCTTTAAAAAATTTTCTTTCAAAGTTTAGGAAAGAGCACCGGTACTGTGTACCGATGCTGTCTACTTGTTGGACCAGACTGTACCGGCACTCTTTGCCCAGTTTAGCCTATTTTCACTGTTTTTCCTTTCAAAACCATTTTAAATCATCCCAACACCATCTCAAACATGTCTAACAATGTTTATCACATAAAACTGGATATCTACAAGTTCTATTACAATCCATTCACATGATTTCATACACAACAACGTAATTTTATTAAATTTATACAAAATGTATTACAAAAGCCACAAGTCGGTTTTTCTTCATCTTTGAGGCCCCAAATGAGAGTCTTCCGCCGGTGTAAGCCCCACACCTAAAATGTGTTCCCGTATAGGGTGAGTCAACCACCAGTAGAATATTTCCTATAGAGGCTACTCCCCTCCTAGATGTATATAAAATGTGCACATGCAACCAATGAAAACCAATATTCATTCCAACAAGAATATGTAATTCAATGTTGAAAAATCATAATGTCATGCTATGAAATGAGATGAGACTCACTTATGCACCTTGTCCCGAGTCCTCACCAACTCCCACAACACAATGCAATGCATGTGTTTAAAAAATTTGTCCTTCATGAAATACATCCAAAGATCATTTTGAAATATGATCATACGTTCATAAAACCCATTCATTGTTGGATGTTTCTTATCAAATGAATCATTTATATAAACCAAAACCATGTGTCTTTGCTAGGTATCGAATTTTGGAATCACACTGTTGGCTCCGTACGCCATTACACTTTTCTAAAATTTCACCTCAGGGGAGTGTGGAAACCAAGTAGTTGGGGTCTTTCACCCGATGGAGTGTCTAGCCCTTCTTGCTATACCCGACACAAGTTTTTCATGCATGCAACCATGCGACTCAGTGGGATCTTCAATCCCACTTTCCCGAGCCTACCTTCAACCACCATATATGATGTTTGAATCAACCATGCCCACACACATCCACACTCATGCCTAAGCCCATGAATGTGATGTTATATCATGCCCAAAATGCAATAAATGTCAAATGATCCATTTAACCACATATTTTCACTTATGTCATGATAATTAATATCAATTGCATATAATTACCATAAATCAACATGATGCTAATATATTAACACATGTAGCAACTTATTCATCCTCAACAAAGTTCACATAGCACTTAGTAAAACACCGAGAAGGCAACAATAGAATGCATAGTATGCCCAACTTTAATTCTTGGTTCAATGAATTTCGACCGACGAAACTCCTTGGATTGCAAGAAGAAAGGTAGAATTTCTAGGTTTTCTCTCTTCTCTCTCTTTCCTGTCTTCAACGTCTGATTTTTCCAGCCAAATGGGTTAGGATATCTAATTTTTCAGATATTTAGCCCATATTTATACTTTTTAATTACGCGGTCCACATTGCCCCGCACGTTTATTACCTCCGAGTCTATTTTTGACCCAAAATGACTTAATTAATTTTCGATTTTAGTTTAAATTAATTTTATTTAAAATTTTATCTAATTATAAGGAAATTTTATAAATTTCATTTTTTTGGGGACCTTTGTGAGGTAATTCGTCACCAAATTATCTCGTAAAATGTATAAAATTCGGTTATCTCAGAATTCAACAAAAATTGACATGACAGCTCGATTTCGCGATACAAATTCAATGGTGAGGTCTGTTGCATCGTCCAAGCTCTAAAAATATATTTATTTTAAACCCGCATTATAATGACAAATTACCATTTTACCCTTTTTTTGAAAAGGTTTAAATTTACCTGGGTTTTACATTGTAGACGATCCTGAACTTGTCACACATATGGTTATATTCGTATTTATGAATTTCATATGTGAGCATAAATTGACGTCCTCAATATATTATTTGCATAAGTGTACTCGCATATGTTTTAACTTAACTTGTATATGTTTTTACACCCGATCTCACCCTTTCCCTAACATTTTATGTCTTTTTTTCCATAACCTTAGTATTTACAGCATTGTTATGTCGATTATATTAAGAGGTTAGACTATCTTTAAAGAGTAATTTCCCGATTGAAAAAAAATTATATCATGTTCTATGTATTATCAGTAATCCTCTTAAAATATCAATTAAAAACTAGTCCACTAAATCAATTAAAATAATCCAGCCAAATAAATAAAAAAATCAACTCAATAATTTAGATGATCGATTTAATCCAAGTACATCAATTCATTTGGTTTGATTTAATTTATATGTTGGTACTGAATAACATAATCCACTCGTATCGAATAACATAATCTACTCATATCGTATTAAATAATCCACTCGTACCCAATAACATAATCTGTTTGTACCAAATAACACAATTGACTCATACTGTATAACATAATTTACTCAACCCAAAACTTCCCATAACATAAATTTCATAATTTAAAGATTAACAACTAATATTTCTTCTATAAGAATTCTATCAAAAATCTTCTAGTGCATAACTAACATTTTTCACACTACACTAAATTAAACTCACACATACTTTTTTTTTCTATTTTACTCTTTTGGAATTCATGGAAAAAATTTATTTATTTTATTTTATTTATTTCCATAAAACTATTAAAATGTAAAAGAAAACATGTTGTTTTTTTTACCTTAAATCGGATGCGAATCAAGCCCACTGATTAACCCTAATTAGTATATATATCAGAATAGTTAAATAAGTCAAATTAATAAGATAAAATAACAAAAAACTATTAATTAGAGTCAATTGGGGTTTGTGCAAGAATTAGGGTTTTATGTGTGTTATGTTTAAAATTTTCAGGTATTAATGCTGAAGTAACGAAAAATCCAAGGAGCAATATATAAAAGCTTGAAACAACAAAAGGCTAAAGTGTAATTTCAACAAAACAAGAGTCAGCATCCAACAAGTTGATGAACCAGCAAAGCACCACCGTCCGAACGGTGGTGGTGGCGTTCGGACGGTGGGCCTTGGCAGTTGAAGTTGATCCTAACACCTCCTACTTCCTCCTCCACTATATAAAGCCATACATGGCCTTCATTCTGAAGACGACCGGACATAAGGGAATCCTGAGAGAGTTCTAAAGAGAAAAAGGGGAGAAAAGAAAGAAAAAAGAAAGAGAGAAAGAAGAAGTCAGATACAAATCCGGTCCGTCATACACTTCAATCAAAACTCTGTATTTTTACATTTCTATTGTATCGTTCTTTTTGGATAGTTAAACTACTGCCACCCTTTTGTCTTAATTGATAATAAAGGTGGTTGTGTTTCAGTTGTTCCTTGTGAAAGAAGTTTTAGAGTCTGTATTTTAATTTCAATTATAATAAAAACTGTCCACACTCCTTGTTTGTCTGTAGCAATGGTGCCTAAGTAGTTACTTATATCCTCTAGTGAGAGGTAAAAATATGTACAATATTGGTTAACTCCTGAAAATGCTGATATTTTATTCATATATTTATCTATATATGTATTATATGCTTTGTGCATGATACAGTGATATACGTAATTTCAGTGTTGTGCCTTGAATTATGTCATCAGTGCATCATGAACCTGTCGGTTAAATATCTATGGTGTTCCTATCGGTATGGCTAGTCCTCTACTGGAACGCTGAGGATGTTCTACTGATGCATGGTACAAAACTTAAATGATCCTCATAAATGACTTGTCCTTCTGGATTGTTAGGGTTGTTTAATTACTATATATAACTATCAGATTAATGACCTAAGTGATCCTCATGAATGACTTGTCCTTCTGGATTACTAAGATCATTTAACTAGTATAAATGATAATATTCCTAGTCGAAGATCTACGACATTCCTATCATGGTTTATCCTCCATCGGAACGCTGAGAATGTTTAACTGGTATATATATATATATCACAGATGGAGTCAAGTGAATAATTCAAGTCTTCCTTATGAATGGATGGAGTCAAGTGAATAATTCAAGTCTTCCTTATGAATGGTTTGTCCTTTTGGTTTGCTCGAATTAGTCAAATGACACATCTATAACTAGCAAATCTAAGAAGTTGCTAAGTTATGACTTAATACCACTAGTTAACCTAAGAAGTGGTTGTGTTATGGTTTATTATGTATGCACATATTAGGGAGTCAATTGAATAATTCAAGTATTTCTCATGAATGGTTTGTCTTTCTGGTTTGCTTAAATTAATCACTTGTCATGGATACCACTAGTTCATCTAAGAAGTGGTTGTGTGATGGTTAACATACATCAAACCTACCGGTTAACTTGCCAGTAAAATGAAAGTTAATTGATATAAGGTAGCATTTCCAGTACTTGACCAATATAACGCATATGAGATCCTTCAACTAAAGGATACTTTTTATTATTGTCTTAATCTATCTGCAAATAAATGTTTAATTAGACTAGTTATCAATCTAAGTTCACATCACAAGCTATCTCATGCTATCTTATTATAAACAACAACTTCGCTATTTTATTTTGTTTCCTAATTATTAAAAATCTTCATGGGATCGATACTTGGACTTAAAATCGAGAAAACTACAATTCAACCACTTATATTTGGGTGTATAATATAAGTATCAGATCACAAAAAAGTGCGAATCGAGTTTTTGGCGCCGTTGCCGGGGAGTTACGGTAATTTGAAACTAAATAAAATACAAAAGTTGTTTTTTTTTATTATATGTATAAAAAGTGTTTTCTTTTTAAATAGTTTATGTCTATTCATTCATCAGTAGGTTCTGTAAATCAGCCATCTTCTTCGTCTTCATCTACACAAGAATTATTTGAATTAAGTACGGCTAGAAACGTACCTAGGGAAGAACAACCTAGAGAACAAGAAGTAGTTCAAAATATTCAACCATTAAGAGAATATTTACATCCTACATGAACTAATGTTCCATCATGTTTTGTTTTTCTGACAGATGCTGCAAATCTTAATATTAAGCCAGGAACAATACAGTTGTTGCCACAGTTCCATGGTTTGGAAACTGAAAATCCTTATGCTCATATGAAAGAATTCGAAGAAGTTTGTGGAACATTGGAAGATAATTCTGAAATGGTTAGATTAAAACTTTTTCCTTTCTCTTTAAAAGATAAAGCAAAATAGTGGCTTAACTCTTTAAGGGCTAATTCTATCACCAATTGGCAAGCTTTACAAGCTGAGTTCTTTAAAAAAAATTTCATGTGCATCGTACTAATACATTAAGATGTCAAATAATGAAATTTTCTGTAAAAGAAGATGAAACTTTTTATTAATGTTGGAAAAGATTTAAAGATCTTCTCCAAGCTTGTCCACGTCATGCATTCGGAAATTAGACTTTAGTCAGGTTTTTCTATGATGCACTTCCACCTACAATGCGACAAATTGTTGAAATGATGACGCAGGGGAAATTTATGAGTAAAAATCCTGAAGAAGCATTTCAATTTTTTCATACTATTTCTAAAAGTTCCCAGATGTGGGAATCAACTTCTTCAAACATAGTGGAAACTAAGCCATCTACATCCGAAAGAGAAAAATATGTGTTAAAAGAAGACGATGATTTAAGAGCTAAAATGACTAATTTATCTCAAAAAATGGAGGCTTTAGAGATGAAAAAAATTAAACAAGTGTCTGTTGTTTCAACTACTGATCAAATATGTGAAATTTGTGTATTGTTAGGACATCCTACAACAAAGTATCCAATTATACCTGCATTCAAAGAAATGTTAATTGAACAATCTAATGCTGCTCCAACTTATAATAATAAGCCTTATCTGAATCCATATTCTGAAACTTACAATCTAGAATGGAGGAATCATCCAAATTTTAGTTGGAGAAATACACAACCTACAAATCAAACACAAGGTCCACCACAGTCACAAAATCAACAACAATATCAGTCATACCAACCCCAACAAAGAAGAACTCTGGAAGATACTGTGAATCAATTTTTTCAAAGTCTAATGAGTTTTAATAATCAAACAACTCAAGCTTTTAATGATTTTAAAGCCCAAACTTCTCAAAGTATTGAAGATATCAAGAGTCATCTAACTAAGTTGACTCAGTCTCTCAGTATGCCAGAAAAGAGAAAATTTCCATCTCAGTCAAAACCTTTGCAAAGTCAAGCTAATTCTATGTCATCTGAATCTTCCCCAAGTCAAGTACTAGCAATCACAACATTAAGAAGTGATAAAATCATCGATAAAATGATTAAACCTAAAATTACCAAGAAAATGCGAAAGTCAATTTCTGTCAATGAACCACTTGAACTTGAACCTTCAATTGAAAAACAACCAGAAATACAAAATGAGAAAGATTAACTATGTCCTATTCCATTACCTTTTCCTCAAAGGGTCAAGAAACATACATCTGAAAAAGATCAATCTGAAATTTTTGAGCTGTTTAAATAAGTCAATATTAACATTCCTTTATTAGATGTCATTAAACGAGTTCCAACTTATGCTAAGTTTTTAAAAGATCCTTGCACAAGAAAAAGAAAAACAAATGTACCAAAAAAAGCATTTATCATTGAACAAGTCAGTACAATAATACAACATAATACTCTTCTTAAGTACAAAGATTTGGGAAGTCTAACAGTCTCATGCATCATTGAAAATTTTTGAACTGAAGAAGTCTGCTAGATCTTGGAACCAACTGTAATTTAATCTCATATTCAATATATACACAATTAGGATTAAGTGAACTAAAACCCACCAGTGTTACACTACAATTATCCGACCGATCAATAAAAACTCCATGAGGGATTGTGGAAGATATTATCATCCAAGATGATCAATTCTATTTCCCAACAGATTTTATCGTAATAGATGCACAACCAATTTTTTATGCATCTACATACATACCTATTATTCTAGGTCGACCATTCCTAACTACATCAAATGCGTTGATTAATTGTAGAAATAGAATCATGAAACTTTCATTTGGAAACATGACCTTGGAATTAAATATTTTTAACAGTGCAAAACAACCTAGGGAAAAAGATGAAGTGCATGAAATAAATTGTGTCGAGTCATTAACACAGTTTTTTTGAGGAAGTTTTTCTAGAAAAATAATTATATACATTAGAATCTATATTTGATAATGAATCTAAAAATATCGAAAAACTAGAATGTGAAAGTCTGGTACCTAAAACTATAGAATCCAATGTCAAAATCTTTAAACCAGATTTAGAACCACTTCCAACCAATCTGAAATATGTTTTCTTTGAAAAAGATGAAGTTCATTCGGTAATCATATAATCGAATTTATCTAAAAGTCAAGAAAAAGAATTAACAAGAATATTGAAAAATCATCAAACTGTTCTTGGATGGACAACAACAGATATAAAAAGTATAAACCCACTTCTGTGTACTCATTGTATGTATTTAGAAAAAATGCAAAGAAGATTAAATCCCCACCTGGAAGAGGTAGTTCGCAATGATATACTTAAAATGTTAGATGCAAATATTATCTATCCTATATCTGATAGTAAATGGGTTAGTCCTACACAAGTAGTTCAAAAAAAGTCTGGTGTTACTATAATACAAAATAAAGAAAATGAATTAGTTCCAATGCGTACAGTCACAGGTTGGCGTGTATGTATTGAATATAATAAGCTAAATTCGTTCGCACACTTTTCATTGCCTTTTCTTGATCAAGTGTTGAAAGAATAGCTGGTCATGCATTCTATTGTTTTTTAGATGGATATTCAGGTTATAATCAAATTGAAAATTGCAATAGATGATAAAGAAAAAAACACATTTACATGTCCTTTTGGTACTTTTGCATATAAGAGGATGCCTTTTGGATTATGTAATGTTTCAGCTACCTTTCAACGTTGCATGTTAAGTATATTCAGTGATATGGTAGAATGATATCTAGAAGTCTTTATGGACGACTTTTCAGTATATGGGGATTCATTTCATATATATTTAGAAAATCTTGAAAAAGTGCTCATTCAATGTGAAGAAACAAACCTTGTCTTAAATTGGGAAAAATGTCATTTTATGGTTACACAAGGTATTGTTTTAGGTCATGTAGTGTCCAAAAAAGGAATCGAAGTTGATACATCAAAAATTGATCTAATAGCTAATCTACCTTCACCAAAAATAGTAAAAGATATTTGTTCGTTTTTAGGTCATGCAAGATTTTACAAAAGATTCATAAAAAATTTTAGTTCAATATCTAAGCCTATATGTAATCTTTTATGTCAGGATACATTATTTGAATGGAATAATACATGTCAACTAGCATTTGGTAAATTAAAAAGCATGTTTATTTCTGCACCTATTATGCAACCTTTTGATTGGTCATTACCTTTTAAAGTAATGTGTGATGCAAGTGATTATGCGGTAGGAGTTGTACTAGGTCAAAGAAAAGATAAAAAATCATATGTTATTTACTATGCAAGTAAAACTCTGAATGATGCACAAATGAACTATTCAACCACAGAGAAAGAACTACTTGCTGTCGTATTTGCATTCAATAAATTCCGTTCATATCTGGTTGGATCATTAATTGTTGTATTTACCGATTATGCAGCTTTAAAATACTTACTTACTAAGAAAGATGTTAAACCACGTCTCCTAAGTTGGATATTGTTACTACAAGAATTTGATTTAATCATAAAAGATAAGAAAGGAGTAGAGAATGTGGTAGTAGATGACTTGTCAAGGCTAAATTATGAAATAAAGAAAGAATCAACTCCGATTAAAGAAACCTTTCCAGATGAACAACTGTTAGTAGTAACAGAAATACCATGGTATGCAGATATAACTAATTATTTAGCCACTAATACTATTCCTTCTAATTATACCTGGTCTGATAGAAATAAGTTTCTCAGTGAAGTACGCAATTTTTTCTGAAAAAATCCTTATCTATTCAAATATTGTAAAGATCAAATTATAAGACGTTGTGTACCTAATCATGAAATAAGTCAGGTAATTCAATTTTGTCACTCTGAAGCTTGTGAAGGATATTTTACCTGAATGAAAACTGCTGCTAAAATTCTGCAGTGTGAATTTTATTGGCCAACTCTTTTTAAAGATGTTCATAGATTTTGCTTAAATTGTGACAGATGTCAAAGATTGGGAGATATTTCAAAAAGAAATATGATGCCTTTAAACCCTATTTTAATTATTGAAATATTTGATTGTTAGGGCATCAATTTTATGGATCCATTTCCCCCAACTTTTGGATATCAGTATATTCTAGTTGCAGTCGACTATGTCTCTAAATGGGTAGAGGCAATTCCATGTCGAAATAATGATCACAGAACAGTGATCAAGTATTTGAAATAAAATATTTTGTCAAAATTTGGAATTCCTTGGACCATTATAAGTGACGGTAGATTAAATTTCTGTAATCATTTTTTTGAAAATCTTATGAAAAAATACTCTATTTCACATAAAATATTCACTCCATATCATGCACAAACAAGTGGACAAGCTAAATTAGCTAATAGGGAGATCAAATATATTTTAGAAAAAACAATAAATCCAAATCATAAAGATTGGTCCTTCAGCTTAACTGATGCGCTTTGGGCTTACCGTACTGCATATAAAACTATTTTAGAAATATCTCGTTATCAGTTAGTATATGAAAAACCATGTCATTTTCTTATAAAATTAGAACATCGTGCATATTAGACAATCAAAATGATGAATTTTGATATGGACAAAGTTGGAGTAGCTCGTAAACTTCAAATACATGAATTAGAGGAATTAAGAAATGAAGCTTATGAAAATGCAAAGATTGCAAAATCAAGAACAAAATTTTTTCATGATAAGAATATCATGTGAAAATATTTTCAACCATCTCAAAAAGTGCTATTGTATAATGCAAAGCTTCATTTATTTCCTGTAAAATTAAGATCAAGATAGACAGGTCCTTATATTGTCAAACAAGTTTTTGACTATGGAGCAATTGAAATTGAAAATACATTAACTAGAAACATTTTTAAAGTCAATGGTCAAAGACTTAAACCATATTATAATGGATTTACTCAAGATATAACTGTTGTATAACTTTTTGATCCTGTGTTATATGCTCTGAAAAATAAATTGTTACTTAATTCTCAATAATATTACTAATTAGTTGTAATTTATTTGACAGAGTAAATCTCCTAAGTAACTGCTAGATATCCCAATTGGTGAAATAACAACAGATTATCGATTTTTATTATCAATGTTTACTATCACTGTTTTTACATTGCAGATAATGTTTAAATTAAGTTCGGGAGGTATGGGGCTGAATTTATTATTTGTATTTAGAATAATAATTTTGTTTTAAATTTATTTGTCTTTGTGACTAGCAGACGTTAAAGAACTAGATAGAGAGTCGGTTTTCAATTTATTAAAATATATATATATATATATATATATATATATATATATATATATGTTATGTACAATGGACGAAAAATTATTTTGGTTAAGTTTAATTCTACTGCGTCATCTTCTAAAAGATATCCATGCATTGATCATGCAAAAAGTAAGAAAAGTAAGAAATTTAGAAATTTTTGAAAGTCAACCAAGACCCCTTTGTGGAAAAAGTACATTTGCCAAACACCAATGAGCAAATCATCTTGGTGGTTGTGTAAGATGTGATCGTTTAGAACATTTATGACAATATAATTAGTGTGCGGAACTAATTTTAGGTCGAGCGTTAGATCTTCTCTGGTGGATTAGGTATGGGCAGAGTAAGGAGTACCCTGGGATGCCATTGATTTATGCTTAAAATTAGTATTTTACTATGCCTTTTTGGGACTAATTGTCCTTTGATGGAGTTTAACTGATGACATTTCAGGTCCTAAAGTGAATAAAGGCTCAAGAACAACAAATATCACACTTGAGTGTAACATCAGTGCATTAGGGAACAAAATTGGAGAAGGTTGAAACAAAGCAAGAACGTTTGAACACCAACTCACGTTCGAACATCCACTTGAACTATGAGAAGACCAGACTGCTGAGATATGACATGTTGCAGTCAAGAAAGAAGACCCTAAAGTACTTGAGCTCTACGTTCAAATGCCAACTCACATTCAAACGTCCACTTGATTTGATTGAACACCAGAGTGATGAGTGCAAAGAGCCAAGATGTGCATAGAGTGTGGAAATGGGTTTCCACAGAAGACCACAGGTCTCTTAAGAGAGGAGGTTAGAGTCCATCTGGCGTTCGAATTCTCACAAATCAAAAACAACAAAAACATTCGAATGCCAGACAATGTTTGAACGCCTGTAAAGGAAAAACAGATACAACGTTTGAATGCCAACTCACGTTTGAACGTTCTCCACAAACAGACTGCAGAGTGGTTGGCTTTCACTTGGACTTGGGCAGCATACACTATTCTTTCACCACTCCCCCACCTCCTCTTGGCCTATAAATACTCCCCTTGGGAGAGCCTTTGAGGGAAAGGATGTTCTTGTAGAAGACAAGACATGGTTTGTAAGGCTTAAACTACACCAAGAGCTAGTCAATAACTTGACGGAGACTTGGACTCCCACTCATGTAGCTAGTCTTAGATGTATGTATATTTGCTTGTATCAGGAGAGTTAGTTCATCTTTTGGTTGAGGAAGCAACCCTCCATCTTGTGGTTGAGGAAGCAACCCTGCATTTGTTGGTTAAGGAAGGCACCCTCCAAAAATGATTAGCTTTCTTCTACTTTCATTATTTATGTCTTTCACTTCCATTGCTTGAGCTTCCTTCTTTCTTAGAGGAGTGAAACTCTTCAAATTTTCTAGAGCTTTACCAAATCCGTGAAGGGTGGAACGTGATTCACTCATTCTTCGTTGAAGATTGGCTCCTTGTTTATTGTACATTACCATGTAAGTTCTCTATGTGGAGGGATGAGTATCACTCACTTTTCTAGCTTTACCCAAGCCATGAAGAGTGAGTAGTTCCTCATTCACTCTTTAGTAAGAGCTGATGAACATGTATTGATTATCCATAAGTTATATTTGTGCATTTCCTCTATGCTTTAATGCTATATATTCCACTTTCTTATTGAATGATTGATTGCATCTACCAAAGCTAAGGTACTTTGTATAACCGGGGGTTCTTTTTATGTCACAGATGACTCTTACATGGAAAGACCCATTGGTTCAAGGCAAGTACCCCGGCTAGATCTCCATGACGACATTTCAATCTTCACCATTATTGTGCTTTATCTAAAGAATGAAATATTAATGTCATGGTTGGATGCCTTGTAGAAACACTTGCTTGTTTGTAGACGGGTTAAATCTCGTTACAGACAATTCTTGTCAACTTCTATAAAGGCATCGGAATCATGTGCTTAATTCTCACAGTCCATCTTTACCTTCCGATTAACTTGCTGTTGACACGAGAGTTAATTGAGTTATAAAACACAAGTATAATAAACTGGATGATTAACTACATGTTCTTATCCTCAAGCTAAAGGGTGATTGTTTTACATTTGACTTTATCTTATATTTTTTCTACAAAACTCTTGGAAAGAATCTTCCATTCTATTTAAAGAAATCTCATAACTTCAAAGTCTCAAGGTTTTCAGTTACTTGATCTCTGTCACTGCTTACTTTAAAACACCAATCATAGTTCCATGTGGGTTTGACTCCGGACATAACCGGATTATTACTACAGCTTGACCGTCTGCACTTGGGTGTACATATTTCGGATCAAGTCAGCTATCCTATTCTACCCCAATGTTAATGTGATACGTAAGAAATGAAGTCAACTGTGTCACTAGTAATATTGATCGAGACAGTTCTAACTCTGAATTAGTATGATCAAAATAATATATAAATTTTGGAAGAATTGTACATAATTGTAAATAAATAAATGTACATGATTGTGAATAACTGTAAATAAATATAAATAACTATAAATTAATTAGGAAAACCACTAAATAATTAATAACAAATAAAAAATTAAAAACCACCAATTTTTGACAAGAAAAAAAGAGTGGTTAGTAAAAGTTTAGTAGAATATATAAATTTGTATTTTGGGTATTGCAAGAATTTAAAGGAATGAATTGCAAAAAATCAGAAAGTCAGCAGTGTAGTGTAGAAAGCTAAAAACAGAAACATAGTACTGTCTGAACGGCACTCCCACCGTCTGGACAGTACTGCTCAACATAAATACTATTCTCCATGTAGAAACCGTTCATTTCAACTCCCTCGCAATCAAAAATTCGAACATAGCCGAAAATCTCCAAGAAAACTCCCACAAATATGTAATATTCAACTGTTTTTCATCAAATTTGTTTCGATTATCCTCTTACCCATCACATATTGAAGATATCTGCCGATTGAAATCAACTGAAACGGAGCATTTGAAGAGAAATCAAGAAAAAAATGGATTCGGAACAAAGAACAAGGAGATCTTTGAGTTGGGCACAGAGAGATCAACCTGAGGAACGTTAAGTACCTCCACAACAACCAGGACTAGGGAATTTCTTCAACGAGGTGATGTTTGAAAATTTTGAGCAGTAGGTCTGGTATGATGGAAACTTTATGATTAAAACTATTATTTCGGAATGACCAGCTATTTATGAGGATTTTGAGAATGTAGGAATCAGACAAATTCTTGCAAGAGGATGATTACATTATGTTAGATTATATATGCCTGCTTATGACTGCTTAGTTCATGAATTTTATAGTAATGCTAAGATAATTGGAGAAAGGCAATTGCGTGCATTCATACAGGGTATAGTTTTTGAAGTTACAACGGCTACTATAGCCAATTTCATTCAACCCATGCCTAAACTAGGGAACCCGCAATACCCTTACACTGAATTACTTGATTTGAGTATTATAGGGAGAGAAGTACTAGGTAACCCAGAATTTGCTTGGGGTAGGAAAAATAAATACATAAAGCAAGGAGACCTGACTGACAAATACCGCATTCTGAATTTGACAACAGTGAACATTTTGCTGCCCCGAGCCCAGAAAAATCAAATCTATACTGAACAAGCTTATTTCTTATATGTATTTGGGATGGGACACACAATTGACTTGCCGAACTTGATCATGGACCAAATTTTACTTACAGTAGATCAAAAAAAACCATCACTTCCCTATGCTATGTTAGTTTCTCACCTATGTAGGAACGAGGGCATGATCATTGATCCTATATGGAAGACATTGGACCATTTTGGACCATTAGACAAAACTTCATTGAAAAAAGTCATGGAGGACAACCCGAAGAACAACTAAAGGTACCCCCTACACCACAAGAGGAGCCATTTCAACCTCCTAAAGAATTCATCCCACCAAAACAACAGCAACCATAAGAGGATCAACCATAAATACTGGTGGATGATAAAACTGATCAACAAATTCTGCTAGGATTGTAGACCACATTCAATCAACTCAGTAAACGTATGGAGGATTATGAAGAAAACTGTGACGCTCCCAAAATCGGGGATCCTTTGTCAACCATTGACCATCCGTCAACTCGCGAAAATATCCATGATTGTTGCCCAATTCGACATCACGTCAATAGAATCCCTTTAATCAGGATTGTTATCCACGCGTATAACACATGCATATTTTGCTATTTGACCCAACCGGGTCCAACATGTCACAATTTATCTTTATTTTATGTTCATTTATGTCCTTGGAACCAAAGAACTCAAAGTCCAAAAGCATGAAAAAACAATTTTAAAATTTCAAGTTTTTGGAAGTCATACCGGTAGGGTTTGCCTACTGGAAAAGTTTACCAGTAGGGTTTGTCTACTGGAAAATTTCTATCGGTAGGGTTTGCCTACTGGACAAAGTTGTACCGGTAGACTATACCAGTTTTACCTGTTTCCTCTATTTTTCATTTACAATTCATTTCAAACCTACCCAAAGTCATATAACATATATTTGTACATCAAATACAATTAAAACAAGTTCTATTACAATCATTTTTCAAAAGATTACATGTCCAAAGCATAAATTTCACAATGTTTTACAAAATATGGATTATAGGCCATAAGTCAGCCTTTCTTCATCCTTGAGGCCCCAAATAAGAGCCATCCATCGGCGTGTGTCCCCCACTTGAAATACTTTCCCGTATAGGGTGAGCTACGCTCAATAGAGTATCTCCTATAGAGGTTACTCCTCAACCTAAGTGCATATGAAATGTGCACATGCAACAATCAACAACCACTATCCATTCCAATCAAGAACGTGTAATTCAAGATGGAAATTCTACCATGTCATGTCATGATATGAGATGATACTCACTCATACACTTTAACCCAAGTCCTCACTGACTCCCACAATACAATGCAATGCACGTATTTACAAAACCAAATCATTGTTGGATGTTACCCATTGAATGAGTACTTTATAAAAAAAAATCATGTGTCTTTATTGGGTATCGGATTTTGGAATCACACCGCTGGCTCTGTATGCCATTACACTTTTCCAGAATTCCACCACAGGGAAGTGTATGAACCAAGTAGCCAAATTTTTTACCTGAGAGAGAATCTATCCCTTCTTGTTATACCCGACACAAGTTTTTTATGCAACATGCAACTCAGCCAGATCTTCTATCCAACCTTCCCGAGTCCACTAATCAAGCACCAAGAGAAGTGTTTGATTAAACCATGTACACACACCCACACTCATGCCTAATGCCCATGAATGGGATACCAATTTTATACCCAAAATTCAATGAATGTGTAACGCCCCAAAATCCTCCTTGGACGGCATTACTATGTAAAAACCATTCACATCACGAGAGCAACTAATAAGATCCATAAATAAAGATAATTTCATTCATCATCCATAATATATACAACATCATCCAAAAGAATATGCCAAACCATGGCCATTACATCCAAAAGAATATGCCAAACAATGGCAATTATGTCCAAAATAATATGCCCAAACTATTATCTCGCAGCGAAATAAGTATCAACATGAGCATTATCTCAATATGAAACTCCTAGTCTAGTACATAAAAATAACAATTCTAGACATCCCCCTCCGGATCCACATGCACTTCCCAATTTACTTGCTCGTCAACTCCAAGCTCTTCGTCTAAACCAAAATCTAAAAATAAGTATTGCTTGAATGGGGTGTGCACTAAGCTCTATAGGAAAATCCTCCCAAACTTGGACAAGGTTTTAAAAACATATAAAATAATTCGATCTCATTTCACAAATATCATATATAACTTTTGAAAGAAAAACAGTGGTAGTTCATCCAATCTCAAGTTTAAATAATATCAATAAATTAAAAGAAAAGATAAAACCAATTCCCAACAATAAGCCATTTCCAATCATAAACAATTTCCACAACAACAAACAATACCCACAATTTATACCATTTCCAACAATGTATATCAAACCACAAATTGTATTTAAAGTATGATGTATGACATCGCATGAATAAACACATTGAGAATATCCTGGCCTACACACACACACCCAATCCTCGCAAGGATATCAAACTTCAGGGAAGGGCGTATACCAATGCATTGGCAGTGACGAATCCAACCCATGAATAGTATACTAACCCTTATCCTCGATACCTGTGAGCAAATAGTGGTTTGGTCCTCACAAGACACCAACCCCACTACGAGTGGTAGGAAAAAATCAAACCCGCATGAACTAAAAAATGCATCTACCCACTCTACGATACCCGGTCAACGGCCACCCATGGTCATCCAAACATCCACAAGAAATACAATTCCCAACAAATTTCTCAAATAACAAGTAAATCCAAAATCCCCAAATTTCATATGTAGTATTACCATAGAACAATTTAAGAAAATAAGCAAGAGATCATCAACAATACCATTTTATTGTTCAATACAAAGCACTAAAGTTTTGTAATCAAGGACAAAGAAAAATTTCATTTCTCTTGAAAACTAGGGTTCTAAGACAAAAAAAAATTTGATAGCTATTCCACCATAGCTTCCCACAAAACATGGGAATCTTTGCAAAAATATCTAGGAATAAGGATTTCATAGCATATATATATGATTGAAAGTGAAAAGAATACATATATGTAAGCCCTAACCTCAATGAATAAGAGTGAAAAGAAACCCCTACCTTGAATCAAAAGTTCCAAGCAAAACCCCAAGCTCTAGAGACTTCCTTCCTCCCTTTTCTTTTTCCCTTTATCTTCTCCTGAGGTTCTATGTGGTTTAGGGTGAGAGCGAAGTGAAAGAATGGAAGAGAATGGGATGAAAATGGCGTTTTAAAGCCAGCCCAATCCCGAATTTTAATGTTCATAGGGCCAAAAATTACATTTTTCTCCGAAATTATAATTTTGCCACTAAATATCTCCAATTTGATCTCTATGACTACCCTAAGGTTTTTAGACGTTCTGGACTCATTTTTAATGTTATTTTAACCTAAAAATATTTAGTTTTATGATTTATCTTTATTCTAAAGTATATTTACACTCGAAATACTAAAATTACTATTTTATTCCTCGGAACCACTATTAATGAAGGTTTTAAATCGATTGACCTATCTGAGGTCCACCATACAATCCTTGGTACTCTATTATTGTCCATGTATAACATTTGAAGGAAAGAATACATAGTCCCAAAGCTTAGCAAAACATTTTTTAAGTTTCTAATTTTTAGAAAGAGTACCGGTACTCTATACTCTCTGGACAGCGTGGCACCGGTACACAATACCGGTACGGTTTGTCCGAATTTGCCTGTTTCATCTATTTTTTATTTTCAATCCATTCCAAACCCTTCCAAAACTAACCCAAACTTATACCACATACATTTGTACATCAACACATAGTTGGTACAAGTTCTACTACAAACGATTTCACATATTTACCCGAATTTTATAATATTAGCATTTCCAAAAGAAATGATTACTTGCTATATAAAGATAAGAGTGTGGGGGGGGGGGTTTACAGAATGCCAAATGAGCAATTTAAACCGTATATCATCATATTCCATGGCAACTTACATCATATGCATGTAATCACCAAAATCTATCACACCGTCAATATATTACAAAGCATACATCAACGACAATATTACAAGCATGTTATACATCATTCATGTCATAACAAACTTAATTCTAACATAGGCATTTAACAAACACCTTTAAGGCACCAATCATGTTTTCACACAAAATTGCCCACATAATAACATGTTCCAAGAAATTATACAAATAATTTCCCTATACCAAATTCAACTAGAAATCTGTCTAAGCCATTTATCCACCCATTCCTCATTTCCATAACAAAAGACAATTTTTATACACCTAACCATTTCCTATGGACACCATTAGTTAGAAATAAACCAAAGTAGGAGGGAGCCCTATCTCTTAAAGCGTAAAACGAAGAGTAAAATTTCAAGAAGACCTTCCAAGCCCCAAAACTATTGATTTTCCCAAATATCCTCTTTGGATCTTCGGTGAAATCCTTTGTTCTTGGTATGGCTGCGTAGCTCTCGTTGCGGTGATCAACTTTAACTCTTGGTCCGAGTCGATTCAACCAACGGAACTCCGTAGATCGTAAGGATAAGGTAGAAAATTTTATTTTTCTTTTCTCTCTTCTCTCTCTTTCTCTTGAAATGTGTGCCAACCAGTAGAAATGGGGAGGAATCACACATTTCTCCCCTATTTATACTCTTTAATTGCGTGGTCCACGTCGCATCGCACGTTCCCCATTTTCGGGTCCGTTTTGTCCCGAAATGACTTAATTTCGTCCCGATTTAAGTTCAAATTATTTTTATTTGAACGTTCCGTCAATTATAAGGAAATTTTATAAATTTTATTTTTGGGATATTTGTGAGGTCGCATGACACCCAATTGTCTCGTAAAACGTGAAAAATCTAACTATCTCAGAATTCAATGAAAATTGACTAGATAACTCAATTTCGCGAGACGAATCCAATTGTGAAGTCCGTTGCATCATACAAGGTCTATAGAAATAAGTATTTTAGTTCTGCATTATAGTGGAAAATTACTGTCTTGCCCTTTTAGAAAAAAGTTTAAATTTTTCGAATTTACTCGTTTTATATTTTTCCCCCCTTAAAAGAATTTTGTCCTCAAAATTCACACACACATGCATATGTGACAAGTATAACATAAACATGACTACAAAAAATGTACGTCCATCCTCAAATAAGAAAGGATAACTGGTACGGATAGTGTTCTCACGTTCTCATGTCGCCTCCTCCACTCCGCGGTGCTGCCACAACACTTTCACTAGCTTCATGGTCTTCTCTCACAAAACCTGATTTCGGCTATCCATGATGTGCATCAGTCTCGCCTTGAAGGTCCCATCTGCATCAACAACAAGCTCGCCCCAATCTACCACATGAGTTGGATCTGGGGTGTATTTTCGAAGCAAGGAGACATGGAATACCGCATAAACACCTGATAGATTTGGCGATAACGCCAACCGATAAGCAATTGTACCAACCTTCTCAAGTACTTTGAAGGGTCCAATATACCTCGGAGATAACTTTTCGCGCTTGCCGAACCTGACCACTCCTCTCTTAGGTATTACCTTCAAGAAGAGATGATCTCCCACGTCAAACTCTAGAGGTCACCGCCGTCTATCGGCTTTGAGCCGTAAGAAGACGCTTCCATATTAGGTCCACCTTCTCTGAGATGTATCTAACCAAATCTGGACCTGTAGAGGGTCTCTCTTCAACCTCCATCCAACAAATCGAAGAACGGTAAGGCCTCCATATAGTGCCTTATAGGGTGCCATCCGTATACTCGCCTGATAACTATTGTTGTAGGCGAACTCCACTAAGAGTAAATGCTCTTCCTAGCTACCCTTGAGATCTAGGACGTATGCCCGTAACATGTCCTCTAAAATCTGGATGGTTCTCTCCGATTGACTGTCCGTCTGGTGATGAAAGGCAGTGCTCATCATCAACTGTGTTCCCATGGCCTGCTGGAAACTCTCCCAAAAGTGAGCTGTAAACCTGGGATCCCGATCCAATACTATAGAAACAGGCACCCATGCAACTGAACATTCTCCCATATATACAACCTGTAAAATTCCTCTAGTGTGAAGATCATCTACACAGTTAAAAATTGTGCTGACTTCATAAGCCGGTCCACTATCACCCATACCATGTCATGCCCTCGCAATGTTCGACACAAGTGGGTCACAAAATCCATCGTGACATGATCCCACTATCACTCAGCTACCTCCAAAGGCTAGAGTAACCCTACTGGACTCTAGTGTTCAGCCTTCACCTGCCGACACGTGAGACATCGGCTGACAAAATTCATAACGTGTTTCTTCATTTCGCTCCAATAATACTGGCAACAAAGATCATGGTACATCTTCGTACCACCAAGATGCATAGCAAATCAGGAATAATGGAACTCCTTAAGAATCTCCTCTCTTAGCTCCACAAACTAGGAAACCACAATCCTTCCTCTAAACCAAAGACTACCATCCGTATGAATGGTCCAACCCTCGTCACCTGTACCTGATTGTACTCGATCTCTAATGAATAAAATATCTGTATCTTGTCCCTAGGACTCGATCACTCTGCTCAGTAGGGAAGACGTACCCACTAAACTCCCTAAAGTACCCTGAGCCTGGCCCATGTAGTGTAGCCCGAACTATCCTATAGTCTCAAGCATCTACCACTCCCAGGAAGCCACACTAGCTAAGACCCCCTATAACTTCCGGCTGAGTGCATTAGCCACCACATTTGCCTTACTAGGATGGTAATGCAAAGTGAAGTCATAGTCCTCCAGATACTCCATCCACCTGCATTGCCTCACGTTGAGGTCTTGTTGTGTGAAGATGTACTTCAGACTCTTGTGGTCCAAAAACACCTCGAACTATTCACCATATAAATAGTGGCAGCAAGCCTTCAAGACAAAGATAATGGCCGCCAACTCCATGTCGTGCATATGATAGTCCTGCTTGTGATTCTTTAACTGTCAAGAACCATAAGCCACCACTTTTTCGATTGCATCAAAACACAACCAAGTCCATCCTTTAAGGCATCACAATACACTGTATACTTCTGTCGCCTTTCCGGGACTATCAAAATAGGGCCGAAAGTAAGCCTCCTCTTTAACTTCTGAAATGCCTTCTCACATGAATTATTCCACTCAAACTTGACTTCTTTTTGGGTCAACTTGGTCATAGGTGCAGCTAATCGAGATAAGTCCTCAATAAACCTCCAGTAGTACCTTGTCAATCTTAAGAAACTGCGTATCTCGAAGATTGACTTCGGCCTCTCCTAATTCAGGACTGCCTCAACCTTCTCCGGGTCCACGATACACCCAAAGCCGACACTACGTATCCTAAAAATTTTACCTTTGTAAGCCAAAATTCACACTTACTGAACTGACGCACAACTCCCTTATGCTCCTCCTCAAACTTGGAGTAGATCAAGATGTCATCAACAAAAACCACGGCGAACTGATCTAGGTAGGGTTGGAACACCCTATGCATGAGATCCATGAATGCCGCGGGGGCATTTGTCAACTTGATGGCATCACTATGAACTCGAAATGTCCGCATCGCATTATGAATGTCGTATTAGGGATATCTGCCTCCCTAATCCTCAACTGATGGTAACCAGTGTGAAGATCTATCTTGGAGTAGACCCGCACTCCTCTCAACTGATAAAAAAAATCATCAATCCTCGGCAAAGGGTACCTATTCTTGATAGTAACCCTATTTAACTACTAGTAGTCTGTGCATAGTCGAAGGGTGTTGTCCTTCTTCTTGGGAAACAACATTAGAGCCCCCCAAGATGAAGTGCTCGGTCTAATAATGCCCCTGTCCAACAATTCTTGTAATTGGACCTTGAGTTCTTACAACTCAGCAGACACCATCCTATGTGGAGTCACAGAAATGGGCGATGTATCGGGGTACAACTCAATGGTGAAGTCTACATTCCTATGTGGAGGTAATCCCGGTATTTCATCCGAAAAAATATCCTCATACTCACAAATCACCCAAGGTAGACCCAACTCTTGTCTCGCTACGTCCTCTAGGGTAAGGCTTGCTAGCCAACCCATCAACTGTTCGTGCCATCGGGATTTATATACTACTTGGGGTAAAGTATCATGCTTTTCCCCCTAGAATTTGAAACAAACACCCAATAGTGTGTAGGCGGTGACCCTCTTCCAATCGCAATCAATGACGACTCGGTATGCCGCCAACCAATCCGTCCTAAGGATGACATTAAACTCAGGCATATCCATGACCCTAAGGTCCATGGTGAATAGAATCCCGAGATTTCTTTCTCACAACTCTGATAAATTTGATCAATATTCACCCTAGCTCCTAGGGGAGAACTCACATGTAATGAATCTTCCAAGGTTTCGACTTCTAAGCCCAAATCTTTCACACATGATGCAGCAATAAAAGAGTGAGATGGAACATAGTCAAATTATACCCTTGTCCATAAGCGAGATAGTAGAAATGTACATGAATAACCAAACTGATCTGCTGGTTCAGTCTGAGGCATAATGGCGTAGACACACCCCTAGGTCCTTGGAGTCTAGGCTTGTGAGCCCTGTCCTCAACCTTGACCTCGACCTATGCTTTGGCCCATCTGACCTAATTGTAGAGTCCCCGCTCGAGTAGTAGTGGGGGCCTGTGCAGCACCTTGGAATTGGTACTGACTTTCCTGGCCCACGGGGGGGTAAGGAGGCACAAGATATGTCTGTGGCTACCCCACTGATGACTAGGACTGAGACGCCCCATAACTCTGGGATCCCTGCCTCTGAGGGCAATTCTACTTCATGTAACCCGGCTTGTGGCAATGATGGCAAGTCCTCTGACCTGTCTGGCATGAAGGTCTCTGACTTCTCCCGCATTGGGAGGATTGACCTTGGCCTTAATAGTCGTGGCCTGTGGAGTCAAAGTCCTTTGCCTCTTCCCTAAACTTGAAAAAGATTGTCCCTCATTTTCTTGTCTTTAATACCTGCTTCCCAGATGTTCTGTGCATTATATACCTCTCTCTTAATGGTCATAGATGTCTCGACCATCGAGTCCAAGTTTTGCAGGCAGAGGCCCACAATTTTACCTTGGATGGACAACTTTAAGCCATCCTCAAATTTCCTCACCTTGGCCATGTTGTGGCCATATAATCGTCAGTGAAACGGACTAATTCCATGAACTTAGCCACATATTCTTATACCGTCATAGTCCATTGTCTCAAGTCCAGGAACTACCGAGCCTTAGCTTGTCGGACAGATGCCGAAAGAATATTTACCTATAAAGAGCTCTTAGAACTCTCCCCATGTCGTTGCTTCTAAGTTCTTCAAGGATTTAGCCCAATCCCACCATCGCTGGGCTTCCCATTCTAGCTGGAATGCAACTAGCCTTATTTTAGTGGCATCAGAGGTGATCTCCATAGCCTCTAAAATCTTGTCAACTTACATGAACCAATGGT
>CAUOFW020001896.1:0-65181 GCA_963454935.2 Ilex paraguariensis
GGCAACAGTGGAAAAAGTTCATGTCAAATGTAGCTTAGCTGTTGCATAACCTGTTGTTTGCTCTCTCTTCATTCCATCCCACCTAACTTCCATGCCTGAATCTCATCAAGTGTTTTTTATGGGGTGGAAAAGTGAGGTCCACAAAGAAACACCATCTAGATGTTGACCGTGGAACTTTATTAACGCTTCCCTCTTCCTCCTAGTCAACGTGGGATAAAACAAATGGAGGATCTCCATTTAAAAGATTTTATTTTTATGCTAGGTAAGAATCATAGGCAGTGAGAAGTTTTTTTTTTTTTCTTGTTGATTATTAACTCTAGGTTAATACCATGTAAACTTGATGCACTTGTGCTGATTCAACAAATATAATAGTATGAAGCAGGACTTGACCTTGTGAATATTCTCGATCTGCTACCAAGCTGATTAGATGTATTTGTTTAGTTTAGCCTCCACTGGTAATTTTCTCGTTTTTAGTATTTGGGCTTTTTGAATTGAGGCAATCAGATAAAAAGGAATTGGTTTCTATGTTTGTTGATATAGGACTTCTTAATCTCATTTGGCCCATTTGGTCGAAGGAGTATGTAGCTCCTCCTCACATATTAACTTTGTTCTAATAGTTTTTCTTTAGTTTATACCTATAGAACTCTTTTTCTTTTTCTCTTTGTCATTTGTATTTAGTGTAGTTAGCTATTGAGGACCTGTTTTCTGTAATTCATATCAAAGCTCATTTTATATGAACAGTTACTTTTTTATGAGGAGGAGTTTTTTTTTTTTTTTTTTTTTAAAACCTGTTTGAAGCTGTGATCAGAGAATTTCTGTTTTCAGGAAGCGTTTGGAACCCTACTTGTGACAAGAGCATGGTATTTAAGCTCTGTGATGTGAAGCTTAACGAGGCTTACAATGGAATTGCCACGTGGTTTCTTCAGGACTCTTTGCACAACTAGATGATGGAAGAAGTATGGTAATCTCCACCGTTCATTTTTATTCTCTGTTTCCTTCAGGAAAATGCGGCGTTCCAGTTAGTTTTTTGCAATGCCGTTTAGGGGCCTAGTGTTCTGCTCATGAGATAGTTTTGTGAATTAGATAGGATTGTATTCTCGAGTGGAAGCCATAATTTATCTTGATTAATGGAATATAAGTTTGTTGATGGGTTGATTATTAAGGTGATCTTTACTGGTGTGATTGATTCGCTCACACGGTCATGATTAATGGTTGAAGATGAGACCTTTTTTTTCCCCTTCTCCCTCTCTCTCTCTCTCTCTCTCTCTCTCTCTCTTCTCCTTTTTCGTTTTTTTATTTTGTTTTGGGTTGGGGTGGGGAAGGGAGGATTTGGTTAGCAAGTGTAATATAAGCATGAGAGGGGTCGCCATAGCCATGGTTCAAAGTCGTCACAGTATCAACCATCGCCTCTAGGGCTCTAAGACAATTTCGTCGGTATTGGGTGATTTATATAGAAATTGTGGCTTCGCAGAATGACATTGTTAAATTTAATGGCAGTCATTAGGGATGACTCTTTCAAATAACTCGGTCAAGTTGCGTGAGACTCGTTGGTCACATGGAACATGAATTAGTATCTGGTTCTGGCCAGAAGATGGCGAGTCAGGATAAGGATCGGCCAAGTGGGATCGGTATCACCCTTTTTTGTGGAACCATGGGGGTAGCTCCTATCCAAAAGAGAAAAAAAACCTAGGGTATGATGGAGGGAGACCATCCATAGCGAGGTGAGAACAATTAGCTTTTAAGGAATGGTTAACTGTGTGATAAATTCGCAATAATAGTAGTCATAAATTTGCCCCGATGATTTGGCACTTAGTGCTATGCTTCTATTATGTTTCATAAAGCGCCCTTGTATCTTCTGATTTTCTTTTTAGAATTAGAGTTCAGAATTAGCACACCCATTTTAAGCTATCCATTTGGATCTGTTATATCATGTAAGAAAGATTGTATTATGGCTAATGTGTAAAATGACCACTTGTTCGGCCAAGGTAGGGGTTCTTGGCCTTGAATTTGAGTTGGACCAACAGTTTTGTTGAAAGATTGTATTATGACTAATGTGTAAAATGACCACATGGTCGGCCAAGGTAGGGGTTCTTGGCCTTGAATTTGAGTTGGACCAACAGTTTGTACAACAAAATAAGGTTGATCTTATACCCATTTTTTAAGATTTAACTGTCCCAGGTCTGTTTCCATAGAATACATTCCCAAAGTGTTTGAGTGATTATGTCCTTATTCCTTTATTTCTGCGAGGATCATCTTCCTTATTCATTCTTAGGTTCACAGAAGATAACTCTAACATGGGTATAATTAGGCTATTAACGAATTGAGCTATTCGGTCTTGTTTCAGGCTTGTTCAAGTTGCTTGTTTGTTAATACAAGCCAATTCTGAACATTTTTTTAGACTCGTTAAAATATGAGCCGAGCCCAAGCTGAGGTTGTGAGGTCATTTTATTGCCTTCCTAGAACATTTTGGGTTTTTGCATCTTCCGGTTTTTTACGCATTTCACCTGAAATAGGCATCTAGAGACTAGAACTCGTGGTTTTATCATATCTTACCCTTCTCACTGTCTCTCTTCTCATTTCAACATGTCAAACCATAAACTCTCTCTCATCTCTCATACTTCCCAGGTACACCACCACCTAAAGCTCCTTGTATGTATGTTCTCTCTCTGATTCATATCTCAGATCAGTTCCTGTACAAACAACTTCTCTCTTTGATCCTCTAGGACCTTGACCCTCAGCCTCTCCTTCTTGACAAATAAATCTTCAAGAAAGAGACCCTAGATCTGTTCTTCTCGAGCTATGTTGCGTGTCTCCGTTGTGAAAACAAGATTGCAAAATAGTTACAAACATTGAAGCTTCTTCCTTTATTGGAAGATATTCTTAGTAGACATTGTGTTCACTCATCTTGTTGTAGTGAATTATTCTGTTTATTTTGAGGCCTTCTCTTGATTTATTTTGGTTTTCTGTTAAAGTTATGCTAGATGCATGTCACATGTTTGACAAAATGCCCAACTGGGTCGTGATTCTTGAATTACCCTTTTCTGTCCTGTTTTGTCTTCCAAGTGATTCAATTTTTTTTGTTACTATTATATATGTGTGTGTGTGTGTGTGTGTGTGTGCACGCGCGCGCCCATATCACTCCGTCACTGCCCCAGTTTTTGTATTGCTCCTATAGTATGTATCCAATAATCTGATGTTTGGAGAATAGATTGTTATGTAGTTTGTTTGATAGTTTAAAATTGGTTTAATGTTCCTGTAATTGGTCTATTTGGTTAAAGGGATTAATTAGACATACGAGCCTGAATTGCTCGTTCTACAACCAGCTGAGAGTGAACAACATTTCAGTCTCGAGATTCAAGTCCAAGTCGAACTCAAACACCCCTCCTAAATTACGGGTTGAGCCTGAGCACCCTAAGGCTCAGGCTTGTCAAGCTCAGGTCGTTTAACACCACTAAGTCTAAGCTTTCTGTTGAAGTCCACTATGTTGTATATTTAATTCAAAGTTGTGTGAAAATTTTCATTGCATTTATC
The DNA here is from genome assembly GCA_963454935.2 of Ilex paraguariensis. Lineage (NCBI taxonomy): Eukaryota > Viridiplantae > Streptophyta > Magnoliopsida > Aquifoliales > Aquifoliaceae > Ilex > Ilex paraguariensis. Next base: position 3,532 of record CAUOFW020001896.1, read on the forward strand.
TTGATCCTGCTCATGTAAAATGACTTCAAATGGAAAAGCAATTAGATAGAAGTACCTGGGGTGTGATCGCATGAAGCTGAAAGAACTTGCATTCCTTCAGAAGGTCGTCAACATCTTTTGTACATCTAGACTTATTTTATGTCCAAGGTGCTCTATATGTCAGAAATTTTTCAAAATCTTGTACCATATTAATGCTAACTATATGCTGAAAGTTTTCTGCTCTCTAATGCAAAGATATCCATTTGGCAGGAAATATTGTTAAAGCATCTTTGGGATGACATGCAGGCTCAGTTCTTAGTGCTAGTCTTGAATAGCTTGCAACTTTTCCAGGTCTGAAACAAAACTAAGAGTCCTACATCCATTTCCCTGCAATCAAAGCACAATATTCTGGATCTTATTAGATTTTTCTTACAGAAACATATTCATTCGGGTAATTTGGGGAAAATGACAGAAATCTTCTCCTACACAGCTTGCAGACAATTATCACAAATGTTTTTTTCAATAATCTTCTTTCATGTTTCTGAATACATTCTAGCAATCTCAATCCATGGGAGATCAAGAGTAACCCTTAATTCTCTTTTAATCAGCAAAAATTATCTCGTGGCAATGATTTTCTCATTGCTAGAGTACTTGCTTGAAATTTATTTTTGCCCTGGGTTGAAGGAATACTGGTGGATAAGTAACTTTGGCCTTGCAATGGTTGTTTTTGGGGAAATCATACGGAAATTGGCAATTTTAACTGCTGGCAGGTCCTTCACTCATCTTATCAAGATTTATCACGAGGAGGATCACAAATTGGTTACTCAGGGGGTGTATAGATTTATTCGTCATCCAGGATATTTTGGTTTCTTCATCTGGTCAGTTGGCACTCAGATAATGATCTGTAATCCGGTATCTATAATTGCATTTACGGTGGTTGTTTGGCTCTTTTTCTCCGACCGGATACCATATGAAGAGTACTTCTTGAGACAGTTTTTCAGGTCACAATATGAGGATTATGCACGAGGTGTTTGGTCTGGGATTCCTTTTGTGAAGTGAGAAATGCCCAAAGTTTGTAATCAGGGCTTCCTTGCTCAATCCTTCTCGGTTCGTGAAGAATGCTTCAAAGCCTTCTTTCATAATGTATCTCTCTAATCGTGGTAGTTTCAGATATGTTCCTTCAGGCTTCAGATTGGTTTGTTGTGTATGTTAATTTGGCATAAAGACTTGATGGGGAATATTGGCTTCGATTGAAATATCTGGTCTTTTGGGTGATATGACTTACCAGTTCTCAATCTTTACCCAATGGAAAGAGTTGTAAGAGTTATCTTATGTTGTAAGACTTATCTGTAAATGACATTGTTTTAACTTCCCCATAAATAATGCCCATGCCCCAAGTCTGTATTCATCTCTCTCTCTCTCTCTCTCTCCAACCACGAACCCAACTACCACTGCCTACCATAGCTAGCAACTCCGCTGCTGCCGACCACCACTAGTTTCTCTCCTCTGCTGTCCAAGCTTCTCAAGACGAAAGACGTGGGGATTAGATTGGAAGGCTTATGGATTGGCCAAGACGTCGGGTAAAGCCTGTGGGCAAACCTCATATGTGGTCCTCAACGCCGAATCTACAGCTTTTGGGTAGAAGATTGGTGATGCTTAGACACCAATTCCTGTAGAATCTTCAAGCTTAGGACTCGAGGTTCAACGATTGCATAGAAGTGAGGGGCGTGTTTGGTTTAGTTTTTAAAAGCTGTTTTTAGTTTTCAAAATTTCAAAAAATTTAAAACTTGTTTGTTTAGTATTTTTGTTCTTAACTTCTTGGGAAAAAAAATGAGAATTAGATCAAAAAAATGAAAAACAAGTTACACTTATTTTTTGAGTTTTCTTTGAAAATGTTGGAAACATGGAGAACAAAAATGGATTTTTAATGCGGTTTGCCATTCGAGTCCCCTTTGAGCTAAAGGCTTGTTTTTTTTTTTTTTTTCCTTCCTCTCTCTCTCCAGCGTTTTCATCTTCTTCTCCACCGAAGATTGCTGTCCCCTTAGTAGCACCGAAAATCGCTGTCAAACCCAGCGTCTCCATCTTCTTCTCCACCGAAGATTGTTGTCCCCTTAGTAGCACCGAAGATCGTTGTCAAGCCCAGTGTCTCTGTCCCCATCTCCATCTCCTCTCTCTCTCTCGTAACAATTAAACTTTAGATCTATGTAAATCTGAAGCACAAATCTGTGTAGATATGTGTTTGGTTTGAGTCTGTATGTGTATGCGTGTGTGTATGTGTGTGTGTGTGTGCGTGCGCGCGCACGTGTTTGTGGATTTTGTGAAGACAAACAAAGGGGAAAGAAAGATAGAAATGGTAATTGTGGATTTTGTAGGTTATTGTCCAAACAAATTTTATATTTTTTTGTTTTTTAAAATTATTTTAAAAAATATATAACCAAACATGTTTTGTAATCTAAAAATTTTCAAAAATATTTTCTTAAAATTCTTCTCAAAAATTATTTTTGAATACTGATTTTTGAGATACAAACCAAACAGGCTCGAGATTTCTTATTTTTGAGTAGTTCATGAGTTAGAATGTTTAACGATTGGATACAACTAACCTTGTACTGACAACCACGTGAAGCTCAACGGACCCTAAAGGGCTACATTGGATCAAACTCAATAGTTCCAAGGCTTAATTAATATAAATATTATTTAAAAAATTCTTAATAAAGTGCAGGGGTCAAAGAGATAAGTTGAGGGAAGGATTATTCCCACATCAAAATATTAATTTTTTCACTAGAATCCTCATTTTGGTAACGTTTTTTCAAAATTTTTTTTAGAGTAAAAAATTAAATTTGATAAAATTTACACTCATACATGAATGCACTAATACACTAACACACATACACACACTAATATACTAAAATGCACACACACAAACACGCTAATACTCCATAATACAGTAGTTTGTCTTTGTTTATTTTGGTGCATTAATGTGTGTGAGTGTGTATATTTTGGTGTATCAGTGTGTATTCGGTGTATTCTAGCATGTATGTGTGTGTGTTTTAATGTATTAATATTGTGTGTGTTGGTGTACTAATGTAGTACCGTTCGGACTCCACTTGCACTATTTGAACGCAATCATTAAATTCAGAATTGTTGACTTATCAAAGTCAAGGTCAAAATCGAAGATGGAATAAGACCGTTCGAAAAGCAGCATTTATTGTCCTTCCGCGAGTATCAAAATGCCAATTCCAAAGAGTTTTAGTTGTCCAAACACTATTATTACTATTCGGACACAAATTTGACGATACGTACTCCAGTCATCTGAACGCAAGTATCATTGTTCGGACGCCGCTCTGAAGATAAGAATTCAAGTCACTTTTCACTGTTTGAATGTGGACAACACTGTCTGGACGTGCCTTTTTAAAAGTCAGTGACCCCAATGTCGAAGTTCAAGATTTTTAGAGAATTGTTCCTTGGCCTAAACCTAGGTTATTTTCTATAAATAACGAGCTCTCATCTCTTGAGAGAGCATTCTGGGATCATTATTATTTTCTTATTTTTGCTTTCAAGTATTTTTATGGCTAGTGCGTAGTTTATTCTATACTCTTTAGTTAGGGTATGGATATTAGATTGTGAATTAATTATTTATATTTTTATGCAATTATTTTTCATATACTTTAATGTTATATTTCCTTGGAAGTTTAGATTAATTTAAATGATAGTTAATAAAGTTTTATGCTCTGTATAATTGTTTGACTATTCATTAACTTGATTGAGTTCTTGGTATGAATAGTACTTATGATTCGCTGCGAGTTTCATTAAACTTGCTCTTAAATTCTTATTTTTAGATTAATCGCCTATTATTTTTTCAAGACCAAATCTTCCAGTTGACTACATTGAAATTGAAAATCAATTGAGAAAATTGTAATTACATAAACATATTTAATTGATGATCACGAATAGATGCAAATCCCAAAACTAAATAGTCACTTTTCCAATTAATAAATCACTTTTAAATTCTCTATTTCATTTTATAAAGCAATCTCAATCTTCAAAGTAAATTTTATTTGTTCTTCTTTTTCTACTCTTTTGATTTAATTGATCCCTGTGGTTTGACCTCAGAATTCCCGAGTATTATTATTTCTTGATCGCCTGTACTTTTGGGGAATCAAGTAATTAGTGTGTGTGTCTGCGTATTTTGATGTATTAGTGTGTGTATGTGTATGTGTGAGTATATGTTTTTTGGTCTATTACTCTGTGTGTGTGTGTGTGGATTTTTAGTGTATCAGTGTGTGTGTTTGGGTATATTAGTGTGTGTGTTGGTGTATTAGTGTGTGTGTGTGTGTATGTATGTGTGATGTTGTATTAGTGTATATGTGTGTGTTTTAGTGTATTAGTATGTGTGGGGGTGGGTGTATGTGTGTTTGTTTCTTGCTTTTTTTTTTAATGGAGTCGCTATTGCCGGCTAGGATAGAAGTCTCTTGCGTGAGCGAAGGAGATACATTTCTGATAGTGGTGGTATTGGACAAGCTCTCAGGGAATAATTTCTTTCCTATTTCTGCCTTTCTTTTAAACACAGTGTTGGAAATGAACAGAGGAGTGGTGGAACATGTGGAACCATATATTGGATCATTCCAGTGTAGCACGAAGTCGCTAATGCCACTAGCTATGCCGTACTTGGTCCCCCAGCACGGTACAAATTTTGTTGCGTTTCATGAGCATCGGGCTAAGGGGAAGTTGATCAACTTAAACAAATTGCCATACCTTACTACAACATAGGGGCAGAAGGGAGAAGGTAACTTGTTATCCACACCTTTGGTCAGATGAATAGAGGACCGACCTACCCGTGTTTTTACGAGTGTTAGCGGATTCTTGAGTGTCTGCCTAGGGCGCTAGCGCATACCCCGAGGTGATCATCACCACCCACACATCTCAACATAATGAAACGTGTAATACGCTTACTGTTCCATTTGAAAATGCTGCAGGCGCAAAGTGTGGTAGGCCTGCACTAGGGAAACATAGCACAGGGAGGAAAGGGAACCTGAACGATGGAGAACCCAGGGGTGGTGGGGACATTTGACGAAAATGGGAGGCTTTTCTTTATTAAAGAAGGCCCTATGGAATAAAAAGAAGTGCATGAATTCTTGAAAAAAGAGGGAGCGAGTCTATATAAACAAAAGTTTCAAGAAAATTCAATGAATAGATAAAGTCAACGGCACGACAGATAGGGTTGCCTACACGTGAATTAACTTCCGAGGTCAAGTAGTCTCAATTTCACTTTAGGATTTGCAAATAAATGTTAGATTGGGCTACCTCGAATGGAGTGAGCACCAAGATGGGAGACACGCATGTACAGTTTTTAGGAGGATCTGGTCAAAAGACCAGTCGGAGCCCACCTGACTAGAGGAACTGAGAAATTAATAAAGTACAAAATATATCATTAAGCTTTACCTTGTTTTGATCATTCAGAGGGAAATTGCAGGGTCACTGAATGAAGTCCTTTGTTTCTTTCAGAGGTGTGACCTGAATAGAGACAGAGATGACTATATGACATATGAAATATGATAGTGACAATAACATATCGTAGAAGGATATAACAGGTAGAGCCAACGACTCACTAAGATTGACGCATCTACAACTACATCTTTGAGCGACAGTTAAACGAGGGCGTAATGCAAGATGCCAGCGGAACGATCATAGTTCTTAATAAGGAAGCTATACATTTAAATTTTATCCCTACATATTGTTTTTGTTTTGCCTATTTCTATCACATTACTCATTTTTTATCACAAGCTGAATCATTTAATTTTTGATTAATTTGTGATTCAATACAACTTTCATTACAAATAATGTTCATATACAATAGTGTATATATGTTAATTTTTTTTGAGGTTATATATTTTAAGACAATTTTATTGAATTATTTCAAAAATAATTTTAAATTATATAATTAAAGAAAGAGAAAAAAAATACTATTTAATATAATAAGATAAATTTTTTGAACGGTTAAATTTTATGTTGATCGTGTCTTTAGACACATATTACTTGTATGTACATTAAGATTAATCTACTTATAATATTTCCTTAATTTTTTCATATAAAAATTGTGTGAACTCACCTATTGTTTTTTGTCATCCGACACCACTTATTCTTCTCTGAGCATCTACGACTCTTACCCTTTTTTGTACCCAAATTTTAATTTGGGTAGTCTAAAATTTTTCTACAATGGTAGACTTATACTCGTACCAAATGAAGAAAAACCATTTTTTTAAAACTCAAATCAAGGGAAACTCTTTTTTAAACCTAAAATTTTAATGGTGAGACCATCGTTTAAAGATCCAATGGTTATATTTTACTTTTTTTTTTTAATTTGAATTTGTTCTCATTTAAATTTGAGTTTCTCTTTCTTTTAAAAGGTTTCTCCATTGGAGAGGTCTATATCAAATCAAACTTTCTACCATCTTTTTTATTCAAATTTTATGTCTCTCCTATCTCTCTCTTCTTTTTCTTCACCAGATTCGAAGCGATGTCCCTTTTTTTTTTTTTTTGAGTTTTTTGGCAAGCCCGTGCTCATTCATTGAGTGAACTGCAGAAGAAAGCAATTCATGAGCCCCAGAAGGACTGAAGCTTTCCGTAACTCCTCTTGTTCCTGTAAATATATTAGTTATTGCCCGTGCCTAAAAACATGAAATAATAAAACAAATTTTCAATTATAAACATATTTATATTCATACCTAAAATCAAATCACAAACATAAAGGAGAGAAAAATGAATTTAAGCACCGGCTGTAGTAGAGGTAAGCGATGGTAGTGGTGCTGGGCGTCAATTATGGTGGTGAGAGACGGTGATGGTTGTGGTGGACAACGACGATCGTGGTGGTGGTGACAGACGTGGGTGTCAACGATAATGATGGTGGTGGATTTTGGGACGATGATGGTGGGGGTGGGTGACAATGGGTGGTGGCGGTGGTGAGTTGTGGTGGAGGGCAGTGACGATGGTGGTGGTGGGTGACAGTGGATGGTGGCGATGGTGAGTAATGATGGGTGATGGTGGTGGAGATGGGTGATAGTGTATAGCCGTTATGATGAGCGACAACAGGTGGTGGAGGGTTGTGGTAGTGAGTAGTGGTAGGCAACGATGGTGGTGGTAGTAATAAATATAACAATGAGATAATGATTGTGGTGAGCAATGGTGGTAACAATCTATGGTAGGTGATGATAGTGGTGGTGTGGTGGCGGTGGTGATGGTGGTGGTGGTGGTAGAGCGGTTCTGAACACTATTTCTATTTTTTTTTAAGTGTTTATAAGAAATTATAAGTTTTAAGTATTTTAAAAAGTTATCCCAAACACACCCTTAGAAGTCTATTTTCTCTATTAAATTTAAAGTGTTAATATTAGCCGTCAGATTAACTTTAAATTAAAAAATTTAAAGAGATCTCACATGCGAAAAACAAAAGTAATATTTTTTATCTTTTGAGATTTAAATTATATATATCAATGAGTCTTTGGTCCAATGGTACTCTTACATTGTCAAAACTTTGCCTTCTTAAGGTCACGAGTTCAAGTTCCCTTCCCCCTTCGCCCTCCCCCTCCCAAAAAATTATTATTATATAAATATTAAAAATGTTATGCTTTCTTCTATCATTATTCCCCTGTTCTTCTTTAGTTTAACGTTGGTGAGGTAAGTAATTGATTTTGAAATTTTTAACCAAATGTCTTGAATGGATTTTGCGCGAAAAGTGTTGTTGATACTCTGTTGAACAGCAATGCATACAAGACATTTTGTTGATCTTAGTATAGACAAAAACAAACGTCGTTTACAAAAAAAAGTACTAAAAAAGCAAAAAAAAAAAAAAAGAAAAAAATACTTAAACAAAGTATTATCAGACGGTACCTGTGCCTTCGCTTTTTGATTATGGAAGTCGGAGAAAATGGTGGGGGTAAACCTGCTATTTCCCTCTGTTTTTATCCCCAATTCACTAACTACTGGGTTGGTTTTAGGTGGATGACTGCTTCAAGTTTGTGGTAGATTTCGGCTTTCCTCCTATTTGGCGAAGTGTGTGTTAGGTTGGTTATGTGAGAACCACTTAAAAGTGTTTCTCCAGTAAAGGCGGAAAACATTTGGGAAATGTAGCCAATACACATTGTATAGGAAGAGATTTACAAGAAAAAGATTTTGTTTATCTCTTCTTGGTTCATTTGGTTGTCATATTAGAAATTGATGAATTAGATAAAAAAATCCAGTTTAATATAATATAGATGGACAAAAGATAAGATAAAATAATGTATTAGAATAATATGTAATTTCATTAAGTGTTTAGAAATACGCAACATAAATATTAGATAGTAGTTATTTAATCTAATTGATTGTTTGGTTAGAGAATTATTTCATCTTATTAATGTCGAATTAACAAAAATACTGTCAATTAGTGTTTGTTACATTAATGACAGCTAGATTTTATCAGTTGGGGGGTTATAATAGTACATGTGTAAAATAATACATTTGAGTTGAATTTTAATATTATATCTCTTCATGGTATTAAAATACCACCATAATACAAGTCTATCATACAAAAAATATACGATTAGTATACGTTTTTGAAATTAAGACGGTATCAAATTTGTTTACCAAACAAAGTATTATGTCCAATTAAATAAAAAATAATACAATCAAATATTTAATCCCCTCATAATACGTCTATCAAACGAGCCTATTGTGTATTAACGAGGTCAATTTTTCACTCAAATTTTTACCTCGCGATGGCATTGAGATCCACACTCAGTTTTAGCCAAGCACTCAAAAGGCTCACGAAAATGCACACACAAACAGGAATAGACAAGCAAACCCACACACAACACACAAACATTACAGGCCAATTGACCACACCTTTTATTTCTCAACAAAGCTTAAAGGAAACTTAGCCTAGGGTCTGCTTACAAAAGCATGCCCAACTCTGTTGGTTGCACTGTAGACTTGGGCATGCCTATTTATAACATTTAGATTGGCAGTTACAAGCCTAACTACCTAGGCAACTGCATGACAATTCAAATTCGCCCACAAGCTTTTTGAGTATGGCTGACACCTTCAGTCACTCTCTCCATTGTGTTGGTCATGGTAGAGACAGTTGCAACTGTTGGCTGATCCAGCCAACAAGTACCTCCAACTTCCCTGCATGCTGTGTGCACATGACAGAGACTCCCCCATGTTGTGCATCTGCTAGCAACAGCACATAACTGTCACCATCTGTAGGGTACATGTCACAACGTTCTCACGTGTTGTACATGTGCCTTTCTTGTAAGCCCTCATCATCTGATTGTCTTGCATTCGTGCCTAGCCATGCCCAGCCCATGGCTTGGTCTTCTAAGCTAGCATTGTCCCACAATTCAAGCCACCTAATTACCTTGCTTGCATGCATTCTTGTGCCTACGTGCCTATGCATGAGCTGCCTTCCTCAGCCATGCATGGGGCTTCTGCCAATGACGGGTATCTCCATTCATCGGTCCCACATTTGGGTCTCGGACTTGGGAATACATTGCCTCACCCATGGCAAGCATTTGTTGCGTTACTTAACCAAGTAAATATCAAGGTCCTTCGGAAGCCAACTTTGCACAAGGGTATACTTCAGCTAAGTATAAACCCAATTTGGCTAAGGTATGGGCGCCTTTGGACGAGGTAGGCACATGCCAATGCCGCCAATGAGCTAAGAGGGTAACAAACCACCCCTACCAGAAGAGCTCGACGCCATCGTCGAGAGATTGTCTCAATACTCTTTCATCTGTTTCTCAAACTGCCAAAGAGTCATATCTCTTTCCCAACTCGCGTCTACCTCAAAACCACCTTTTCAATGTACCAGAAATCAGTCTTGTGACTCTTTTTACTCTGACCTATGGTTCGGTGAGACAGAATCTTATCGATATCTCTATCAAACTGTTTCCTGATTATAGGTGGAGCTCTCTTGGCTTGTTTCCTTCTAGCATTCAGCAGGTCTTCATGAAAAGGCTTCAGAAAATTCAAATGAAAAGTTGGGTGAATTTTCAATTGATTAGGCAGCTTCAAGCGATAGGCAACATTCCTAACCTTCTTCATCACTTCGAAGGGACCATTGTATTTGGGAACAACCTCATGGTGTACTACCTTGCTATTGACCATTTTCCGTATCGCAGGAGTCAATTTCAGCAAGACAAGATCACCAACTTAAAATTCCAGTGGATTGCGGCCTTTATCAACATACTTCTTCATTCGACGGGCAACTTTGGCTAAGCTGTCCTTTGCCTCATCAAGAAGCTCCTGCTTGAAACGGGCATATCTATAGGTGGCGGGACATTTTCCTCCGGTCCTTTGTTTCACCACTTCCTAAGGAGTAAGTGGCTGCTTTCTCATAGCTAACTTACTAGGACTCATTCACGTCGCTGAAGATCTATGTAAGTTGTAGCAAAATTGGGCAGTGTCCACAAGCTTGACCCTATTTTTCTGACTTGCAGTAACATAGTTTCGTAGGTAATCCTCAAGCAAGGCATTGATTCGCTCAGTCTGTCCGTTAGTCTGAGGATGACTTGTTGTAGAGAACTTTAACTCAGAACCCATGAGATTGAACAGAACCGTCCAGAATTTGTTAGTGAACCTGGTGTCGCGATCACTAACTATATTTTTCGACAAACCTAAGTACTTCACCACGTACTTGTAAAACAATTCTGTAGCGACACCCGTAGGGCAAGCATGAGGTGCAGGAATGAACACCGCATACTTGGAAAAACGATCGACCACCACGATCGAAAGCATGGCATCAACCTTTGGCAGGTTGCATATAAAATCCATTAGAGTTGACTGCCACGGTTTTTCAGGAATGGGCAGTGGCTAAAGGAAGCTCGATGCCTTCTTCTCAATCTTGTCAAGTTGGCACACGAGATAAGTTTTGACATAGGCCTCAACGTCATCTTCCATCTTGGGCCAGTAATAACAGCGAGCCAACAATGCAAGCATCCTCTCTATTCTAGGATGTCCAGCCCACTGGGAGTCGTGTGTCTCACGCAACAACTCCGGTCTTAGTTCCCCTTTAGCAGGATTATAGAGTTTGCCACGTTTGGCACAGAGCAAACCATCATCAATGCAATATCTGCGCACCAGACCCTTGTCAACTTACTGCTTCAATTTGCCATAAGCAACATCGGTCTAGGCATGCTCTTTGAATCTTACAAGGAAGTCAGTTTGCACACTGGACAGTGCAGCAACATAGTCATAGACCTCCTTTCTATTCAATGCATCAGCAACCTGATTCTCCCTCCCAGGTTTATGCACCCATGCAAAATCAAACTCAACAAGGAATTCTTGCCATCAGGCCTGCTTTGGGATCAACTTCTTTTGGGACTTGAAATAAGTGTTCACCACGTTGTCTGTCACGACGGTGAACTTCATTTCCATCAAGTAATGTCTCCAAATTTCAAGGCAATGTACCACAACAATCATTTCCTTCTCGTGTGTTGAGTATCACTGCTCGTCATCTTTTAGTTTTTGGCTTTCAAAGGCAATAGGGTGTCCATCTTGAACAAGGACTCCTCCAATGGCACGATCAGATGCATTTTTGTGCACTTCGAATGACAAATCGAAGTCAACCAGTCTCAGCACGAGTGCAAAAGATACTATATGCTTCAACTTCTTAAAAGTTGTCTGACAGACACCATTCGAGTCCCATTTATGGTCATTCTTTAGCATAAGTCAGGACATTATGCTTCTTGGAATATCCCTTGATGAACTTATGATAATAATTGGTTAGGCCAAGGAACGACCGCAGTTTAGACACCTTGGTTGGTGCAGGCCAATCGACGATTGCCTTCACCTTCATCTCATCCATCTGGATCTAACCTTTGCTAATCTAGTGTCCCAAGAACATCACTTCTTGGCGACAAAATTCACATTTCTCCTTGTTGACATACAACTAGTGTCTCTAAGCCGTAAGAACACCGCCCTCAAATGGTCTATATGATCCTCCAACGTCTTACTATAGACCATAATATCATCCAAATAAACAACCACAAAGACATTGATATACTCATAAAAGACATCATTCATTAAATTGTAGAAAGTTGTCGGGGCATTGGTATGCCCAAATGGCATTACAAGGAATTCAAAAGACCCATAGCACGTCATACATGCAGTCTTAAGCTCATCTCCCTCTGCAATCCTAACTTGCCAATACCCTGTCCTTAAATCCAGCTTCGTGTAGAAGGTTGTCTTGGAAAGCCTATCAAACAGATCATCAACATTCGGAATAGGGTATTTGTTCTTGATTGCCACCTTGTTCAAGGCTCGATAGTTAATGCACATATACAACAAACCATCTTGTTTCTTCTTGAACAGGACAGGGGCTCCATATGGCGCATTGGATGGCTTCATATTACCAGAATATAGCAACTCGTTCAATTGCTTCCTCAATTCTGCCAGTTTCATCGGTGACATCCGATAAGGGACACGGGCTGGAGGCTTTGCAGCTGGTTCTAACTTGATCTTATGGTCGATTGCACGTCTGGACGAAAGGCTTTTGCGGAGTTCTGGGGGCATAACATCAGCAAATTTCCCCAAAGAGATTTTCCACTACATCAAGCACTTCGACCAGCACGTCTGGTTTGATCTCCACAAAAGCTGCGAGGTATGTCATTTTGCCCTTCCTCAGCCTATCTTTCACTTGCATAGCAGACAACATCTCCATCTTCCACTTGCCTTCTTTCTTGTTTTGGTCTGCTATAACTACAGACACAAAGCATGGTGCTTTCTTATCCGAAATCAGTACTCCATTCAAGTGTGGCATCGGTGCCACCTTTGCCTTGATAAAGAATTCATTCCCAAGGATGACATCAAAGTCGTCCAAGGGCACAACCATCAAGCTCACATGGCCTTCCCACAGACCCACCTTCAGGCATATTTCTGTCGTGCCATGCATTGGCATTGCTTCAGAGTTTATCGCCTTGAGCTTGCTAGCATTTTCTGACAATTATAATCCAAAATTTTTCATCTTTCTCTAAGCAACGAAATTATGGGTGGCTCTCGTATCCACTATGGCAAAAAATTTTTGCCATTCACCCAGGCCTGTACAAACATGAGGCCTATGTGGGGTTATTGAACTTTGCCCACAGTGATTGCGTTCAGTAACTACAGAGGATTAACTTGGGTGGAGCATGTATCATCACTATCATCCCTACTTGCAGTAACGAGAACACTCAGCTTCTCTCACTTGGGACAGTCTTTGACACGATAGGGACCACCACAAAGAAAACAGCCAGAATCAAAGACTTTCTTCTTCTAGCTATTGTCTGGCTTTTTAGGGTTATCAACATTCTTCCTTTTCTTCCAAACCTTCTTTGTGTCTTTGGAAATGCCAGCTTTATCTTTCCTGCTACCACCATCCTTTTTTTTCTTCTCAAAAGGGCCTTGACTGTCGCACATTTTGAAGTCAACAAGATTGTCTGCAACAACAATGACAGTGAGCAAATCATGTACCCCTGTCTACGTAACTTGGCCTGTGCCCAGCCTTGCAGCTTGGACATAAAATTAAAGAGTTTGTCCTCCTCTGACATATTCTTGATGTCCAACATTAACAAACTGAACTCCTTCATGTAATCATAAACAGTTCCAGTGTGCTTTAATTTCTTAAAGCGAATCCCTAGCAATCCAGGTCACATTGCTAGGGACAAATTGATCCTTCAATTCCTTTTTCAGTGTCTCCCATGTCTTAATCTTTGCACGTCTAATAGATGCATCATCCTCGTTCCGGGTCCACCACCACAACTTGGCGTTACCAGAAAGATACATACTGGTAATTGTCACATTCTCTCTAGCAGGCACATGGGAAACTTTGAAGTATTGCTTCATGTCCCACAAGAAATTCTCTAGATCCTTTGCACTTCGAGTGCCTTCGAAGGCCTTTGGTTCTAGGACCTTGATTTTTGAAGACGTCTCGCTCACAGTAGGTCGAGAATTCATGGCCCTCTTCACCAAGGACATCTCATCTTCAAGATCCTTCAGATTGGTTTTGACAGCGTCGGTGAGGGATAGAATGACTTCCATCGTCGTTGCAAGCTTCATATCGTTGTTGGTCACACAACTGTTATGGGCTATCCGTAAACCAGCAATCTAAATAGTGTGCTGCTCCATCTGTACAGCCACGCTGGTTGCACCATCACTTTTAGGGGAGCCCATAAAATCTTCGAGACAGGTCACATGTTCTTGCAATTCAGTAGCATTTCCATCAGCCATGGTCGCAAACTGAAGCTCTGATACCAACTGTCACGAGGTCAATTTCTCACTCAAATGTTTTGCCCGTGATGGCATTGAGATCCACATTCAGTCTCAGTCAAGCACTCAAAACGCTCACAGAAATATACACACGAACAGAATAAGGATAGATAAGAAAACCCACACACAACACAAGCTTTATAGGCCAATCGACCAAACTTTTTCTTTCTCAACAAAGCTTAAAGGGAGCTCAGCCTAGGGTCTACTTACAAAAACATGCCCAACTTTCTTGGCTGTACTGCAAACCCAGACATGCCTATTTATAACATTCAGATTTGCAGTCACAAGCCCAATTGCATGACAATTCAAATTCGCCCACTAGCTTGCTGAGCATGGCTGACACTTTCTGCCACTCTCTCCATTGTGTTGGTAATGGCAGAGGTTGTTACAACTATTGGCTGACCCAGCTAACAATTGCCTTCAACTTCCCTGCATGCTGTGTGCACATGACAGAGACTCCCTCATGTTGTGCACCTGTCAGCAACTACACAGAATTGCCACTATCTGCAGGGCACATGCCACAACATCCTCACATGTTGTGCATGTGCCTTTCTTGTGAGCCCTCAACATCTGATTGTCTTTTGCTTGTGCCTAGCCATGCCCAACCTATGACTTGGTCTTCCAAGCTAACATTGCCCCATAATTCAAGCCATCTAGTTGGCCTATTTTCATGCTTTCTTGTGCTCATGTGCCCATGCATGAGCTGCCTTCCTCAGCCCTGCATGGGGCTTCCGCCAACGACGGGTATCTCCATTCATCGGTCCCACATTTTGGGTCTCGGACTTGGGAATGCATTGCTTCACCCATGACAAGCATTTGTTGCGTTACTTAACATAGTAAATATCCAGGTCCTTCGGAAGCCAACTTGGCACAAGGGTATACTTCATCTAAGTATAAATCCAATTTGGCTAAGGCATGAGTGCCTTTGGGGGAGGCAACCACATGCCAATGCCGCCAACGAACTAAGGGGGGGGGGGTAACAATTAACTCTAAGCCCAAATGGAGTGTCCAAATTAACGTAGTCTAATACTTTATAAGTTACGACTAGAATTCATTTGACCAAACTTAGTTAAAACTCAATTTAGGATATTTGAAATAATTAATCCAATAAACTCGAAAGGACATTTTTTACTTAATTTTATTTTGGGATATTAAATGATTTTCATTTTCTTCTATATAAAAATTGAAGACAGATTAGTTTGTTATTTTACACGGGTTGGATGTATAGAGATTTATTTGTTCTATTTTGGTCTAAAAAATGCGCGCTTTCTATAAGAATAGTTTATGTATGCATTGTGAAAACAATCAAAACTTGATTTGACATTCTAAACTGTTCCTAGAGTATGCTTTATGACATGCAACCATTTTAAGATTAGTTTGCAGACAGTGAAATCAATAGTGCAGTCGTGATAGTCATTTTGAAATTCATAATGAAGTAGGAATCAAAATTTTAAATTACTCTTGAAATAAAGGAGGTGCACGGGTGAATTCTTAGAATAAGTTGAGATAGCAACTTGTTGAATGATGAACCTGAAACAAGCAGAGGTTTAGGAAAAGGGCCGAGTATGTACCCAGCTAATCTCCTCCGAAACTCAAATCAGTCGACATGTAAATCATAATGCTTTGTGTATTCTTCAATTAAGATTTGCGTACCTTGGTCTATCCTTTTGAGGGGTATCTATACTTGAGTTTAAAATGATGGCCTTGTCCTTGAGTCCAATCGTAGAGTTTAATGGACTGTGTTCGTTTTCTAGCATAATGAGTGTCATTCTATCAAGTCTCATTAAGACTAATCCTTCTTAGCAAATTAACCCTTGCTCGGGAACCGCCGAGCATTCATAGCCCAATCCCTGGTCATTAAATACCTCATATCAGCATTTGGGACCTACGCCCGAGCTGTCATGAGGAGGAATAAATATTCCTCGGGCTGCCCCGAGGTCTTTATGTCGGCATGATGATCATTAATGTCTCTTGATGATGACTGTATCCACACTTTTCGAGGATTTGGACACTCGTTAATGACTCTGTCAAATTACTCAGGACACACATTAATGAGCTGTCAGATTCTTTAATGAAAGACTCCGAGGGACGTACTCGATCCCGTCAGTCATAACTCCTCGGCACCTCTCTCAAGCGTGCTTTGCGCATTCTAACGGTTGTAACTATCCACGTGTCCACTTTTTACTAACAAGCCGCTCAATGTCCCGTTAGGAGGTATGATAAAAAAATAATAGTGTTGGAGTATATAGAGAATATCCAAAGTGGTTTAGCTTATTTATGTTTTATTTTACCAAAAGATAAGTTTATGTCTAAGTTGATACCGAGTAAATTTGGTGCACATGTAATGATTCAAAACTATTGTAGTGTTGGACTTGGCCTTGTGAATATGCTTGGTCTGCTACCAAGCTGATCCGAAAGAACAACACTAGCCTTGCAAATATGCTCAATCTGCTACCAAGCCGATCAGATGTATTTGTTCTTGTAGTCCTCAGATGCTAATCTTTCCTTTTTATTATTAGTTTCTCTCTTTTTAACAAAGGACTTCTTATTATATTTAATCGAGAGATTATCTAACTCCTTCTCATATGTTAACTGCATTCAAATCTATTTTATCCGGATTATCTAAACCCCACTTTTCTTGTTTACTACTTGGTGTGCACATGTTTTGCACATGGACCCTTTTTAAATATCCAATTTTGTGGATCATTGAAGCAAACATTATCGTATCTTCTATTATCCTATGTTGTACAATAATAGGTGATCCTATGACAGATATACCTAAAGTTAACTGTGGGATTTTGACAATTTTTAAAAACTAGTTTATATACTCTTGACCACAAAAACTATAATCTAGTTTTTTTTTTTTACCGAAAACTATAATCTACGTAACAACGTGACTTGTCATGTAACCAAAAAGAATAAAAAAAAAAATTTCTAGGTCAGTATGACCTTGTAGAAAGGAAAGAAGCACAAGTTCATCGAATCTCCCTTTGATGTTCTCTGACCTGAACAAATAAATTTCAAAACCGTAGTTAGAAAAAAAGGAATTGATTATTTATTTATATCTATATTTTGCGCATATATGGGTATATATATACACACACATAGGGAGAGAGACAAAAGAGGAAATCCGTAGTGATATAAAAAGGTGCAAGACATCTAATTTAAGTATCTATACCTGCAAAACTAAGAATAGGGAAGGACAAATTCACTGGAGATAGAATATTTAATTGCTAGGATTTAAAAGGTCAATCAGCTATAATTGGTGCAAAAATCTCCTAACGATTTTGGAGGAACATAAAACCATGATTTAAGGTTGTGGTATCGGTTATCGATTTGCAGAGCTCTGAGATACATCGGTCATTGTGCCAAGTTGCAGTATCGAGCAATACGATCTAAAAGAAAATGTTAAACATGACGAGAGACTCAGGTCATACTGTGGCGTCGCGGAACTGTATCGGCCGATTCGGTGACAATAACTTAGTGACTTGTGATTGACTCAGATACGACTCCGACAACTAGCTGAGCGAGACTTGGGGTTTATACGTATCTTTTAACAATATCATCTCGAAAGGTGCTGAGTCGGATACGATTCGATCGACTCATATCGATATCGACCAAAACTTTGGACTATGCATGAAATTTCCTCATGAGGTATTTTTGAGTATTAGTTATTAGTGCATTATTGAGGAAGAGTCATAATCTATCTTCATTAATACTGTAGTTTTTTTTTTTTTTTTTTATGAGTTGATTAATATAGGAATCTTCATTGGTGTGATTTATTCACTCACATGGTCATAATTAATGGGTGAACATAGGTCTTTTTTTTTTCTTTATTATTTCTATTTTTAGGTAAGGTCTGCATGGTCAGCCAATGCAGGTTTTTATCCTTGAATCTGAGTTGAAGGGGCTATAGCCATGACCCAGTAAAATCTTTGTTGGATTCCCATCCTTTTGTGCTTATCACATTTGAGTCCCTTTACAAAAATTATGAACATGAGCATCACAATTTTGAAAAACCATTGTGACTTCTCCAAATATAAATTCCATGGTCTCAAAGATTTCACTCTTCCTAAGAACTGAAGGAAAATCATTGGGACCACTAGGGGTGCCATGGCGACTTTCTAAAATAGTGATATTTATGTCTATAATCGTGATAAGGGCACCCAAATGTGATAATCTCACAAGGAATAACACGCAACAAACATTGTTACATGGATATTCACTCATAATTGCGCGACTGTAATTGACTTCCACCCAAATTTCAGGACAAAACATGTGCTGGCCTACCATGGATGCTGTTTTCCACAGTGGTCATAATTTAATTTTTCTTAAATGATATCTTAGACAAGAAGGATTGCTTAAATGGGGTAAGGATCGCTAGTGTAGACTCACCAGGATTTAAGTCTCTTACTAAATTGCTATAAGTGTATCACTACCTTTTATATTTGGATAAACTGTACTTGGATCCTTCGAATTTTGTGAAAACAACTAGGTGACCAATGCTGGTAAACTGCAGATTCAACCATACTTTTTTCAGTGTTCGGCAATGTTTTGGATGCAGTCTAATTAGAAAGTTGAGAAAAAAATTTGGAAGGGTGTGTTTTTTCAGTGTTTGGCAATGCTGGTAAACTGCAGATTCAACCATAGTTTTTTCAGTGTTTGGCAATGTTTTGGATGCAGTCTAATTAGAAAGTTGAGAAAAAAATTTGGAAGGGTGTGTTTGTTAACTTAAATTCAACACTTAAGTGCACCTTAAAAATAGGTTATACTATTAAGTATGAGATCCCTTACTTAATTCTGAGAATTGAAAGCAATTAGGAAAATCATCTTTGATAATATTTACAATATGACAATTATACCCCAAAATATTTTACAATCTTATTAAAACTCTAATTAGTATTCTCTCCAAAACCCTTAACCTAGCTATCCTGCTTGCCAATCTCTTCTTTAGCGGCTAACATGTAAGTCTTCTTCCTTATCTTCTTCTTTTCTTTTTTTGTTCCCTTGTCTTCTGCAACAAAAATATAAATACATAATTACACACTTAAACACACACACTGCACATACACAGAGACATCACACAATGTGCACACACATCCACCCCCTACACACCCACCCACACGAACTGTACACACACACACACACACTTATTGTTAATGAAATATAATTTATTATATTTTTTTAATATTATTTGATTATTTATTAGTTATTAATTTTTTATCAAATGTTATTACTCACTCATTATGTTATTCAATTTGTTATTGTTCACTTATTGTTATTCGATTATTTATTAGTTATTGTTCTTTTTTTTTAATCAGATGTTACTGTTCACTAATTGTGTTATTCAAAATTTTTTTTTATCATATGTTTGTTAAATGTAGATTATACTATGATAATAGTGATTATAGTTTATGATGCAATGCAATATGATCCGTTAAACATAAATGGAGGTCCAATGACTCGGGCAAGAGCAAAAAGGATGAAGGAAGCATTAAACGGGCTGATTTAAGACGTATGGGCTGTTGTACAAGTTCAAGCATAGAGCATAATCCACTTGGGCAACGAAGATCCATCAACATGATTCAAACTTTAGAAGATTCCGGTAAAAGCTAAGCCTAAAATTGACATGTTTAAAATTGGTCTGATTATAAGACTTTCCTTATCTATTTAGGCGTGTGTGAGTTACTCTTTTTAGGAAAGAAAGAATTTCCTAGTTTAATTAGGTATGTGATCAACATATTAAAGGGCTGATTGTATTTTTCTCTTTTAGGAAAGTAAGAGTTTAGGAATGTAAGAGCTATTTGTTTCTTTACTAGCAAGTAAGAGATATTTCTTAAATAGGATAAACTAATTTAGGAAGTTTTCTTTGTAATAACCAGCTTATAAATTGGCGTTCAAAGCATTGTAAAAGATAGAATATTTTTATGAGTATTATGAGGTTTCTACCTTATTGTTCTTCCAAGAACTATTTCAAGAACTTATCAAGAATTAATCTTTCTCGTGGCGTTCATCGACTTATCGCTCAATCTTGAGTGTGACGTATTTCTCTAGAACTTTTAACCTTGGGTTCTTGTTTCTTGCAAACATTGAGCCTAGGGTTCTTGGTTCTTATAATCTGATTTGTGAACTTTCTTGGGGAGTCTTCAATCAATTTGTCGTGGGTTCTTGAATTCGTTTATGGGTTCGCATCAGTTGGTATCAGAACACTCAGGTCTTGTTTTTCTCAAATCAGGTTGGTTATCTTTGTTTTGTGCTCATATAATCTGTCCAAGTTAGGTTTCTTGCTGTTGTTTGGTGATTCCTTTTTTGTTTATTTGCATAAAAAAAAATTTGGGTTTTTTTTTCCTTCTTTCTTTCTGCGTAATTATTCTGTGATTTGAGGCGTGACTTCTTGTTGGAGTTTCAGTTGTTTTTATAATTTTAATATCAATTAGGGTTGCATAATATGAGCAGAATTGAATACATAACTTGCTTGTGAATCGATTGTGAAGTCTGCTGCCCAATTGCGCGTAGTTTGCCTCTTTAGTGATATGATATCAAAAAAAAAAGGGAACAAAAGAAATAAAAAAAAAAGGCAAGAATCGAATTGAGGCTAATCAATTTACTTTAGGGCTGATTTGTGTTGAGATTTGAAGTAGAATAATCAAAAAAATTACTTATTCTGATCATTCATGCATTTGTTATCCCAAAATAAGTCATCCTATTGATTTAATCCATTTCTTGATCCATTTGTTGTTTTTAAATCATTGTTTCACTTAGTTTTTGTCGAATTCATTTTCTTTGCTTCGTTGTGTTTCTTTGTTTCATTTTTGTGATATCGTTGTTATTTTGTGTTTTTCATTGTTAATTCTGGTCCTTCCTTCGATATTTGTGTCTTACTTTTTGTTAAGTTGTTGTACATTGTGGGAATGGTTGGTTTTTGGTTGAGTTTTGAATAGTTTGTGAAAGAATGACAAAGGTGCAACATTTGAGTGGTAAAAGGCTGAGTGTGTGAGCCTATCTTAAGAAAAGCCAATCAGAGTGTAAACACGAGGGTTGAGTGACATTGAAACAAGTGAAACACGTGAGGGAGACTTTGTGAGGCTATTTCTAACATTTTTTTGCAGGTTATAAAACATGACTTCCAAGGATAAAGGAATAGCTGAGAAGGGTGATACTGATGTGTTGTTCACACTTCGGGCTATGCAACAACAGTTTGAATGTATGAATTCAAGGTTTGATGACATGAGAAATCAATTGGAGGAACAGGCGAATGTGATTAATGAGTTGAGAATGAATGAGGGAAGGAGAGATGATGGACATGATAGCCGTGAAGCGCTGGTTGAGAGGAGGCAGGATAGGCGTCATCAAAACATTAACAATGATGACGAGTGGGATCTTGGCGATTACTTCGATGACCAGACCACGTTGATTGGGTTTAACCATGGTAGAGGTGGTGGTGGAGGTGTTAGAGATGTTTATCAGAGAGATAGGAATTTGGGTAGCATTAAGATGAAAATCTCAGCTTTTCAAGGAAAGAATGATCCAGAGGTTTATTTAGAGTGGAAAAAGAAAGTGGAGTTAGTGTTTGATTGCCATGAATATTCAGAGGAAAAGAAGGTGCAACTAGCTACAGTGGAGTTTACTGATTATGCAGTAGTATGGTGGGATTAGTTAGTGATGAATAGGAGGAGTTATAAAGAACATCCGGTTAATACTTGGGATGAGATGAAGAGTATCATGAGGAAGAGGTTTGTCCCTCCTTATTATTACAGGGACTTGTTTCAGAGGTTGCAGGGGTTGACTCAGGGGTCTAGGAGTGTTAAGGAGTATTATAAGGAGATGGAGATAGCCATGATTTAGGCGAATGTAGAGGAGGACCAAGAGGCGACCATGGCACGATTTTTGCACGGTTTGAACCAAGATATTGAAAATGTAGTTGAGTTGCAGCATTATGTGGAGATGGAGGATATGCTACACATGGCGATGAAGGTTGAGAAACAACTCAAGCGGAAGGGTTCTACTTGGTTTGGGCAGAATTCGGGTTCTTCATCCTCCTAGAAATAGAATTCTAGTTGGAGCAAGAAGGACGAGAAATCAGATTCTAAGGGTAAAGTTGAAGTTTCCAACAAAGACAAAGACCTAGAGGCTAGCAAAGAGCGAGGTAAATTTCATTCTCAAACTTCTAGAAATAAAGATATAAAGTGCTTTAAGTATTTGGGCAGGGGGCACATTGCATCTCAATGTCCAAATCGACGTGCTATGTTTTTGAGGGATAATGGTGATTTTGAAACTGAAAGTGAATCTGATGATGATGTGGAGAGTAAGGAGAGTGAAGGAGAGGAATATCTAGTTGAGGGTAAAATTTTGGTCACGAGGCGTGCCTTGAATGCACAAGTGAAGGAGGGGGACAACGAGACACAACGTGACAACATCTTTCATACTCGCTGCCATATCAAGAATTAGGTATGTAGAGTTATCATTGATGGTGGGAGTTGTACTAATGTTGCTAGTACCTTATTAGTTGAGAAACTTAATTTGCCTACTATTAAGCACCCTACCCCTTATAAATTGCAGTGATTGAATGAAAGTGGGGAGGTTAAGGTGAATAGGCTGGTATTAGTTTCATTCTCCATTGGGCATTATGTTAATGAGGTTTTGTGTGATGTAGTCCCAATGCATGCTAGTCATTTGCTTTTGGGACATCATTGGCAGTTTGATAGGCAAGTTATGCATGATGGATATAGAAATAGATATTCTTTTGTAATGCATGGCAAACCTGTAACACTTGTATCGTTAACACCTAGATAGGTGCATGATGATCAAATGAGGTTAAAAAGTGAGTTTGAGGGAAAAAAAGAGAGTGATAGTGAAAAAAAAAAGAGGGAAATAGAGTGAAAGTGAAAAAAAATGAGAAGAAAAGTAGGGAGGCTGCTGAATCTTAAAGGAGTGAAAAGAGTGAGAGTTCATAAAAGCAAGAGAGGAAAAATGTGAGTTTCTATGCAAAAGAACAAGAGGTTAAGAGAGTTTTTTATTCTGGGTAGCCGATGATTGTATTTATGTACAAGGAGGCCTTTTTGAATACTAACAAGCTTAACCCTTTTTTGCCTAGTGTTGTTGATAGTCTTTTGCAAGAGTTCGGTGATGTTTTTCCCAAGGAAATCCCAAATGGCTTGCCACCAGTTAGAGGGATTGAACGTCAGATTGATTTCATTCCTAGTGCAATGATTCCCAATCGTCCAGCTTATAAGAGTAATCCCGAGGAGACGAAGGAGCTTCAAAGGCAAGTTGAGGAGCTGATGTTGAAGGGTCATGTAAGGGAGAGCTTGAGTCCTTGTGCAGTTCCAGTGTTACTTGTGCCTAAAAAGGATGGGACTTGGAGGATGTGCACCAATTGCTACGCCGTGAATAAAATAATGGTAAAATATCGTCATCTCATTCCTAGACTTGATGACATGTTAGATGAATTGCATGACGCTTGTTTGTTTAGTATAATTGATCTGAAATCTAGTTACCATCAAATTAGGATGAAAGAAGGAGATGAATGAAAAATGACATTTAAGGATAAATATGGTTTATATGAGTGGCTGGTAATGCCTTTTGGCTTAACCAATGCACCTAGTACGTTTATGCGTTTAATGAACCATGTTTTGCGTGCTTTTATTGGTAAATTCATTGTCGTTTATTTCGATAATATCTTGATTTACAGTAAGAGCTTAGATGAGCATGTTGAACATTTGAGGCTTGTGTTATGTTCTTTGTGTAATGCTCAGTTATTTGCTAACATCAAGAAATGGTCATTTTGCACTAGTTAGATTGTTTTCTTAGGATATGTTGTTAGTGCTAAGGACATTGAGGTCGATGAGGAGAAGGTTAAGGCTATTCAAGAATGGCCTACACCTAATACCATTACTAAGGTATGTAGCTTTCATGGTCTTGCTAGTTTTTATAGAAGGTTTGTAAAGGATTTTAGCACCATAGTTGCACCATTGATTGAAATCGTTAAGAAAAGTGTAGGTTTTAAATGGGGAAGGGACCAAGAAGTTGCTTTTAATTTAATTAAAGAAAAACTTAGTTCTACACCTTTACTTGCTTTGCCTAAATTTTCTCAAACTTTTAAAGTTGAGTGTGATGCCTCAGGTATTGGAATTGGAGTTGTTTTAATGCAGGGAGGTCGTCCTTTAGCTTATTTCAGTGAGAAGCTAAATGGGGCAGCATTTTAAAGAGTGAGAGTTCACAAAAGCAAGAGAGAAAAAATGTGAGTTTCTATGCAAAAGAACAAGAGGTTAAGGGAGTTTTTTATTCCGGGCAGCCAATGATTGTACTTATGTACCAAGAGGCCTTTTTGAATACTAACGAGCTTAACCCTTCTTTGCTTAGTGTTGTTGATTCTCTTTTGCAAGAGTTCAGTGTTGTTTTTCCCAAGGAAATCCCAAATGGCTTGCCACCAGTTAGAGGGATTGAACGTCAGATTGATTTCATCCCTAGTGCAATGATTCCCAATCGTCCAGCTTATAGGAGTAATCCTGAGGAGACGAAGGAGCTTCAAAGGCAAGTTGAGGAGCTGATGTTGAAGGGTCATGTAAAGGAGAGCTTGAGTCCTTGTGCAGTTCCAATGTTACTTGTGCCTAAAAAGGATGGGACTTGGAGGATGTGCACCAATTGCTACGCCGTGAATAAAATAACGGTAAAGTATCGTCATCCCATTCCTAGACTTGATGACATGTTAGATGAATTGCATGACGCTTGTTTGTTTAGTATAATTGATCTGAAATCTAATTACCATCAAATTAGGATGAGAGAAGGTGATGAATGGAAAATGACATTTAAGAATAAATATGGTTTATATGAGTGGCTGGTAATGCCTTTTGGCTTAACCAATGCACCTTGTACGTTTATGCATTTAATGAACCATGTTTTGCGTGCTTTTATTGGTAAATTCATTGTCGTTTATTTCGATGATATCTTGATTTACAGTAAGAGCTTAGATGAGCATGTTGAACATTTGAGGCTTGTGTTATGTTCTTTCCGTAATGCTCAGTTATTTGCTAACATCAAGAAATGGTCGTTTTGCACTAGTTAGATTATTTTCTTAGGATATGTTGTTAGTGCTAAGAACATTGAGGTCGATGAGGAGAAGGTTAAGGCTATTCAAGAACGGCCTACACCTAAAACCATTACTGAGGTACGTAGCTTTCATGGTCTTGCTAGTTTTTATAGAAGGTTTGTAAAGGATTTTAGCACCATTGACTGAAATCGTTAAGAAAAGTGTAGGTTTTAAATGGGGAAGGGACCAAGAAGTTGCATTTAATTTGATTAAAGAAAAACTTAGTTCTGCACCTTTACTTGTTTTGCCTAACTTTTCTTAAACTTTTAAAGTTGAGTGTGATGCCTCAGGTATTGGAATTGGAGTTGTTTTAATGCAAGGAGGTCGTCCTTTAGCTTATTTCAGTGAGAAGCTAAATGGGGCAGCCTTGAATTACCCGACTTATGATAAGGAGCTTTATGTACTGGTGAGGGCGTTAGAGACTTGACAACATTATCATTGGCCCAAGGAGTTTATCATCCACACTGATCATGAGTCTTTGAAACATTTGAAAAGTCAAGGTAAGCTGAATAAATGCTATGCTAAATGGGTTGAATTCATTGAGACATTCCCTTACGTTATCAAATACATGATGGGGAAAGAGAATGTGGTTGCTGATGCTTTATCTTGAAGGTATGCTTTAGTTTCCACTTTAAATGCAAAGTTGCTTGGTTTTGAGTACATTAAGGATTTATATGCTATTGATTCTGACTTTGCTAATGTGAGAGTTCGGGTTTTGGTAAATTTTATAGGCATGATGGGTTCTTGTTTTGAGAGAATCGATTGTATGTGCCTAATTGTTCGATGTGTGAGTGATTAGTTAGAGAAGCACATGAGGGTGGTTTAATGGGACACTTTGGTGTTAGGAAAACCTTAGATGTGTTAGTTGAACACTTTTTTTGGCCACATATGAAACTGGATGTTGAGCGCATTTGTGAGAAATGTGTTGCTTGTAAAAAGGCTAAGTCTAAGGTTCGGCCCCATGGTTTGTATAATCCCTTACCTATACCTAGTTCACCTTGGGTAGATATCTCCATGAATTTTGTGTTAGGTTTACCTAAGACAAAACGGGGACGGGATTCTGTGTTTGTTGTTGTTGACAGATTTTCAAAGATGACACTTTCATTGTGTGTCATAAGGTCGATGATGCTAGCAATGTAGCTGATTTGTTCTTTAGAGAGGTGGTGCGTTTACATGGAGTGACTCGGAGCATTGTGTCTAATCATGATGCTAAGTTTTTGAGCTATTTCTGGAAGACGTTGTGGGGTAAGCTTGGTACTAAATTACTCTTTTCTACCACTTTTCATCCACAAACAAATGGGCAAACTAAGGTAACTAATCATACTCTTTCTACTTTATTGCGTGTTGTCATTGGTAAGAATTTAAAAACTTGGGAGGATTGTTTGCCTCATGTTGAATTTGCTTATAATCGTAGTGTGCATTCTGCTACTAATTATTCTCCTTTTGAAATTGTTTATGGTTTTAATCCTTTAACTCCATTAGATTTTGATGGCTTTACCTATTGATGAGTGTGCTAATTTAGATGGAGAATGAAAGGCTAAATTGGTGAAGCAAATGCATGAGAAAGTTAGATTGCACATTGAGAGGCAAATGAAACAATATGATACTCAATCTAATAAGGGGCGTAAGAAGGTGGTCTTTGAGCCTGGAGATTGGGTTTGGGTGCATATACGAAAGGAGCGTTTTCCCGCACATAGGCGTTCTAAGTTGCAGCCTAGAGGAGATGGACTTTTTCAAGTGGTGGCACGAATAAATGATAACTCTTACAAACTAGATCTTCCTGGTGAGTGTAGTGTTAGTGCTACTTTTAATGTTACTGATCTTTCTCCTTTTATTGCAGATGATGAAGATTCAAGGATGAATCCTTTTGAAGAAAGGGGGAATGATGCAATGCAATCTGATCCGTTAAGCATAAATGGAGGTCTTATGACTTGGGCAAGAGCAAAAAGGATGAAGGAAGCATTGAATAGGTTGATTCAAGACATATGGGCTGATTGTGCAAGTTCAAGCATAGGGCATGATCCACTTGGGCAACGAAGATCCATCAACATGATTCAAGTTCTAGAAGATTCCGGTAAAGGCTAAGCTTAAAATTGGTATGTTTAAAATTGGTCTAATTGTAAGACTTTTCTTATCTATTTGGGCATGTGAGTTATTCTTTTTAGTAAAGAAAGACTTTCCTAGTTTAATTAGGCATGTGATCAGCATATTAAAGGGCTGATGGTGTTTTTCTCTTTTAGGAAAGTAAGAGTTTAGGAATGTAAGAGCTATTTTTTTACCAGCAAGTAAGATATATTTCTTTACCCATAAGTAAGAGATATTTCTTCACCAGCAAGTTAGAGATATTTCTTAAATAGGATAAGCTAATTTAAGAAGTTTTCTTTGTAATAACCAACCTATAAATATGCGTTCAAAGCATTGTAAAAGACATAATATTTTTATGAGTATTGTGATGTTTCTACCTTATTGTTCTTCCAAGAACTATTTCAAGAACTTATCAAGAATTAATCTTTCTTGTGGCATTCATCAACTTATCGCTCAATCTTGAGTGTGACGTCTTTCTCTGGAACTTTTAACCTTGGGTTCTTGTTTCTTGCAAACATTAGGTCTAGGGTTCTTGGTTCTTATAAATTAATTTGTGAACTTTCTTGGGGAGTCTTCAATCAATTTGTCGTGGGTTCTTGAATTCGTTTATGGGTTCGCATCAGTTTATGTTGTGACATATTTAATAAATATTTTCAAATTAAAGAGTAGATGAGTAAATTTAAAATTAATTTATTTTCAAACGTCAGCTCTGTAGTTATCAAACAGTTTAGTTCAATTTAGTAGTTAAATTTTAGTGAATATCAAACAATCCATAAATTCAGAATTTAGTTTTCAACTTTTAGACTACTACTTTCAGATTTCAGACTTCAAACGTCAGCTTTCAATTTTATCAAACGCCACCTAAAGCTTTGACCTGAAATTCTTCAAGTAGAATAACTAAAGTATTTACCTATCTTGAGTTAGGGGTGCAACTCGGGGGGGTTGGACAATCAACCCTAGGTATATAATCTCCAACCTTAACTCTAACACTAACCCTAATCTTACCTCGGGTTGATAGACTCAACCCAAGCAATGCCCGAGTTTAATTCGGGCGGGCTCATGTTGAATTCGGATTAATGATTTCGGACTGATTTTGGGTTAATGTTCTAAACCTGATATATGTATTACATAATATTCAAATAATTTAACAACCAACAACTTCAATCAAATTTTTAACATAAAAATCATAATATTAAGAACTCAATGCAACCACAACCATAAAGATTTTCCACTACAGCAAGTAGGCAAGACATACAACCAGATAATGACTTATTATTTACCAATGACAATCAATGTCTTAAACAAGAATATTTCCAATTTAAAATTCAACCATATGCATAAACACAAATGTCATCTGCATAAACAACATAAACAAAATGTCATATGAAATTTTCTGTTTTGACAGCATATTGATGTTATTATGACAACAAATGTCATATAAACAGCGTATCTATGTTATTATGAAACTTTTTGTTTTGACAAAAGAGGACAAAAATTTTAATGTCATAGCAAGTTGGAAAAAAGGCGAAGAAAATTGCATTACAGAGTGAAAAGAGGTCTGAAAATTAACTTTGAAAATGTGAAAATAAAAATGAAAATCGTATACCTAATGAAGACGAAGGAGACTGCTTTGATCTGCTCTAAGAGAGAGAGGCGAAGACGAAGGAGACTGAAGGGGCTGATCTAGTGAGAGTGAGAGACCGAGAAAAACTGAGAGTGAGAGATAATTCTGATATGAGGGTGAGACTGAGAGACTGAGAGTGAGTGAGGGTTAAGGGAGGCGTAGACTGAGTTGAGATTAACCCTAGTATAGATTTCCAAATTGTATTTATATAATATTAATTCGCGTTGAACCCGATGGCTCAACCCGAAGCTCGCCCAAATTGAATTCGGATTGAGGTTTTTTGACTGAAGCCTAACCTAAGTATTAAAAACTCTAGCCCAAACCCTAATTTTTTTGAGTTGGACTCGAATTGAAATCGGGTTGTCCAACCAAAGTTGCACCCCTATCTTGAGTGCAAAATTTATGTATATATATATATATCTATTTATATCTATATTACTTATAAATATTAGCATTTACAAAAAACTTTTTATTTGATTTCTTATTTTATCCATAATTATTATAATAAAGTCAATTATACGCACCTATATGTGTTTATCTAATTTTTGTTTTTTTTACTCTTATTTGACTTTTAACTTGTTTTGGACTCTTTTATAAAGACTTCTAAATTTTTTTAACTCATTTTTAACAGTGTGGAGGAATTTATAATTTCATGAAATCTAACCAGATCTAATAACCAAATTCGTCTTTCATCCATTTAAATAATAATTTTTATAAAAAACAGTGAATTATATGTGTAATTAAATTAAATAAAAAATTTGATGTTGAATAATTAATTCATATTTTTATTATTATTAAATTTAATTATTAATTTATTTTATAAGTCTTTGAGTACTTTTTTTTTAGTACTTAATATGTCATTTAGTTTAGGCGTTTGTAGCTAATTATAATATAGAATTATTAATTTTTATTATGTTAAATAGATTAATTAGATCATTTATAATTTTGTTATATTATTGCCTATTAAAAAATAAAATATAACATATATTTGACTGTGGAATACTTTTAGCTAAAGTCTACACTATTACTTCCTCAAAGTTTCAAATCCTGGTCTGGGTCTCACCAAATTTGTAGAGATGATCAGTCTGCGTCCTCTTTTCCTATTGTCGTGGCTTTTTGAATTTGAATTAAAGTAGACTATAAAATTCAAATATTGCCACAACTAAAAGACGACTTTTTTTTTTTTTTTTTTCTGTTTTAACTTGCTGTAAATTTGAGAATTTTGAGCTTAGATGCTAATGCCTTCATCTAATTAACAGCAACAGCTAGTTACCTCCAGTTCTGCGAGTTCTTCTCTCTGCCTGAGGAAGTAACCAACCACACATGAAGCTGATTGCGACGACGGTAATAAAGCCTACAATAGCTCCAAATCCAAAGGGCAATCCCATAATTGACTCCCAAGCTCCTTCTGGTGATTTTCCAAGAGTTATTTTAGGATCTTCTCGGGAAGCAGATGAACATGGTAATGACGGAGGTCCACAAAGACCCTTGTTCCCTTCAAAGCTTGAATCAGGAAATGTGAGAAACTGACCTCCAGAAGGGATTACTCCAGATAATTGATTAAAAGCAACACTGAATTTCGAAAGAAAGCTGAGATATGTCAATGAAGGCGGTATGGTTCCGGAGAGATTGTTGTGGGACAAATCCAATGTCTCCAAGTTCGTCATCTCAGACAAAGTACTCGGAATATATCCTGATAGACTGTTATTCTTAAGATCCAACACATGAAGTAACTTCAAATTTCCCAACTCTGGCAAGATCGGACCAGTGAGCAAATTGGAGCTCAGGTATAAAGATGGTGGAAAGCTCCAAATCTGATTGTACCGCAATCCAAGTCCAGTTTGGTTTATCTTGAAGAAGAATAGTAAATCTTGAGATGAATCTGATGAGAAGTTCCTAAAAATAAGGCTTTGTAGCTTAGTCAAGCCTGTTGGGATCTCCCCAGACAGTGAGTTGTTTGACAAATCCAAGTAGAAAAGAAATTTTAACTTGCCAAACAAATCTGGAATTTTTCCACTTAAACGATTCCACGATAGATCCAAGAGCTGTAGCTTGGTGCAACCACTCAACCAGGCTGGGACCGAACCAATCAGCTGGCAATTTGCTATTACAAGAGTGTTCAGCTTGTTGAATTGCAGGTTGAAATCAACAGGGATTGCTTCATTATGAAAGTTTGAGGTAAGAACTAAAATGGTCAAGTTCCTGCAGTGTTGTAGGATCTCTAGAGCTGCTGATAAATTGTGTAGTCCTGTTTTATAGAGCGTTAGGTGAGACAGAGACTTGAGGTTCTTGAAGCTATCGGGTAATTGGCCGCAAAGTTTGTTCTGGGCAAGATCTAAGCTTCTTAATCGTGGACAGTTAGCGAGGTTATCAGGAATGGGACCATTGAATCTATTAGAACTAAGACCAAGGCTGATCAAACCAACCATAGCAGAGCAATTGAGAACAATCTGGCCGTTGAGAGAATTATTGCTAAGGTTGAGCACGGAGATGATGGGTGAGTTGGATAACGAGGCTGGCAACTGACCAGTAAATCTGTTTGAACCGGCGTAAAATTGTTCAAGTTTTCTAAGATTTTGGAAAACATCTGGGAGAATTCCTGAAAATCCATTGCGAGAGATATCCACTTTTATAAGAGTTGAGAGATTACCAAAATCAAGACCAAGAGGCCCAGAAATGTTATTATTCTGAAGATTTAAGTGGCTCAACCTTGGGAAACGAAAGAGATCTTCAGGCAAGTTCCCTGCAAGAAGATTGGAACTGAGGGAGAGATTTTCCAGGAGTCTGCAATTCCCAGAAGGTGCTGGAATTTCTCCAGTGAAATAATTCATGGAGAGATCCAAAACTTGTAATCCTTTTGCAGTTTCACAGATACCCCCGTTGATCAAACCGTTTAACAAATTTCGAGACATATCGAGGTACCTGAGAGAAGGTAGGTTGATCTCCATGGGCAACACTCCTGATAAACCATTAGAGCTCAAGTCAAGGACCTCCAAATTCTCCAGTTGAAACAGCTCTATTGGAAGAGAACTCCTAAAGTAATTATGAGAAAGATTGAGAGTTCTCAACTGAATCAAACCAGCCAAGGACTTGGAAAGAGTACCTTGCAATCGTTTATTTCCAAGCACTATGCTCACTACCCTTAATGAAAAGCTTGCATCATCCCTAACCGGTGTTGGAGACTCACAACTTACACCTTCCCAAGAACAACAATCAGAAGAGTTCTTGCTCCAACCATCAATCTGATATTCCAAGCCTTCTAAAAAACCTTCCAGTGCTCTTAAGTCATCAGAATCGCAGGGCAGATTGAGAGAACTTGTGTATGGTGCCAGAAAGCAAGAACCCAGAAAAACGACCACAACCAAGCTAGTCAACATTTCAGGTCTTCTACAAATGAAGCTAATGGCAATAATGTTAGTTTGAGAAAAATTCTGTTATTTCGAGTGTGGAGTAGGCAGGTCAACCATTAGAGAATGGAGACAAAATGTGAGGATTATTATGTCTGGGCCGACGAATTTAAGGGCACGTTTGGCTAGCAATAATCTTAATTGAAATGGGTATCTCTTTACTAGTAACGAGATACTTGAATTTCAATTACCATAGTAATTATCTCATATTTAGTATTTGATTATTGTAAGAATTAATGTCATTACTATATTGTTTTAGGAAATAATATAATTTTAGAAAAGAGATTGATTTTGGAAGGAGAATTTAATTTTTGAAATGAAAATAATTTTAGGAAGGAGTTTCATATTGTGACTTTTATTATTTTTATAGAATACTCAATCAATGTAGGTACGAGATTATCACAATTGACCATGGGTTTATGCTACCTACCATTATTTGGAAATAAATTATGATAGTAATTTTATTCCCGAATTAGATTACTGAATAATTAACTCTTTAAACATGATAATTTAGAATTTAGGAATGAGAATCTTATCCACAAAGCTCTAATATTCCTATTTGAAACTCAAACTAACCTAAAAATTTTAATTTGTTGGTACTGAGCCCAAGTTTGGAGACCCTTGATCATCCTTCTTTGAACTTGAAATGGTCAAGAAAATCGATCTTTGTAGTATTAGGACACCGTTACTTTTTTTTTTTTGTATCTGATTGTGTAAAATACCGAGAAATATGAGAGTGAGTAAGATGTCATTTTAGTGGGTCGAGCAACTTGCTAAGTGGATTGAGCTGTGAACTAAAGTAAATAGAAATGCACAACAACAGAGTGATTTTTTCCTTTTGAAGAGCAGAATTCGTCCATGTAAGGGAGACTCTTGCTTTTGATTTTTTGTATTTTTGGCGGAAGAAGATGATTACAGTAGGCCTGGATACGAGACCTCTTACCCAAGGTATTACGTGGTCATGTAAAAACGGTGACTCCTTGTCCTAGGTAGGGTTTAATGGTAAAATTACTCCTTTTCCCTTCCAGGTAGGCCCAGGTTGTGGGCTAGTCTTAATTGGTGGTCTAGCCTCAGAGTTGTGTGGTGTATCTAGGTCAGCTCGCCTACATAATGTAGACACCCTTCCTGACCCGATCCGTCCATTTTATTTCTGGCGTCATCAGTATCGTTGATGATGGTATTTTTTACGCGGCTGAGCAGAGGTGAATTTGGGGGTTGTGGATGTTTAAAGGGAATTATTGGGATATTTCAAAGCTCTTGGGGGTTGAACAATCAAATAACAACGAATAAATATCAGTAGACAAAGTGTTTATAATAGTTTACTAGCTCGAAAGTTAGGCTAATTCACTCTAATAGAGTCGCTTGTTCCTGAAAAATTTTCTACTACTTGGAGAATGGAGATTACAGAATTACATAGAGGAAAAACATAGATGCTTGCTTGATTACAAACAAGAGGATTTGACCCTCACATAGATGCTTGCTTGATTACAAACAAGAGGATTTGACCCTCATTTATAGTATACAGCTGCCTTCCGTGACCATTGCGATCTTCCCATAATCAATGTCATCCTTGCGTAATTGACGTGATCCTGTTGAGATAGTTGTGACCCATGTGTCAAAATATTTTGCCATTGAGGGTTACATTCTATAGGCGTGATGTGGTATTCTAGAAGGTGTCAACTATCGCTTTGACTGTGTGCATAAGGATCACGTCGGTGATTATTTACAACCTGCTCCTCTTTGACTAAAGTTCATGGGTTGAGAAGTCCGAACTGAGATATCCGAATTAAGAGGTCTGAGCTTAACCTTAGCTAATTTTTGGTATCATAAGTCATAATGATACTTTGATATCTCAACACTGTTCGACTTGCACCGTAATGAACCAGCCCCATCTTCTTTGAAAAGTGCGGTTGATGTTGGTTTGTGCAAGCTCATATTATAGTCCTATGGACTGCACTTTTAGAGGTGGAGATAGAAGGAAAATGATGTCTTTGAACGATAACGGTTGCACCTCTGGCTGTCCTTGGTGTTATCTGCGAAACTTCTTTCCATGCAACATCTTTAAATTGTTAATTGGCCTATCAGTCCAGAAAGCGAGGTCCACTAGGTACCAACTATTCAAACAGCACACCAACTACACACCAACTACACATTGACTAAGGACTATTTTTGTATTCTTTATTTGGTGGGTAGGACTAAGGGAAATTTATACTCAAATTGCACTTAGAATTAAATGTCAAGTGCATCATACTTGACTAGAAGGGAGACCAAGCATGAGAAAAATTAAGGATACGAGGGAGACTATTTGTTGAGTCAGCATTAGTGACTGATGGAGGAAAATTTATCTTAAGGTAAAAAGTTGGGTCTCGCTAGTTCTGTGTTGTGCTCCCTTCAATAAAAGCGGCCCGGTCCTGTCCACCCCATTCCTTCTTCTTCATTCCATCCTAGTAGTTCGATCGAAGTCCTAATTTGGGACAAGATGAAACTTAGATGAGATAAATCTCATTGGGCAAATAAGGATTAATAGCCAAATTCGGATTGTGACTTGATCCTAATCCAACTAAGATTGATTCTCATTCCATAGCGCAATCAAATGGTTGAAACCCTTACAAAAGAGCACCAAGACGATGCATCAATTATTAGCTTCCAAAGCGTTGAATTCCTTAAACAAAAAAAAAAATTTAGCAATAACCCATCAAATATTTGTTTTGTGTCACTTGAGTCTAATTGCAAACGATGACTTGAATTGCCTAATGAAAGTGGTCGCATAATGAAAGTGGTCGCATGCATCTCACGTGACCATGGTTGAGAAATCACTTTAGTCATAAGCTTTTTTTTATTTGTGTCACATTAACCCTAATTTTTTTTTTCTCACTTTTGGTTGCTTAGTTTTATAATTTGTGTCCTTTTAGCACTCATTCTTTCAAGAAGCACAATTTCAATTACACTTTTTGATTGGATAAACATAATACTAATTGAAAATATTAAGTTTTAAATTGACAAAAAAAAATAAAAGAATGAGCATCGACATCAAGGGGGAGCCACATAGGGAGGAGGGGGGCACTTGCCCCCATTGAGTTTTTGAATCATTCTATATAATTTTGGACTAATATGCACTGTCGTCAATTATTTTTACAAAAATACATTAATACTCATATGCCAATTCATTTTTAATTAATGAATAACAATCAGCCCACCCCCAGCTCCCTGCCTACCCCACCCCCAACTCCGGCCGGTGGCCATCACCGGTGAAGATTTATGAGTTTATGTGTTAGATTTTGGAATATTGTAATCATGAGATTGTGGGTTTTGTCTTGGCCTTTGGAGTACAGCGAACATCTGTTAGTGTAATAGTTAGGACGGCTTTTCATTAATAGTGGTGTGGCCATGGAGGAAGCTTCCAAATTCAAATAGTATTGTTGCTGTTGGAGGTCTTGCTGGGTTGTTGGCTACATTGAGACATAAGAATGGTGGTTTGGAGGTTGAGCTTGAAATTAAAGTGTTTTGGATATTAAAATTGAATGAGAAGTTTGGTTCAAGGCTATAGCTCAAAATCTGAGCATTTAGCACTACGACCCCCACAATGTTTCTGAAGGTGTTGAGACAACACTGACCAGAGAATAACCGAAAGTGCATCAAGAAACGATGAAGAGGGAATTTGATTCCCGCTTGAACGATGGCCTTGGTATAGAAGGCCATCGATTCAACCGAACCTATAGAATAACTATGAAGAAGGGGGTTAAATTCAGTCACAGTAATGCCGAAGGGAATCGAGTAATGGGCCTTGAAGTTGCCTATCTTTTGAGCCCCCTTCACCTAATATTTCCTCAGCCTGGACTCTCAAGGTCCATTGTCGCCGAGGACAGTGATTCTACGGATCCTAGCTATAGGGGGCTCTAGCAATGAAGGGCACAAAGGGAGACGAAAACGAAGATGAGAGGAGAACAAAAAGGAAAAATGCATAAAAAAAAAAGACAGTGAAGAGAACTTACAAATTCACAGGCAATGACTCAGGGCCAACTCGAAGGTCTCGAAACACCAGAAAATCGAACGACAGGTTATCCTTACGAGGAAGAAGAGGGTATGGATATGCACAAAAAATGCAAAGAGGCTTAAGGTAGCAAGTTTTGAAAGGTCAAGTAAATGGAAACAAGTGAGAGAAGGTCTTCTTACAAAAGGAAGAGGTTATGATTGTGCTGAGAACACGAAGATGCTCCATTAAATTTTGGATTCAAAATCGATGATAGGAATACGACACGATAGTTTCCAAAAAAATTGTCATAAAGAAGCCTTTCACGTTCGCACGACGCGTGTCCTCTGCCATACAAAAATCAAACATTGGGGAACAGTTGACAAGAAGTGGCATGTCAGACCAATCAGACAATTGGCGTACTCAGCCAACAACCGTAGAAGTAAAGATAACTCGGGCCTTAGAGGATGATCTCAAAAAGAAAGGATTTTCTCGGCAATCGTGTGAAACCTAACGAGTATTAGAACTTCCTTGGCATTATCATAAATGCCGATGAAGAATCTGCATTGCTGAACCAAAGAACATTGGCACCAAGAAGACTGACATTGGCACGAACGAGACCGAGTGGTGTAGGAGTGATTGACCTTGTGCGCCGACCATGTGTCAGTCGGTGAAATGGGAGGTAGTTATCAATGAGTAAACCTGCATTGGTCGAAGTGCCCACCCGGGAGTAAACAAAGAAATATCTTCCGAATATCCGTGCCTGGCTGCAGTAGGCATGGGTCCACCATCCCAAGTGCTCAGACTAGGTAGGATGGTATACTGTAGCCAATCATGAGAGGCCGTTGAAAGCGTAATAAATGCCCCTAATGAACATGCGACAAGTGCCTGAGAAATACTAAATGCTGGGGGGGATATACTGGGAAAGTAATAAATTCTCGGTTTGTTACGTTGCACCGAGTATTTATTCTTGTAGAGC
Organism: Ilex paraguariensis; assembly: GCA_963454935.2. Classification (NCBI taxonomy): domain Eukaryota; kingdom Viridiplantae; phylum Streptophyta; class Magnoliopsida; order Aquifoliales; family Aquifoliaceae; genus Ilex; species Ilex paraguariensis. Next base: position 40,939 of record CAUOFW020001896.1, read on the forward strand.
GTGGCATCAGGCATCGAGTTTCACAGTAAATGCTTGGTGTGAATTTTAATGATCTGTGTGAGCTTAGATGCTGATGGATTAATGCCATTAACATGCATGCAAGAAATAAAGGATCGAGCTATAGCAGACACTCTGCTCGATGTCTATCTACCTTATCAGATCAAAGAAACATTTCTGTTGTTGTGAGCCAATCTGGGGCCCTCCCGCTAAAGGGGCTACCTGGATGTTCTTAATAACCATGTTCATCTACCAAAAAAAAGTATAAATAGAGGTCTTAGACAAGGGAGAACAGTACGCTCTCAGAACCCTGCATGATACGCTGTGTCTAGGGGTGGAGCCAAACTTCTCCCACAGTGGGGTAACATAAAATTCAATAAGAATGTAAACATTTATTTTTGGAAAAATAACTGCATAAAAGAGTAATGGAAAAAAAAAATAACTTACTATAAAAGCTATTCATAAATGTCAATTAAGATCATACGAGTAAACTCATTTGTTGAATTGAACATTCATTATTGTCCAATTTTCTAAGAGATCGATCATTGTATATAATATTTCAAAGAGATCGATGCACTCAATTCAAATCCAAATGATCATAGCCTTTAACTGTTAACCAAAAAAAGAAAGAGTAAAAATAACACAACTCTAATTATAGTGCTAAGAAAATTTTAAAAAATCACAAAACTATCGAAATTATAGAAATTGTTTATGCGTTATCTCTCACAATAGCTCTGACAAAATTTCTCATTTTCTTTGAAGTTATCCACTCAATGTACTAGCTAAACGCTAACAGAATCAAAAACGAATTAATGAAAGATTAAAGATAAAAGATAAAAGAGAGAAAAAAGAATAAAGGGATACCAAAGGAGAAAAATTATGAGAAAATAATGTTTACAATCATGTATAGTTATGTTAATATTTTATTGGGTTTGTACTATGTATGTATCAGTTATGTTTAATAAGAATGTGTTGTGTTTGTCTATATTCGTGTCGAATCATTTATTTGGAAGATTTAATGGGTCAATTTATTATCACTCAAATCTATTAAGATTAAACCACCATAATTCTGAGTTAATTTTGTGACATGTTCATGAGTTACATTAAAATTGTTAGCATTATACTACTAAATTAAAATTATCCAAATAAAGAAAATTGGATGCCACTAGCCTATTGAGATCGAGTGTGACCCAAAATAAATGCAAATCCGTTGGAATTTTAATTAAATTATTGTTTCATTTGGAATCATTAGATCTAGAAGTGAGGATATATACGGTTAGGATCACTTTCTATTTTTTTAAATGTGAATATCTGGAGTGAGAACAAATATCTATTTTTGATCCCCAAATATGTAGAGCCACACATGGACCCCAGTCAGCACGTAAATCTACCAAAATTTGTAGAAATTTACATTTAAAATACATAAATACCCCTAAATATTTTACAATATTTCAATAGGGGCAAGATACAAAAATTTTGAAAATACTAAATGTATCCCAATTTTTTTCAAAATTACAGTGGGGGCAACTACCCCCAACTGTGGCTCCCGCCCTGACTGTGTCTTCTTCCCTACTAAAAAATTGACTTTAACATTGAAGGGAATCACCAGAAACACCTTCGGCTTCTCTTCTAACATTTTTTGTGAGAGACTGGTTTTTGCCATTCCCCAACCAAAGACCATTTTACGAGAAACAATTAGAATGCTGTTATCTCATTATTGTGCAAAAAATTGCCTGCACATTATTCCTCCTCTAGCAAGAACTAGAGTCTCTTTGTAAGGGAAGATAAAATAATAGCCCCATGACTAGGGATATCTTTGACTTCTTTTGTGTTTGGGTCATACAAGAACTCGGCCTCGCCATGTATCATCCGACGTCCAAAGACGATATCCTCATTCTACCAAAACCCCATTGGTCTTTCAACCCTTGAAAGAATTCCCACTGATAATTCTTTAATCCAAGAACCTTTAGTGCTACCATAGTCTTTTTTTTTTAATTTTTGTGTGCCTGAAGCCCGGGTAGCGATGCATGATTAGTGCCACCATAGTCAATCATCACCTGCATCTTCAAAGGCGGGAGTGACTGGAGCCAAGATTCTATATGAGTGGGGTCAAAACATAAATAAAAAATAGGATAAATTTTACCGACACTCCGGCAATTTAAATCATATTTTATTGATATTCCCTTTGATTTTTAAAATATCATTGTACATCCCTATAGTTTATAGATACAATTCACGAATTACCCCTGCCATCTAGTGTCGTTACTGTCGAGCAAAAAAGGTGTGATTTGATGACTTATTTTTTATGAGTTGCCAAATTTATCCTTACCCATATAAAACAAGCTTAAAGTAGTGGGAAATATCGGTTTATTAATAATTAAATTGAATTAAATTAAACACTAATTGAGTTGAACAAAATATTTCCTATAAAAAAATTGGATTAAAAAAAAAATAATTTAAAAAAATAATATTAATTTGATTAAACTAAGGGATAATTACACCTAGACCCCTTGAAATTTATCACTTAATCACTTAGACCCCATGACCAATGAAATATTACACACAGACCCCTGAAATTTGTACGTGCATAACACTTAGACCCCTACTGTAAATATATCTGTTAATAAATTACAACCAGACCCCCTAAAGTTTGTAAACATATATTATTTAGACTCCTTATGTTTAAAATGTTATAATTATACCAAAAATACTTCAATCAAAGATAAAATATCAAATATTTTAAATTTTACGATTAAAATTCATGTTCTATTTATCTTTTATTGAAATAAAATCAAAAATAAAAATTTAATTTTTTCTTAAAAAATCGTAATTAGTATACAATTATATCGTCTATTAAAATTTAACTTGGTCATTTAAGCGACCAAATTAAAATACTAAACTATCTCAATTAAAGTTAAAAGATATTGTATCTATTACAGTTTGACCTCTTATTTCGTTTTTTAGTTTTATTCAAATAGATAATATAATTATATACTAATTATAATTTTTTTAAAAAAAATATTTTTTTTTGATTTTATTTCAATAAATGACATAATAAAACATGAATTTTGAATGAAAAATTTATGTACTATCATGAATGACTTAGACCTCATATTTGATTTTTAAGTTTTATTCCAATAGATAGTATAATTGTATATTAATTACAATTTTTTTAAAAAAAATTAAATTTTTATTTTTAATTTTATTTTAATAAATGATACAATAGAATATGAATTTTAATTGTAAAATTTAAAATATTTGATATTTTATCTTTAATTATAATATTTTTTGTTTAATTATAATATTTTAAACTTAAACAGTCTAAGTATTATATACTTATAAACTTTAAGGGAGTTTAAGTGTAATTTATTAATGAATATATTTATAGCAGGGATTTAAGTGTTATGCGCGTACAAACCTCAGGCGGTCTGTGTGTAATATTTCAAATGTCATGGGTCTAACTAATTAAGTGATAAACCTCAGGGAGTATGAGTGTAACTCTCCCTAAAACTAAATATTAAATTAAAAAAATTGAATGTTAATTTTATAAAATTGAATAACCATTTGGTTTTGGTTTGATAAAATTGAATGCTAATTTGAAATTCAATCAAAAAATTATATTAATTTGATAAATTGGATGTTAAATTGATGAAATTAAATCTTAATTTGGGATTAATTTGATGACATTGAATATTGATTTGGTGTTAATTTTATAAAACTGAATATCGATTTGATAAGATTGAATGTTAGTTTGCCGAAATAAAATGATACTTTTATAAATTTACTATCAATTTCACATTAATTTATGTATTAATTTGATTAAATTGATAGTTAATTTGTTGTTAATTAGATAAAATTGAATATTAATTTGGTAGTTAATTGGATATAGTTTAATGTGATTTGGATAAAATTGATTGTTAATTTGATGTTAATTTTATGAAATTGAATATTAATTTGGTATTAAATTAATAAAATTGAATGTAAATTTGATGAATGTGAATGTTAATTTCACAAAATTTAATGTTAATTTGGCTGTCTCAAAGCAATCAATCCATTCTGGATTATGTATTGCACAAACAAAAATGGCGAGCAATTTTTTATAGGGTTAATCTCATTTTGCACTCCAAAGGATTGTTCGAATCTCAATTTACACCCTCAAAGATCAAAAATTTCAATTTACACCCTCAAAAATAGAAATTTGTATCAATGTGCACCCCCAAAGATCAAAAATCTCAATTTGTACCCTAAATTTATATCAATGTGTACCCCAAAGATAAAAAATCTCAATTTGCACCCTCAAAGATAAAAATTTGTATCAATGTGCACCTAAAATTAAATTAATAAATTATACCTAAATCCCCTCATATTTGTCAGTTAATCATTTAGATCTCTTCACATTTAGAGTATTACTCCTACATCTTATGACATTTGTGCACGTATAACACGTAACCCATTTTCATTGATATCTATTAATATAACCGTTAAAAAATATAATTTTATCCTAATAAAAAATTATAATTTCATATTACCCTTTATTTTATAGGTTCAATATACTATAAAGTTCAAAATCTAGTTTACCATTTGAATGTCTAATAAAATATAAATCTTGATATAATATTTTTCATATTACTTTTTATATAAATATCTACATTTTATTATACATTAAAATGGTAAGCTTGATTTTCAACTTTAGAGTATATCGAATCCACAAAATAAAAGGTAATATAAAATTATACTTTTATATTAGGATAAAATCATATTTTTTAACGATTATATTAATATATATCAACGAAAAGTGGTTATGTGTTATACATGCATAAACGTCATGAGATGTAAGGGGAATATTCTAAATGTGAAGGAGTTCAAATGATTAAGTGACAAATATGAGGGGATCAAGGTATAATTTATTAATTTAATTTTAGGTGCACATTGATACAAATTTCTATCTTTGAAGGTGTAAATTGAGATTTTTTATTTTGGGGATGCACATTGATACAAATTTCTATTTTTTAGGGTGTAAATTGAGATTTTTGATCTTTAGGGGTGCACATTGATACAAATTTCTATCTTTGAGGGTGTAAATTGATATTTTTAATCTTTGAAGGTATAAATTGAGATTCGAACAATTTTTTGAGGTATAAAATGAGATTAACCCTATTTTATATACAAGTTTGAGCTTTTGGTTGAGAAGAAGAACGTTTCAGAAACCCTATTGGACAAATGCACACGCCGTAGTTGAGTTGAATTTTTTAAGGTATACAGTTTAATTCGCTCTTAATAGAACGGTTACACCATGACGTAACCATCAATATCTCTCTCTTGGACTATTCCCTCTTTCTCCTCTCTTACTTCACCTACCTCTCTCTCCCATACACCGACAACACTCAGTCAGCCCGTGAACACTGGGTTTTCAGATTCGGCGAACTGCAGAAGAAGCAACCCGTGAGCCCTTCAAGGATCTGTCTTCACTCATTACTCCTCTGTTCTTCAGCTTAACGTTGGCGAGGTTAGAAATTGATTTCGAAATCCTATATCAAATTTCTTGAATGAATTAGTTTTGTTTGATGTTTCGTGGATTTTGTAATGTATACCAAGTATTGCGTTGAATTTGTGTTCCAATTTGAGTGTTACTGTGTTGAATTTGAAAATTGTGCTTGAATTTTGTTGTCACTGTTAGTGAAATTACGAAACTAGTGGTGATAATTTTCTTCCCTAGAATTTTCCTTTGTGTTTGTTGTTGTAATCCTCTGATGATAATTCATCTCTTTTTATTATTCGTGCCATTCCAGTTGCGGTAATAATATTTAGGAGTTGGTTTCTCTCTTTAATAATATTTAGAACCTTTTGTTATCAGTTGGGCCATCCAATAGAGGAATTATCTAACTCCTTCTCATACATTAACTATTTTCGAATACCTTTTCTTCCTTCTCTTCATTTATTTTTATAGAACACCTTTTTGGTTATCCACAACTTCACATATATTTATTTTATTAGGTAGAAAGATATCAGAGCTCATTTCATAGGAATACTTGCTTGTATGAGTTTTTTTTTTTATATCCAGTTCACAATTGTGACCAAAGCAGTTTGCTTTTCAGGAAGTGCTTTGGAGACCCTACCGGTGACAAGACCATGATATTTAAGCTCTTTGATTCAAACCTTGATGTGGGTAATAATGGAAGTACCCCCCCCTGCTATCTTCAAAACGTTTCAAAAAACAAATTGATGAAGGAAGCATGGTAACCCCCACTTTTCATGTTTATTCTCCATCTTTTTCCTTGGAAAGTGCTATGTGTCCGCTAATTTTTGCAATCGTGTTTGTATGCGTGGTTATCAGCTCATGGGGTCGTTTTGCATCTTACATAGCTATCTTCACTAGAGGAATACAAATTTGTTTATTTAGTAGATTAATATTTGAATCTTGTTTAGTGTGATATATTGACTCACATGGTCATGATTAATGGGTGAACATGGGTTTTTTTCCCTTCTTTTTTATCTCTATTATTTTGGTTTGGGGTGGTGATTGGAGGGGTTGGTTAATAAGTTTAATAGACAAATGAGAAGGTTAAGCATAGCTCCCATCCAAAAAGAATAAATAAATTGATAAAGGAAACCCGGGGGTGATGCATGGAGATTTGTCATAGGGAGGTGAGCACACTAGTTTAAAAGGGGTGGACTATTCTGGGACAAATTTACAATCAAATAGCAGTAATAGCTATAAATTTTGCACTCATTGAGCACTAATTTTAGTTCTTTGCTTTTATTAATCTTTTGCAAAGTGCCCTAACAAGTTCTGCTTTTCTTTGCAGAATTGTAGTGTTGAATTATGACTATCCCCATCCCTTTGGGTATATTATATCATCTAAGAAAGATTGCATTATGACCACGGTATAAAATGACCATGGTCGGCCAATATAGATTTTTGTTCCTGGATTTGAGTTGAAGACGTTATAGCCATGATGGTGCAGATATGAATGAATATCTCAGTAAAATCTTTATTATATGTCCTCATACTTCGGTTATCACACTTGAGTCCTTTTACTGAAATCATGCATACCTATGACATATTTGGAAAATGTTCATGACCAAGTCTCACGGTATCAAAGATTTCACCTTTCCTATACAACTGAGTATCACCCCAAGATATCCTTTTCATTGACTAAGTTTTTTAGGAAGAGTAAAATCTTGGGATGATAGACTTTGTGTTTGAGGCTGCCACAGTAGTTTTGTAAGATTATGATATCTAAGTTTATAATATGTTAAGGGTATTCAAATATGGTATCAGCACAAGAAATAACATGTAAAAAACTAGAATATCCAGTCATAACTGCACGATCATGGCTGCAAATGACTTCAACTCAAAATTAGGGACAAAAACCTATATTGGCCGACCATGAAGACCAATTTTTACCATGGTCATAATACAATTTTTATTAAATGATAAAAAATAGCCAAAAAGCATGACTTTAATTTTGTAGTGATAATTCTACACACACATTGCTATGCTATGGGATTTTTGGAATCGAGGTTTTGGAGTTAACACTGCTAGATGGGTCATCTGAAACCGAAGAATTTCAAGAAAAATTCATCATTTTGCTAAGAGGCTACCTCAAACCAATGTCATTGCTTGCATAGCTTCGTTGCAGATTGAAAAATTACATCTTGAACTCCCATATGTAATAGTTTATTTTTATTCTATGTTTATCATACTGTTTTTGTTTTGTTAATTTAATATTTGCGCCGTAACATAAAGCATGGTTGTGATCAATTTAATTCCTTGTATAGATTCATCAGGATTTAAGTCTTGAACTTCAACCTAGTACAAATACAAGAATTATAAATAACTGATATATAAATGAATGCATGTAAAAAAAAGCAGTCCAATCTATTATGAAAGCTTACTAGGTCCTACTACATGATTTTTCAGCGGTTGGAAATATTTTAGACACCAAACAGTCCAATTAACATGTAGAGAACTAGTTTTGGACTTGAATATTGACTCAATGTCCAATCGTTGTGGCTTTCACAGCGCGGATCCACTGACTGATTTATCACCTGTCTCAGTCAGAGCCCTAATGAACTTCTATCACCCTTATCGTCTAGGTGCAAAATAGAAAAATAGAGTCCAAAAAGATGAACATCAAAAAAATTGCAGACGTTTGGGCTAATTGACGTCACCCAACGGTCATAGACAACATTCGAATGACCGACATCTGAGCCGATGGCTTTGTCAGCTGAGCGAAACACCGGAATGATCAACCGAGGGCTCCTCGATCTAGTTGAGGAGAACGTCTGATTTGTTGACCAAACTATACCACCATACAACTTCTTGATTGTTCCTCTCAAACCCAATTACAACTTCTTGAAAGCATTTTCACTCTTCCTTCACTATCTAAACATGTTTCTAACTCTTCCTACTCAATATCTCATGATAACCCACTTCAAACTCATTCTATAAGATCCTAATTTGCTACTAATGCAGGTAACTCAAACGATTTTGTGCCCATTAACATGCAAAAATATTATGTATAACTTCAAAACCAACTTTCATAATTTCATCAAACCAAACTCTTTTCTTTCAATGTCATCGTTACAATTCAGCCCACTGTCTTATAACCTTTGAACCAAAAGTTTTGGATACTACAATGAATTTTTGATTAATCAATTGAAGAAATCATAAAATTCAACAACAATGGATGTTATCTAAGTTTACATAAGATCATTCAATAACATGTTCCTTTCAAAGATACTGAGTAAATATAATATGAGCAATGCTCTAAGGACCTAAATGCAGCTGTTAAATTAGTTATAATATACAATGTTAGAAGGAGCCCACCTTTGATCAAACAACTATAATTGATTAGGGCTCCAAATTATGTCTAAATAGCATTTTTCCTATAATTTTTAGACATGAATGACATCATTCGACTATAGTACTGAATGAGCTACCATAAGCAAAAATTACAACTAGATAGGACTTGATTAAAATTTAGGTCAAAATGTACAAATCAATGGAGTTATTTTATGACAAAAAAAGAAATTTGCATTGATCCAACTACGTTAGTATCAGCCCCAAACAACTATAATTTTGGTATAACCTCAACAAATTAGTACTACCCTGAACGGCAACAACAAACTGGGCAACTTCGATAGTTTATTCCTCCTCTAGCGAGAACTAAACTCTCTTTGTAAGGAAAGAAATAACCAGAGCCCTCATGAGTTGAGATATCTTTGACTTGTTTGGTGTGGGGGTCATACAAGAAAACGTTATGGCCGTATCCTAGCCAAGGTCCAAAGACGATGTCCCCATTCAACCACCCCAATGGTCTCCCAACCCTTGAAAGATGTTCAACTCTTAGTTCTTTAATCCAAGACACCTCCTTAGTACCACCACCACCATAGTCATTCATCACCCACATCTCACAGCGAACAGTCACTCCTGGAAACCAACTTTCTAGGTAAACAAACATGGCTAGTGATTCTTTATATTCCACAAGTCTCCTATATGTTTCCAACCAAGGAGTATCAGCATATGGCACTGTTATTTGCCTAAACACCTCATTTTCCAAATCAAACGTAAGTACGTAATTATAACTTATCCGATTCCCAAATCCAGTAGCCATCCAATGCAAAAATCTATTCTTGGTAACGACTGAATGTCTTTCACTAATTGCACACGGCACCACTGCCTTAACCTCCCTCCAAGTATTAGTGCTCAAGGTAAATACCTCAACTTTGGTGGGTCTCTGACAACCATAATCATCTTCTATTCTGACCAACTTGTAATCCTTAGATATTTTATGAAAAGAAAATCCACAAAAGTCAAAATAATGTTTCTTGTCCGAATGCATCCGATTCGGAGTTCCGGAAGATGCCTGACCTCTCTAGTGGCTGGGTTCCACAAGGTGTAACATGAGGTTGAGTCATGAACACAAACTAAGCCATTAGAAATATTTACAATGAATGAACAATGCCAAAATGTTTGAAAAGGGCTGGGTATCTTCATGGCCACATGAAATCTTTCATTATAAAACAAAGACATGACAACGGTATCACCCAGGTCAGTAACAAAATAGGGTAAACTGAGTAGAACAACAGTGTTACTGGTATTGTTGTTTTGATTGAGAAGATGCATGGTGATGAAAGGAGCAGAGTGGGGAAGAGAACACCAAGTTTTTGATACGCACTTGAACCGCATAAGAGACTTTACAGGTAGTCTTGAAAGGATATCCAACATTAAATCTCCTGGTAAATAATTGCAGCAGAGGTCCATTGCCTCCTTTATATCTGATTCTCTGCAACCAGTAACAATCTCTCTTGCCATTGTTTCAGATTTCCCCATCATCTTTCTTCTTCCCACCAACTGGGATATTTTTCTCTCAAAGTACTCTCTCCCTCTCTTCTGTGGTCTTTCTCTCATAGTAGGATCAAAGATTCAAACAAAATTTAGAAAACAAAAAAGCGAACGAAGCAATGAAAGTCACGAATCCTTGCGACGAAACTAAAGCAAACTGTATTACATCAAACCATGCAGCCTATTTCAAGACCGCTACAATGAATAGCTTAAAAACATAAACAAATCTTATTTCTAATCTAACTAAAATTCCTTATTGCCGTATGACTTAAAAAGATTTCTTAAACTAAAAGACAAATATCCTATTCTAAATAAATTTATTAAATAACTAATGAGAGTTTGAGTCAAACTCCAATATTCTTTATCCCACGGCCAACCGACCACAGTAAAATTGAACTTAGATTGTCTTACTTAACCTAGTTTCGTCTTTCACAAATCAAAACTATTGCCAGTCAAAATGGATAACCAAGCCTAGACAAACACCACAAAAATATTAAAAACTAAAAAGAAAAATTATTTGTACCTAAAAACCTGACATATCTATCTACTATCTATAGATAACAATGTACGCAATTTTCTAGATTTTGGATGCTTATTGGTTGTTAAGTTTCAATTTGGCGACCTATCTTATATATCTTATTATACGTACATACACACACTATAAATTGTTGCACAAGCAAATAGGATTATTTGTTAATTTACAATTTGCTCATTTAGTCCAACTATCATAGTGTAGGTAATGATTATGGTATAACGTTTGGTATATACCAAAATTTGCAACTAATGAATAGGGATTGGGTACCCTTCAACTTGATTCAAGTTTTGATACAAAAAGGTTACATACGTTTCAATCAGAGTCGATTTACCGTTAAGATCTCTTACTTTTGGATGTAGTAATTTGTACAATTATTTGATGAGGCATTGGAAACATGCCTTTTAATTTCGATACAATGGTGTTGCTGGGCTGTAACTTGATTCTTTTCCTATTCCTTATGGCTTTTCAAATTTGAATTGAATTGATTCATTCGTTCATTTAGAATTTTTTTAAACAGAATTGAGTTTTATCTATTTTTCACAAAGGATGTATCCTAATCTCAAACAAGTTGCACTTTAGCTGCCCAAAAAATAAAATTGATTAGGGTGATATGGGTGCATTTACTCAGTAAAATATTATTAACTATGGTAAAATGAATTTATATATTTTTAAAATTATAATTGATATGACATAATAATAATATTATCATTAAATTTTTTTATTAGTACCATAGTATTTGTCACATTATTATACAAGAGCCACGTACCATAGTATTTGCATCATTGTCCGTTGGAAGGAGTAGAAGTGTTTGCTTAGTATACTCAATTGCCGAAGAGCTGTTGTGGGCCCAGTATATAAGAGCTATCCGCCTTCCTCTCTAATTGTCTTTTGAGAGCTTCTAAAATTCTGGTGCACCTTTGATTCTTTGCCCTAGTCTTCTTTTGCTTTCCTATTTCAACATGATTAATCACTCTGGATTGCATAGGTTGGAGTCACGTATTTCAATTTCTCTTTTATTAATTTTGCTTTATGAGGTGGAAAAATTCTGACTTAGAACCTCTACGGTTTTTTGTGAGCGAGCTCATCTCGCCTTTGCATTCGAATTTTGTCTTTATCTCATCGCTAGTAGAGTTAATCGCTCCCTTCCTCCAAATCTGTGCACTAGTCACCACAGTTTCTCGGTTATGGCTATTGACTCTGATTATCCTTCTACTGAGATCATTTCAGCACTTGTGGCCCAGGCTTATGCTGCCAACGAGGAAGACTTTAATTCTATTCAAGAGGTTGGGTTATCAACTTTGAGGATTAGCGGGGCTAAGAGCATCTTTAGCTATCTTAGCGAGGGCTCCCTCGAAAAGCTCAGAGCTCGATATTCAATTTCAAGCTCCGAGCGCCTATGAGTCCTTTCTTCTAATTAAATCTTTAACTCTTTTTCTTCTCTAAAGTTTGCTTCTACATGTCCACCTTCTAAGCGGGATTCCGTTTTTCACTCCCTAGGTATATTAGAGAGGTTTTCTATCTATTGAACCTAACTCCTGCCCAATTAACTCCTAATAGTTGGAGCTTTTTGATTGGTATAGGCGTTCTCTAGGCCAAGACGAATGACATTGGTGTGCAACCTTCTTTTGTTGAGCTATTGCAATGCTATAAACTCATTCTTTACTTGAAGCAAGGTTTGGGATGGTTTTATTTTTGCGAGAATTACGCCTAAATCTCTTGAGGTTTGTCAAGTAATCACTCAGATCCCCTGACATTTGAAATATTACACACAGACCCCTTAATGTTTGTACCCGCGTAACATTTAGACCCCTGCCGTCAATGTTCTTTAATATATTCGTCAATAAATTACACCAAGACCCCCTGAATTTTATAGACATATAATACTTAGACCCTTTAAATTTAAAATGTTATACTTAGACCAAAAATACTCTAATCAAAGATAGAATATAAAATATTTTAAATTTTACAATAAAAATTCATGTTCTATTGTATCATTTATTGAAATAAAATCAAAAATAAAAATTTAATTTTTTCTTAAAAAATCGTAATTAGTGTACAATTATACCATCTATTGGAATAAAACTAAAAAATCAAACAAGGGGTTTAACTCATTCATAATAGAACATGAATTTTACAACAAAAATTCATATTTTATTATGTCATTTATTAAAATAAAAATACAAATAAAAATCTATTTTTGTTCTTAAAAAATCATAATTAGTATACAATTATACTATTTATTGTGAATGACTTAATATACAATTATACTATAAACTTGTGCTAAATGATTGCACTAGCTTGTTCAATTAAAAATGTTTTTTTCTGTATATTTATCATTTTTTTTACTGTGCAAAGATCTTTCAAAAATTTGACGTATAATGGAAGTTGTTTGATTGCATCTAACGGGGGATGTTATCTTTATTTGCTCAAATAACTCAAAGATTTCAACATGATTGTTTAATTGTTTAAGTTTCTCAACTCTTAAAGGAAAAAAATAAAAGAATAGGATTTCATTTATCTTTTTTATCAGGTAACTCTATTTCCTTTTCAATAACTGGTTCAGACTCAATTGGTTCATTAATATTGGCTGACTCAGCTATTGGCTCGAGAGTTTTGGTTTTATGGATCTTGTCAATCACTTTACCACTTCTCATAAAAATTTATTTAAGTCTTTATAAACTAAAATAATTTATTTTAATTTTACTTTTTCTAGTAAATGTATTTTTCGTGTCAAAATTCAGGGTATTCATGTTTAACACTATCCTGATCTGTTTATTATTTGTATTAACAAGTTATGCCAATTTCAAGTTAGTATTAAGAATTAGTCAATCTTAACTCACTAATTTCTTATTGATTTCAAGAGTGTTCGGATCGTGTCCAAAATTCCACTCTTATCTAAATCGACTTATCTTCAAAAATCAAAGAATATATGATGGAGAGTCCGCAAAAAGCTTCCAATTAGGTAAAGTTGCATTTTGTAAAAAGCACAAATTTAGACTATTAAGCACCACGATCAGTTGAAATACACACAAATCGTCTCACAATGTATATCAAACATGAATTCGTTGTAGAGATACGCGCATATGAAAACATATGTAAAACATAGTCAACAACAAATTGAATTTAATTATTTTTAAGAAATCTATATCTATATCTATATATCTATACATAATTACAAAAGTCAGCTTCGGTGAAAAATTTTTGAAAATTTTATTTTGTTCATAATTCTTATTATAAAATCAATGATACCCACATATTACTTTCATTCAATCTTTATTTCTTACACCTATTTGGCTTTTAAGATCATTTGGATTCTTGTATTATCCATATATTTGACTTTTGAATTCTTTATTATTTTTATCCAATTTTTATTTCCTATACTTATTTGACTTCTAAGTTTTTTTGGATGCTTTTATTAATAATATTTGACTTCTAAATTCTTTTATTAGTAATACATTTGCATATGATTTTCTAAATTTAAATGAAGAAATAAAGTTCAATATATATTCTATTACTATATACATGAAGTTGTCAAATTAGATTTTACGATCAAATATATGTCATATTTAAGTTTTTAGTATGCATAAAATATCTTATTATTATAATATAAACAATAGTATTACGATTTAATCAATTTATTTGAAAAAAAATAAAATAAATCTATAATATAATTAGATGTATAAATACTTCATAATGACAATCTCACAATGAATCTTCAATATATAAAAAAAAAGAGGAAATGTTTAATGTGTACTGCCACAAAAAATATATTAAATACTCAAAGAGGGGTAAAATTGATTAGCAACTAAGTTTAGCAATAATTAAAACAAGAATTAATTATTTCACACATAATTTTATTATTTAGTTTATATTTTTATGAAAAATATAAATTAAATATATTTAGGTTCAACGCATGTCATAGATTACAAGTTTATAGAAAATATATTTCATAGATAACCTAAAGAACTAATCACATATTTATAAGACCCCGTATTAAGATTAAATAAGGATAATATTATCTTAAGAGTTATCATAAGATAAATAAAATGATAGTAGAAACTTAGAATCATTGTTGAAACATTGATTATGAAGTGTGAGTTTCAAGCGTATTGACTTTCGGAGTAAATTGAGTTTTCGAGATATTTAAGTTTGAGAATGGTGATTAAGTAATTTTATAAATATTTTTAAATCAAAATAAGATTTTCATTGAATTCAAAAGGTCTAAAAACCTTGGAAGATGTTATATGGGGTGAATTAAAAAGTGGAAAGTATTCTGGAGTTAAAACATATTTTGGAGAGGATTTTGGTAAAAAAGAATTTAATACTACCTTAGTATTTCAAAAATAATTTTTTAGGACAATTTCCGATTGAACTAAAAATTTTATAGAAGAAACTAGACTTCAAGGGCTACAAAAGTGTGTTTCATGAAAATTTCATGAATCGTCTTCTAACTAGGTCAAAATTGAGCTTGAAATCTAGGGCAGAATGCTACCCGCACCCCCACATAAGAAATTCTCTATTTTTCAGCCTATAAATATCCTAAGGTCGCGACATCCTTACTTATCTTTTAAACCCCAAGAACCCTAGGAAAGTTTGAGGAGAAGAAAATGAGAAAAAACGTGCTGAATCTTGAAGGATTAACACGTAGTAATCGCGACAAATTACGTTAGGATCAAGATCTTAAAAAATAAAGATTGGGGTTTTTTCTCAGATTCATTCATTGATGATTAAGGTTTTGTAACATATCTTTTTCGTTCTTATTATAATATAAATAATTTATATACAATGCTTGTACATTCATTTGAATCCATAATTCGTTTGTTGAGCAAAATACATAATTTGCTTCAAAAATCTATCCATTCTTAATTTAGAATGTAGTTCTTTGACTCATATTCTATATATGTGGTAGATCTATAAAGTTTTTATATTATTTTTTAATATATTCTTAAATTCTTGAATAAACAAATTATTTACATATAAATAAATATTTTACATTCAAAAATCATATGTTCTTGATTGAAGAAATCTAGTTCTTGATTTATAACCTACTCTACCCATGTCTTACATCAAAATTTACTTGTCTTGATTACAAAAATCCTAGTTCTTGATTACTATCAATTCAAATATATTTTCTTGGGGATCTCTTGCATGTTTTCTTGAATTATTACTTTGAAAAATTATAGAATTATGATTCTTGATTATAGTTAGATTTTATGAAAAAGTTGTGAAATTTATCTCTTGGATGAATGGGTGTAATGAACATGAATTATACTTGAATCTATATCGTAGAATGTTTAGATATTTTTTTTACCTCGAGAAGATTGAAGGTTTTCTATTACTCGTAGTGAGGTTGGTGTTTTGTGAGGACCAACCTATTATTTGTTCACGGTGATCAACACTAGGGATTAATATACTAGTCCTAGAAAGGATTCGTCACTACCAATACGTTAGTATATGCATTTCCTAAAGTTTTGTGGTCCTACGGGGATTGATTTGTTGGTTTGTGATTGGGGTGTAGGGTAGACCAGATATGTTCGTGTTATAGTGTCATGCTAGCCTACCTGTGTACATGAGATATAATATTTGTGAATAATTGTTGCATTAGGAATGAGTTTTACTTCTGTAAACTTTACCATTTTGTACCATAATCTTGATATCTCATTAAATGTCATTGTTTTACTTCCGAATTATACATATTATTTTACAAATTGTGAGTTACCTGTTTTAATGATTTCTAAACCTTGTTTGGGTTTGAAAAGGTTTTTCTAGTGGGCTTTATTTCTCACCCTACCATAACATTTTTTAAATTTTAGTGTTGAGAAGAATCTAGAGTTAGATGAGCTGGTAGATTGAGACGTTGAGGAGGATCATGACATGGATCCACCTATCGGAGTTTGAGAATAAATTTTAGTCTCTTGAGTTTATATTTGATGGTGTAATTATGTTAAGGATTTATTTATGTTTTCTTTGGGAATTTAGCTAATAAGATGTTGGATTATGAATATTTTTATTTATTTAATGGTACTTTAGTATGCTCTCATGGTTGGACATTGTATAGATAGTTAATGTCTTCTAGGATGAATTTTGGGATGTTACAGGTTGGTATCAGAGCTTAGGAATTAAGTCTTCCATAGAGCTGTAGATTTTCAATTACCCATAAGGGATGTAGGTATTGGTTGGATAAAACTCTAGGTTTGAATTTTTTTAAAGTTATATGTTTATAATATAAGTGTGATTCTTTGTTTAATTAGGTAAGGGAGTAATATGCGTTGAGACCTAGTTGTCAATTAGAATTAGATAGACTAACTCGACAAAACTTTCTTTTAGGGGGTGGATTGTAAAGCCCCGTATTAATATTAAATAAGGATAATATTTTGTTAAGAGTTCTTCTAAGATAAATAAAATGATAGTAGAAACTTAGAACCACTGTTAAAACATTGATTATGAAGTTTGAGTCTCAAGCCTATTGACTTTCGGGATAAATTGAGTTTTTGAGATATTTAAGTTCGAGAAAGGTGGTTAAATAATTTGATAAATATTTTTAGATCAAAATAAGTTTTTCATTGAATTAAAAGGTCTAAAAACCTTAGGAGATGTTATATGGAGTGTATTAGAAGTTGGGAAGTATTCTGGAGTTAAAACCTATTTTGGAGAGGATTTTGGTAGAAAAGAATTTGATGCTATCTTAGTATTTCAAATATAATTTTTTATTCTAATGTCCGATTGAAATGAACTTTTTTATTTTCTGCAGAAGCTAAACTTCAAGGGTTACAAAGGTATAATTCACAAAAATTTTGTGAATCGACTTCAAACTATGTCAAAATCGAGCTGGAAGTCTGGGACAAACTATTACCCGCGCCCACACGAGAATTCTTTATTTTTCAGCTTATAAACACCTTAGGGCCGTGATCTAAAGTATCTTTACCTATATTTCAAACCCCAAGAACCCTAGAAAAGTTTGAGGAGAAGAAAAGAGGAAGAACGAGCTGAATCTTGAAGAATTAACATGTGTTAATCGTAACAAAATATGTTAGGATCAAGATCTCAAAAATCAAGAGGTTCTTACTCATATTCATTCATTTATAATTAGGGTTATATAATATATCTTTTTCGTTCATATTATGATATAGATAATTGATCTACAATACTTGTACATTCGTTTGAATCTGAAATTCATTTCTTGAACAAAATACATTATTTGCTTCTAAAATCTATCCGTTTTTGATTTAGAATCTAGTTCTTTGACTCCTATTATATATATGTGATAGATCTATAAAGTTATTATATTATTTTTAATATATTTTTAAATTCTTTAATAAACAAATTATTTTAATACAAACAAATGTTTTACATCCAAAAATTATATGTTCTTGATTGCAAAACGCTGGTTCTTGATTTATAACCTAATCTACAAATATTTTACATCAAAATTTACATGTCTTGATTACAAAAATCCAAGTTCTTGATTTCTATCAATTCAAATATATTTTCTTTGGCATCTCTTACATGTTTTCTTAAATTATTCCTTTGAAAAATTATGGAACTATGATTCTTGATTGTAGTTAGAATTTATGAAAAAGTTGTGAAATTTATCTCTTGTATGGGTTGGTGTGATGAATGTGAATTGCACTCGAATCTATATTGCCGAGTGTTTAGATGTTTATTTTTACTTCGAGGGGTTTGAAGGTTTCCTATCACTTGTAGTGGGGTTGGTGTCTTGCGAGGAGCAAACTACTATTCGTTCATGGTGATCGAGGATGGAGGTTAGTATACTAGTTCTAGGAAGGATTGATGCGACGGTATACGCCTTTCCTAAAGTTCTATGGTCCTGCAGGGATTGATTTGTTGGTTTGTGATAGTGGTATGGTGTGGACCAGTTTTGTTCGTGCTGTAGTTTCATGCTAGTCTACATGTGTACATGAAATATAATATTTGTGAATAATTGTTGCATTCAGAATGATTTTTACTTCTGTAAACTTTATCATTTTGTATCGAAAACTGAGATCTCATTAAATGACATTATTGTTTTACTTCAAAATTATATATATTATTTTACAAACTGTGAGTTACCTGTTTTAATAATTTCTAAATCTTGTTTGAGTTTGAGAATATTTTTCTATTGGGCTTTATTGCTCACACTACCATAACATTTTTCAGATTTTAATGTTGAGGAGAATCTAGTGTTAGATGAGAGGGAAGATTGGGATGCTGAGGGGAATCTTGATGTGAATCCACATGTGGAAGCTTGATAATGAATTTTAGTCTCTTGAATTTATATTTGATGGCTTACTTATGCTAAGGATTTATTTATGTTTTCGTTGAGGATTTATCTAATTAGATGTTGGATTATGAATTTTTTTTATTTATTTAATGGTATTTTAGCATGCTATAATGGTTGGATGTTGTATAGATAGTTAAAGCCTTACTAGGTGGATTTTGGAGTGTTACAATAGTAGATGTTTTAATATATAAAATAATAATAGTTTAAGGTGCACTGAAAAAAAAATTCATAGTTAAAGGGGTCAAAGTGTAATATAACCCAAAAAAAAAATTAATATTAGAGACCAGCAGAGAAATTGGCAACTTCGAAGTTGGGAACACAAACTTAGGATAGAAGTGCGGTGTTAGTGGAAGTAATGAAAGCTTAGAACAACTATTTCCATCTCAAAGATGGTTTCCAAAATCAAATAGGAAAACAATTTGGGAGACTCCTCTGCTATATATATTGTACTTGGTGCCACGAGAGCTAGGCATTGTGAGATCCGATCATGCATTACATGTATATTATCATAATTATGTGGACTTAATTATAATTATGTGAAACTATGTAAGGGTTAATTAAAGTAAACCTTTCTTAATCATGATGTGTGTGAGCATACATCAAGTATGTGGACCGTGTTAGTGAAGTATTAGTAAGACCCATTTAAAGAATTTCATGTGTGAAAATAGTATTGAGTCAATTTTGAAATCACTTAAGAATTTGGGGGGAGGTAAGTGTAATTATCCAATTAAAATGAGTCATCCTTACATGTGTACAAATATGAAGTGGGTGAGTCATATTTATAGCTAGGTGGTTGTGTGCATATGTCGTGTGTGTGTTTGTTAGGGTGTGGAGTGTGTGTGTGTAATTTAAGGTGTAGAAGTGTGTGTGTGTGTGTTTTAAACATGAAGCAGTGTGTGTGTTCTGTTTTTACTAAAACCGTGAGTGAGGGAGAGCAAGAGAGAAAGGAGAAAATATATGTGTGTGTGTGTCTCTTGAGGCGTGAGCAAGAAGTGATTAAGTTTAAGCATGTGCGTGTATGTGTGAGCTATTTTATTTAATTTCAAAACAGACTTTGTGGGAGTCTAATTAAGGGTATTAAGCATATTTAAAGGGCTATTAAGGAAGGATTTTAAGTGGGTGTCCAACCGGGTGTGATTAAAGTGTGAAAAACGAACATTTGAGAAGCTCAGAATGCTTTTAGTGGGCTAGGTTGAAACTGAGATTTATGGGTGTTAAATGGAGGGTTTAAGGGTTCAATTAAGGGGCTGTTTTGCATGATTAAATGTGTGTATGAGGTTAAGTGTGGCTGTTTTAAAAGGAAAGTGCGATAGAGGTTGAAAATGGGTGTCAGTAATGTTGAAATTCTGATTTATAAACGTTATTACCACGTGTTAATTTTGATACAATTGACCCAAAATTTTGCATGATGCATTCTTATTTGATGTGGTAATGTAAGTTTCGAATACAAATGTAAGTTTCATTTGCATCGAGTCGAGAGATGGGACAATCTCAGGGGAGTATAATTACTTGTTACCGTTGCAGACAAATTGGGCACATTGTACGAAACTGTCCTATGGGAGGACTAGGATCTGCTATATCACGATGTTGCTTTTTATGTGGCTAGGAGGAGGTACATATGCAGAGGGATTGTCCGCAGTCTTCTACCCAGAGTTCATCGATGGGCAGTGCATCTACTATATCTTGAGGAATAACTAGTGGCAGAGGTCGAGGACGAGGAGGCAATACTAAAGGTGGCACTAGAGGTAGTGGTGTTGGTGGTAGTGGACCGAGCGGACCTGAGGTTGGAAGTCGTGTCTTTGTACTTACCCAACGGGATGCTCAAGAAAACCTGGATGTGGTCACAGGTATGATAACTATTTTTGATCAACGGGCATGAGTACTTATAGATTCAGGTGTCATACGTTCATTTATATCACTTTCATTCTCCATGCATGTTAATAGACCACCTACCATGTTAGACTGAGGATTGACTATAGCTACTCCCATAGGTGATTGTGTGATGGCTGGGGTAGTATATAGGGGATGCCTAGTTGAGGTGGGTAACAGAGAATTAGCTGTAAAGCTATTATCTCTTGAATTCTAGGATTTTGATTTGATTTTGGGAATGGATTGGTTGGCTGCATATTATGCCACTATTGACTGTTTTTGTAAAGAGGTGGTGTTTAGAAACCCATATGTTCCTTTGTTTCAATTCTTTGGAGAGCGACGCCCTGAGCCGGAGAATTTAATATCTACAATTAAAACCAAGAAATTACTCAAAAGATAATGCTATGGGTACTTGGTTTATGTGAAAGATACTCAAAAAGGTACTCTTGAATTGAAAGATATTCCTATGGTTAATGACTTTACTGATGTGTTTCTTGAAGAGTTACCAAGGTTACCAGTTGATCGGGAGGTAGAATTTACTATGCAGCTTGTGCCAGGAACTAGTCCCATATCCATAACTCCATACATGATGGCTCTAGTTAAATTGAAGGAACTTAAAATGTAATTGCAGGATTTGTTAGATTGGGGATTCATACGGCCTAGTGTATCTCCTTGAGGTTTACCAGTATTATTTGTAAAGAAGAAGAATGACACTATGAGGTTATGCATTAATTACAGACAACTAAATAGGATGACTATATCCGGAACAAGTATCCATTGTCGTGTATAGATGATTTGTTGGACCAGCTATAGGGTGCCTGAATGTTTTCAAAGATTGATCTTCGGTCAGGTTATCTTAAGTTGAAAGTAAGGGATAGTGATATATCGAAGACTACTTTTTGAACCAAGTATGGACACTAGGAGTTTTTGGTGATGCCATTTGGTGTGACTAATGCCCCTGCTGTATTTATAGATCTTGATGAATCGAATATTTCAATCATATCTTGATTTATTTGTGATAGTGTTTATTGATGATATATTGATATACTTTTGTATTAAAGAGGATCATATGCAGCACTTGAGGGTGGTACTACAAACATTGAGGGATAGACAATTATTTGCCAAATTCAACAAATGTGAGTTTTGGTTGGACAGGGTTATGTTTTTGGGGCATGTAGTTTCTGGTGATTGTGTATGTGTTGATCCAACTAAGATTGATACTATAGTTAACTAAGAGAGATCAAGGACAATGACAGAGATTGGGATTGGTAGGTTACTACAGGAGGTTTGTACAAAATTTCTACATTATAGCTATGCCCCTTACCCGATTGACTCAGAAGGGTGTGAAATTTGAGTGGTCTGATAGATGTGAGCAGAGTGAAGACTAGATTGACGACTACACCAGTATTGATCATTCCATTAGGTAATGATGGGTTCATGGTTTATAGTGGTACATCACATCAAGGTTTGAGTTGTGTGTTGATGAATCATGGTAGAGTGGTAGCTTATGCCTCTAGACAGCTGAAACCACATAAGTGTAATTATCCTACCCATGATTTGGAACTTACAGCTATTGTATTTGTACTGAGGTTGTGGAGACATTTTCTATATGGAGTTATATGTAAGATTTATGCAGATCATCAGAGTTTGAAATATCTGTTTACCCAAAAAGAGTTGAACTTGAGGCAGCGGCGCCAGATTGAGTTTATTAAGGATTATGACTGCACTATTCATTACCAACTAGGAAAAGCAAATGTTGTGGTAGATGCTTTAAGCCAAAAATTATCAGGTTGATTGGCCAGCTTGCGAGTGATTCAAAAAATTTTATTTATGGGTTTGAAATCTTTGAGAATGCAGTTGGGCATAGGAGAAACTGCAGCTTTACTTGCAACACTGACTTTGAGACCAGTGCTGGTGGACAGGATCAGAGAGGCACAAAAGTTTGATCTCTAATTTGAGAAATTGAAGAAAAAATTGAAGACTAGGGTGAATATTGATTTTATTGTTGACAGTGCTGATGTTTTGTTATTTAGTTCTCGGTTATGTGTACCTAACGATGCAGGATTAAAAAGAGAGATTCTGGAGGAAGCACACAGTTCAACATATGTTATGCATCTAGGTAGTACAAAATTGTATCTTGACTTGAAAGAGCATTATTGATGGCCTAGGATGAAACGGAAGATAACTGAATTTGTGGCTCGATGTTTAGTATGTCAGTAGATGAAAGCTGAGCATCAGAGACCAGCCGGGATATTACAGCCTCTATCGATTTCAGAATAAAAATGGGAGCATATCACTATGGATTTTGTGAGTGGTTTGCCCTGTACGCCGAGAGAACATGAGGCCATTTGGGTGATAGCTGATAGATTGACGAAGTTTGCTCATTTTTTGTTTGTTAAGATGTCATATTCTCTTGACAGGCTAGTTAGATTGTACATTGATGAGATTGTTAGACTATATGGTGTACCTATATCTATTATCTCTAACAGTGATCCACGTTTTACTTCAAGGTTTTGGCCTAGCTTATAGATTGCGTTGAGCACTACTTTGAAGTTTAGTACAGTATTCCACCCACAAACAGATGGACAAACAGAGCGTACTATTCAGACATTGGAGGATAAGGTAAGAGCTTGTGTCTTGGACCTTAAAGGTAACTTGGATGATTATTTGTCTTTGATTGAATTTGCTTATAATAACAGCTACCAGAGTTCAATTGAAATGGCACCATATGAAGTTTTATATAGGAGGAAGTGTAGGACCCCAGTGTGCTGGAGTGAAGTTGGTGAGAGGAAGTTATTGGTCCAGAGATTGTGCAGATGACTGCTGATCAGATTAAAGTCATACATGAGAGATTATGGAGTGCACATAGCAGGCATAAAAGATATGCTGATAATTGCCGTCGTGACATGGAACTTGAGGTGGGTGATCGAGTATTCCTATGGGTATCACCTTGGAAAGGGATCATTCAATTTGGCAGGAAGAAAAGTTGGCTCCCAGGATATTGGTCCGTACAGTATTGTGGAACAAATTGGAGCTGTTGCATACCGGTTGGAGTTACTAGTGAGTTGTCCAGGTTGCATGATGTATTCCATGTTTCTATACTACGAAAATACTTGTCTGACCCCTCACATGTGTTGACTTCAGAACAAATAGAGTTAACCGAGGATTCGACTTATGTAGAGCAGCCAATTCAGATCTTAGGTACGAGGG
>CAUOFW020001897.1:0-65086 GCA_963454935.2 Ilex paraguariensis
AAGATGCCAAATAATGAATTTTGCTGGAAAATAATTTTTTTTTTTATTAATGTTGGGAAAGATTTAAAGATCTTCTGAAACTTACAATCTAGGATGGAGAATCATCTGAATTTTAGTTGGAGAAATACACAACCTACAAATAAAATACAAGTCTACAACAGCCACAAATCAACCACAATATCAACCGTATCTACCTCCACAGAAAAGAATTCTGGAAGACACTATGAATTAATTTATTCAAAATCAAATGAATTTCAACACTCAAAAAAATCAAGCATTCAACGATTTTAAATCTCAAACTTCACAGAGTATTGAAGATATTAAAAGTCATCTAGCTAAGTTGACTCAGTCTTTAAGTACAACAGAAAAAGAAAAGTTTTTATCTCAACCTAAACCTCCACAAAGTCAAAATCAATCTAATTCTGTATCATCTGAAGCCTCGCCAAGTCAAGTACAAATAGTCACGACATTGAGAAGTGGTAAGGAAATTGATAAAACTATTAAACCCAAGATTCCAAACAAATACGTAAATCAATTCCTGTAAACGAACCACTTAAATTTGAACCTTTAATCGAAAAGCAATCAGAAACACAAAGTGAAAAAGATCCTCCATGTCTTATTCTTTTACCTTTTCCTCAAAGAGTCAAGAAACCTTCATCTGAAAAAGATCAATCTGACATTCTTGAGTTATTTAAACAAGTAAAAATTAACCTTCCTTTGTTGGATGCAATAAAACGAGTTCTGATTTATGCTAAATTTTTAAAAGATCTTTGTATGATCAAAAGAAGAACTAATGTACCAAAGAAAATATTTTCAACTGAACAAGTTAATACTATAATACATCAAGACACACTTCTTAAGTACAAAGATCTAGGTAGTCCTATAGTCTCATGTCTCATTGGAAATTTTCAAATTAGACAAGCCCTGCTAGATTTTGGATCCAGTTGTAATTTAATGTCATATTCAATATATGTGCAATTAGGATTAAGTGAATTAAAACTTCCAATGTTAAACTACAACTAGCAGACTGATCAATAAAAACTCCACGTTGTGATTCTCCAAGTTGATCAATTCTATTTTCCAGGAAATTTTATCGTTATAGACACGAAGCCATGTTGTGAAGGATGTTCATTTGAATACATACCTCTAATTTTAGGTTGACCATTTCTAGCTACATCAAATGCGTTGATAATTATAGGAGCGGAATTATGACAATCTCATTTGGAAACATGACTTTGGAATTAAATATTTTAACAAAAAACCTAGAGAAGAAGAAGAAGAAGAAGAAATATGAAGTAAATCATGTTGAAACAATAACCCAAAGTTTTTTGAAAAGAACTTTCTGGAAAAAGAGTTATTGGCAATAGAATCAATACCTGAATCGAATCTGAAAATACATCTGCCAAGGATCTAAAATGGGAAGAATTGTTACCAAAACTTATAGAATCTAATGTCAAAGTTTTTAAGCTAGAATTAAAACATCTTCCAACCAACTTAAAATATGTCTTTTTAGGAGAAAAAGAAATTTATCCAGTTATAATATCGTGAAATTATCTGAAATTCAGGAAAAATAACTAACAAAAGTTTTAAAAAATCATCAAAGCATTATTGGATGGACAATAGCAGATATAAAAGGTATAAGTCCACTTCTATGCACTCATTGTATCTATTTAGAAGACAACGCTAAACCATCTCGTCAAATGCAATGAAGATTGAATCCCCACTTAAAGGAAGTAGTTCGTGCTGAAGTATTAAAACTGTTAGATGCTAATATTATTTATCCTATATTGATAGTAAATGGGTTAATCCTACACAAGTAATTCCTAAAACATCTGGTGTTACAGTCATAAAAAATCAAGAAAATGAGTTAGTCCCGATGCGTTCAGTCACAGGTTGGCGTATATGTATTGACTATCGAAAACTAAACTCTCTCACAAGAAAAGATCACTTTCCGTTACCATTCCTAGATCAATTTTGGAAAGAATAGCTGGGCATGCATTTTATTGTTTTCTAGATGGATATTCAAGTTATAATCAAATTGAAATTGCATTAGATGATCAAGAAAAAATTACTTTTACATGTTCGTTTGGAACTTTTGCTTACAAAAGAATGCCTTTTGGGTTATGTAATGTCCCAGCTACTTTTCAGGGTGCATGCTAAGTATATTTAGTGATATGGTAGAACGATATCTAGAAGTTTTTATGGACGACTTTTCAGTATGCAGTAATTCATTTCATTTATGTTTAGAAAATCTTGAAAAAGTATTGATTAGGTGTGAGGAAACAAACCTTGTCTTAAATTGGAAAAAATATCATTTCATGGTTACACAAGGTATTGTTTTAGTTCTCATAGTTTCTCAAAAAGGAATTGAAGTTGATAAATCAAAAATTGATTTAATAGCTAATCTTCCTTCACCAAAAATCGTAAAAGATGTCCGGTCTTTTTTGGGTCACGCTGGATTTTATCGAAGATTCATTAAACATTTTAGTTCAATATCGAGACCAATTTGTAATCTTTTATGTCAGGATATAATCTTTGAATGGAATGATGCATGTCAATTAGCATTTGATAAAATTAAAAAACTTGTTGATTTCTGCACCTATTATGCAACCTCCTGATTGGTCTTTACCTTTCGAATTAATGTGTGATACAAGTGACTATGCGGTAGGAGCTGTATTAGGTCAAAGAAAAGATAAAAAAAATCATATGTTATTTACTATGCTAGCACAACTTTAAATGATGCACAAATGAACTATTCAACCACAGAAAAAGAATTACTTGCTGTTGTGTTTGCATTAGATAAATTTTGATCATATCTAGTTGGATCGTCAATTGTAGTATTTACAGATCATTCAGCTTCAAAATATTTACTTACTAAGAAAGATGCTAAACCACGTCTCCTACGATGAATTTTATTACTTCAAGAATTTGATCTTGTCGTAAAAGATAAGAAAGGAGTAGAGAATGTGGTAGCAGATTACTTGTCAAGATTAATTATGAAGTAAAAGAGGAACCAAGTCCGATTAGAGAAACCTTTCCAAATGAACAACTTTTAGCAATAACCGAAGTACCATGGTATGCGGATATAACCAATTATCTAGTTATTGATACTATTCCTTCTAATTATACCTGGTATGATAGAAATAAGTTTCTAAGTGAGGTAAATAATTTTTTTGGGAAGATCCTTATGTGTTTAAATACTGTAAGGACCAAATAATAAGACGTTGTGTGCCTAATCATGAAATACGTCAGGTAATTCAGTTTTGTCACTCAGAAGCTTGCGGAGGTCATTTTGCTTCAAAGAAAATCACTGCTAAAATTTTGCAATGTGGATTTTATTGGCCAACACTTTTTAAAGATGTTCATATCTTTTATTTAAATTGTGACAGATGTCAAAGAATGGGGAATATTTTAAAAAGAAATATGATGCCTTTAAATCCTATTTTAATTATTAAAATTTTTGATTGTTGGGGCATTGATTTTATGGGACCATTTCCTCCATCCTTTGGATATCTATATATTTTGGTTGCAGTTGACTATGTTTCTAAATAGGTAGAGACAATCCCATGTAGAAATAACGATCACAGAACATTGATCAAATTTTTAAAAGAAAATATTTTATCCACATTTGGAATTCCTCGAACAATCATCAGTGATGGTGGATTACATTTTTGTAATAAAGTTTTTGAGAATCTTATGAAAAAATACTCAATTTCACACAAAATATCAACTGCATATCATCCACAAACAAGTGGTCAAGCTAAATTAGCTAATAGGGAGATAAATTACATTTTAGAAAAGACTGTAAATCCAGATCGTAAGGATTGGTCATTAAGATTGACTGATACGCTTTGGGCTTACCATACTGCATATAAGACTATTCTAGGAATGTCTCCTCATCGGTTAGTTTATGGTAAATCATGTCATTTGCTTGTAGAATTAGAACATAAAGCCTATTGGGCAATCAAAATGATGAATTTTGATATGGATAAAGCTGAAATATCACGTAAACTTCAAATCAATGAGTTAGAAGAATTAAGAAATGAAGCTTATGAAAATGCAAAAATTACGAAATCTAGAACCATAATATTCCGTGACAAGAATATTGTGCGAAAATCTTTTAAACCATCTGAAAAAGTTTTGTTATATAATGCACGGCTTCGTTTGTTCCCTGGAAAACTAAGATCTAGATGGACAGGACTGTATATAGTCAAGCAAGTTTTCGATCACGGGGCAATTGAAATTGAAAACCCAATAATGAGGACTATCTTCAAAGTGAATGGACAAAGACTTAAGCCATACTATGATGGATTCACTCAAGATGTAACTTATGTGCTGCTTTTTGATCTAGTCTATGTGCACTAAATATATATTGTTGGTTGTTTGTAAGTAATAATACTAATTATGTGTAATTTATTTGACAGATTAAACCTCCTGTGTAAAAGCCAGATATCCTAATCTCTGAAAGACAACAGATTCATGGGTTTTATTTTATTGTCAAGGCTGGCTATTACTGTATTTACATTTCAAATACTGTTTAATTTAAGATGGGAAATGTGAATGTGAATTTCAGTTTTGTGTTTAAAATAGTAATTGCAATTTAAGAACTTATGTTCGTCTTTGTGAGTGGTAGACGTTAAAGAACCGGATAGTGAGTCAATTTTCAATAATTTTTCGAGTCATCTTTAATCTTTTTCTAAAAAAAAGAATTTGAAAATGGACAAAAAATTATTTTGGTTAAGTTTAATTTTACTACGTCACTTTCCAAAAGATATACATACGTTGATTACGCAAAAAGCTAGATATGTTAGAAATTTAGAAATTTTTGAAAGCCAAGCACGACCCTTGCGTGGAAAAAGTACATATGCTAAACACCGACAAGCAAATCGTCTTTGTGCTTGTGTAAAATGTGGTCGTACAAAATATTTGAGACAATATAATAAGTGTGCGGAACCAATTTCAGGACGAGCGTCTGATCGTTTACGGTGGATTAGGTATGGGCAGAGTAAAGATTATCCTGAGACGTCATCCTATTCCACTCCAATGTTAACAAAATACGTGAGAAATGAAGTTAACCGTGTCACTAGTTTTACTGAGCCAGATAGTTCTGATACTGACTAAATATGATCAATAAGATGTATAATTTTGTAAATATATATACATATAACAAGATACGTGAGAAATGAAGTAAACCGTGTCACTAGTATTACTAAGCCAGATAGTTCTAATACTGACTAAATATGATCAATAAGATGTATAGTTTTGTAAATATATGTACATAGTTATAAATAAATGTAAATAACTATAGAATGAAGTAGGAAAATCAGTAAATATAAAAATAACAAATAAAAAGAATAATAAACCTAATTCTTTTGAAAAAAAAAAAAAAAGAGTGGCTAACAAAGTTGTAACGCCCCAAAAATTGGAGGGGTCCTTAATTTAACAAAATTCTGGCAGAGTCTTCTTTGTACGGGGAGGTCTATCCAAAACACAACCTGTGCAATTATACAACATTGACCACACCGGGTCCATTTATGAATAAATATTGACCACATCAGGTCCATTTATAAGTGAACATTAAAACAATCCATATGAGTTCGATTTGTAATGTCCCAAAATCTCCCTTGGACGACATTATTATCTGATTCGCACTTTTTAGTGTGTCTGAATTATATTATTATACACCCAAGTATAAGTGGTAAAATTGTAGTTTTCTCAGTTTTAAGTCCAAGTATCGATCCCATGAAGAGTTTAGTAATTTAGTAGTTAAAATAAAAAAAATAGCAAAGTTGTTGTTTGAAGTAGTATGATGTTTGATAGCTTGTGATGTGAGCTTAGCTTGACAGCTAGTTTAACTTAAATAAAGTGCATAAATAAACAAATAAAGTGCGTAAGTAAATAATTAAAGTACGCAAGTAAATAAATAAAGTGCGTAAGTAAATGCTTTAATAACAAGAATATAAAAGATACCCTTCAGTTTAAGGGTCCCATATGCATTAAATTGGTTAGATACTAGAAATGCAACCGTACCAAGATCAACTTCCATTTTATTGGTAAGCCAAGCGGTTGGTCTGATGTACATAAACCATAGCATAGTCGTTTCTTAGGCTAACTGAGGGTAATAAATCATAACACAGCCGTTTCTTAGGCCAACTGGTTATATCCACGTCAATTGATTTACCCAAGCAAACCAGAAGGACAAGCCATTCATGAGGAATACTTGAGCTATTCACTTGATCTCATGATTATAAGTGCATACATAATAAATCATAACACAACCACGTCATAGGTTAACTAGTGGTATTATAGCATATAGGTCATATGTGATATATATATATACACCAGTTAAACATTCTAAGCATTCAGGTGGAGGACAAGTCATACCGATAGGAATACCGTGGTTGTTAGACTAGCAATATAGTTATATATAATATTTAAATAACCCTAATAACCCAAAAGGACAAGTCATTCATGAGGATCATTTAGGTTCTCTACCACACATCAGTAGAACATTCTCAGCATTTCGGTGGAGGACAAGCCATACCGGTAGGAACGTCGTGGTTGTTTAACCGACGGGTCTTATGATACACTGATGACATAATTCAAGGCACAACACCGGAATTATGCCCATCACTATATCACGCATTAAGCATATAATACGTAAATAAATAAAATATAAATAAGACATCAGCATTTCCATAATCTAAACAGTAATATACATATGTGCCCCTCGCACTGGAGGGTATAAACGACTACCCACGCTCCATTGCTACAAACAAGCAAGGAGTGTGGGTAATATTCATTACAACTAAAAATAAAACTTCTTTCACAAGGAACAATTGAAACACAACCACCCTTAATGTCATTCAAGACAAAAAAAGTGGCGGCAGTTCAACTATCCGAATAAAAAGATACTACAAAAATATAGAAATACAAAGTAACAAATGGACTGGCTATCAAAGGTTCTTTCTCTTTCTATTTCTCTTTTTTCTTTCTCTAAAGATTTCTCTCTTTGAAGCTATAGTGGCCGACTGGCCTTTTGAGGTGAGGGAAAATTCTTGTGAAGGCTTGGAGTTAGCATGCTTGAAGAATGAAGGCAAGACCCCTATTTATAGGGGAGGATGAACATTTCGGCCAAGAGGGGGGTCCTAACCACACCTCACCCTTCCTAAAGGTCAAGCCTTGCAGTGGTAGTAGTGTGTCGCATTCTTGGGCTTCCATGTGTCGCGGGGTCCTAACCCCTACCATAGCCTTCCTAAAGGTTAAGCCTTGCAATG
Source organism: Ilex paraguariensis (assembly GCA_963454935.2). Lineage (NCBI taxonomy): Eukaryota > Viridiplantae > Streptophyta > Magnoliopsida > Aquifoliales > Aquifoliaceae > Ilex > Ilex paraguariensis. The sequence continues at coordinate 7,278 of CAUOFW020001897.1, forward strand.
GTGCTAGGTGTCTTGTTCTTGAGCTGCCACTTGTCACCTTTTAATTTGTCCATAGTTCTTTATTACACCTTAGTCCTTCGCAGTTTCAAGTCTTGCAAAATTGCATTGTATTTTTCAGTATTTCTGGATTTGACCCTGAAATTTAAACATAAAGTATTTAAAACTTTAATTTGTGCACAAACTATAATTTATAATGTTTAGTTAGTTTATCTTACAAAATTGATTACTTAATTATTTTATTTACACACAAATTAGAGCTAATCACACCCCCCAACTTAAAATTTACTAGTCCCTAGTAATTATAAAAACTATTTCACAAAATAAAACATAAACAGAAGTAAAATCATTTTCGTAGATTTTTTCACGATTGCATTTAGCATATGCAATAAGCCGTTAAACCCTAGGTGATCCCTAGTGGACGAGTTTTGTCTTGTGAAGGTTTCCAATGAAGCTACCTACAAACTTCAGTAGTTAGGAGTTTATAATTCATACTTTTCACAAAGATAATTAAATCAATATTCCTTCCGTTTTGCTAGAATAGTTCCTTTTCTGATTACTATAAGAGTAACATACGTTAGCTGTGACATTATCTATATATTTTTATACAAACTTGTGTGTGTGTGTGTGTGTGTGATGATTTCTTTTGTTTCAAAAATCACTCAAGAAATATTACTATCTTTCATGATAGTCTTGATGTCAATCCTTTCTTGGAATACACTCAGCAAATAATACATATTCGTTATAGTGACTATTCTCATGAGTTACATGTGATTGGAATATTGTTAACAAAACAAATAATATCACATGTAAGTATTTGAAAAACGGATATTTGAATAAAATTTGAATTTGACATAATCTCATGAGTGGATATCAACACTATACTAGACATATCATCAACATTTTCCTTTTATAAGATAAAATTAATACAGATGCATGATTCCTGGAATCAAAAAGGACTTTTGTTAGGTTGTAATGTGGCCATTGGTTTTAGGGTTTAAGAAATGACGTCTATAGGATTCAAAAGCTACCCTGTCTTTGCACACCTCATTCTATAGGGATTTTATCTACTCTTTCTTTATCTTTTTCTCATTTTTCACTTTCTTGACTTTTTTCTTTATTTTCAACTTTTCATTGGTTTTTCTTTTTCTTTTGCTTTAAATAGCCAAGATTTTTTTTTTATAAGACGTCTTTCACCTTTTCTATATCATATGAATTTAAAAGAGGGTGCAAGAAAATTATGTAGCAAAGGTAAGTTTGATATATTTTCATTTAGCTCAGGTATTTTTCGGGTTTCATGAAAAAACTTTATACTCTTTTAGGCTCAATCATGGTTGACTAAGGATATAATTGTGTAAAAGAAATGGTTAAGGCTCAAGATTAATCACACATGACCTAAGATCATTTTCCAGAAATTATTTATCTGTATCAATCCTAAATAAAATAATTTCAAGGACAGTGCTAATAATATAATCTAACAAGTGCTAATCAAGACAAAATTAATGAGATTATTCAAAGAAAGTTTACCGTAGAATCGAAGATGTTTATTTGAGTAAATGTAGAATATCTCTCCAAGAAAGTTTGGCTCAAATTCTTCAATTGGTTATACATCTCCACTAAATATGTAAATAGTGTAATATTTCACAAGGTTTTTGAAATAAAGAAATCTAATCGTGCTCTATAAGAGTAAGTTTAAACAAAAATATTAAGATAATATGCAACTAAAGTATGAAAATTCCGTGTGATCAGATTAAGGCTATTTTCACAAAACATAGGAATATCAACTTAATTTAACTATGAATCATATGAACTAGTCTTCCTAACTTAAAATTTTTATAACTAAACTAGTTTAAAACACAAACAAATTTAAAACACATATATATGTTCAAAATATAAAATAATTTAAAGTTCAAGTGCATAAAGTAAAAGTGCATAATGTAAAAGATGAGTGAAAGAAAACAAATTGTTTTGTAGAATCTCCAGTCTATTTAGGAAGTAGAAGATCCTTCTCCGAAACGATCTCAAAGTAGCTTCAAAATCTTAGTTTGGTTTTGTTCATATTCATCTATGCGTTGGTTGATCTGAGTAATACTGTTCTCCATCTCTAGTAAGATGCATCTATCAGTTCTGTCATCCATTGGGATGTATGGTTGACTCTCTTGTGATATGAATTCTTCAGGTACCCAAAATGGTTCCTCTTTTTGTGGTGAAGGTATTCCTTGTTGGTTTTCTAGTTGTCCTCCATGACTCTTTTTTAATGAAGTTTTATCCAATATTCCAGGATGATTCACTGTCGTCCATATTGGATTGATGATCACACCTTCATTCCTGCATAACTGAGAAACTAACATAGCATATGGGAGTGTGAGTTTCTTTCTATCCACAATGAGTATCATTTGGTCTATGATTAAGTTCGGCAGGTCAATTGTGTGTCCCATCCCAAATGCATATAAGAAATAAGCCTACTCAATAAAAATTTTATTCTTTTGGGCTCAGGGTAACAAACTGCACACTGTTATCATATTCAGAATTTGGTATTTGTCTGTTAGATCTCCTTGTTTGATGTAATTATTTGGGCGTCCCCAAACAAATTGTGAATATTCTATTAATTCTTTTCCTACCTCATGTAAATCAGGTAGTTCAGTGTACGGATATTGTGGGTTGGGTGGTCTTTGCATGGGTTTAAAAAAAATAGCTATAGTAACCGGTGTAACTTGAAAAACTATTCCTCGAACAAATACACGCAATTGTCTTTTCCCTTTGATTTCAGCATTATTGTAAAATTCCCGAACTAAGCAGTCATAAGCAGGAACTGATAACCTAACATAATGTAACCATTCTCTTGCATGGAGAATTTGTCTTATTCCTATGTTCTCAAAATCTTCATATATCACTATTCTTTCAGAAATAATAGTTTTAGTCAAAAAATTAATATCATACCAGAGCTGTTGTTCAAAATTTTTAAACATCACCTCATTGAAGATATTTCCCACTTGAGGTTGTTGTGGAGGTGCCTCAGGTTGCGGAAATCAATTCCTTCGTGCTTGGCTTGAAGACCTTCTTGTTTGTCGTCTTGAATCCATATTTTTTTCTTGACTGGTTCCTGATTTGTAAATACAGACTGCTTCTCTGATTTTCTGGAATTCTGCTCTTTTTCCTGTATTTCCTGCAATTTACAAAATTAAATATCTATTCTACAAAACTTTGTTAACCACTCTTTTTTTTTTCCCAACTTCATTCTATAGTTATTTACATTTATTTATAACTATGTACATATATTCACAAAACTATACATCTTATTGATCATATTTAGTCAGTATCAGAACTATCTAGCTCAGTAATACTAGTGACACAGTTAACTTCATTTCTCACGTATCTTGTTAACATTGGGGTAGAATAGGATGACGTCTCAGGATAATCCTTACTTTGCCCATACCTAATCCACCATAAACGATCAGACGCTCGTTCTGAAATTGGTTCCGCATACTTATTATATTGTCTCAAATGTTCTGTACGACCACATTTTACACAAGCACAAAGACGGTTTGCTCGTCGGTGTTTAGCATATGTACTTTTTCCACACAGGGGTTGTGCTTGGCTTTCAAAAATTTCTAAATTTCTAACATATCTAGCTTTTTGCATGATCAACGTATGTATATCTTTCAGAAAATAAAGTAATAAAACTAAACTTAACAAAAATAATTTTTCGTCCATTTTCAAATTTTTTTTTTAAAGAAAGATTAAAGATGACTCAAAAAATTATTGAAAATTGACTCATTATCCGATTTTTTAATGTCTACCAGTCACAAAGACAAACATAAGTTCTTCAATTACAATTACTATTTTAAACACAAAACTTAAATTCACATTCACATTTCTCCATCTTAAATTAAATAGTATTTGAAATGTAAATACAGTAATAGCCCACACTTATAATAAAATAAAAACTAGGAATCTGTTGTCTTTCAGAGATTAGGATATCTGGCTTTTATGCAGGAGGTTCAATCTGTCAAATAAATTACACAAAATTAGTATTATTACTTACAAACAACCAACAATATATATTTAGTGCACATAGATTGGATAAAAAGCAGCACATAAGTTACATCTTGTGTAAATCCATCATAAAAAGGTTTAAGTCTTTGCCCATTTACTTTGAAGATAGTCCCAGTTACTGGCTTTTCAATTTCAATTGCCCCATAGTCGAAAACTTGCTTGACTATATACGGTCCTGTTATAAAACCCAGAAAAAATTTAAACTTTTTTTGGAAAAGGGGCAAAATGGTAATTTTTCACTATAATGCGGGTTTAAAATCCATATTTTTCTAGAGCTTGGATGATGCAACGGATCTCACCATTGGATTCATATCGCAAAATTGAGCTGCCCTTTCAATTTTTATCGAATTCCAAGATAGTTAGATTTTATACGTTTTACGAGATAATTGGGTGACGAATGACCTTTCAAAGGTCCCCAAAAACTAAATTTATAAAACTTCCTTATAATTGAATAAAATTTTAAATAAAATTAATTTGAAGTTAAACCAGGATATAATGTATCGTTTCAGGATGAAAAATAGATCCGGAAGTCTGAAATATATAGTGCAATTTGGACCGCATATTAAGGGAGTATAAATAGGGACTTAAATTAGATATTTCAGCACAAATATCTCCTTTGATCAGCTGGTTTCAACATGTGGGAGAAAGAGGAGAGAAAGTGGGTTTTCAAGTTTTCTTCTGCTGATTCTCAGAGTTCCGTCAGTCGGATTTCGTCGAGCCAAGAGAGAAATTCGATCACGTCGATGAGGGCTACATCTACGTATCAAGAATGAGGGATTTCACCGAAGATCCAAAAGAGAAGATTTGGAAAATCAAGAGCTTTGAGCTTGTTTTGGTGTTATAGAAGTTCTCTACACTTCTATTGAGGTAGGGTCCTTCCTACTTTGGTTTTATTCCTCTCCTTTGGGGTTGTTCTAGGGCCGGTTTAGGGGCTAAAATTATGGACTGCTAGGGACTATTTTGGGACTATTTTTGTGGCCATTATATGGACTATTTTTGGGTTGTTATACGGACTATTTTGGGACGATTTTTGTAGCCATTATATGGACTATTTTTGGGTTGTTATACGGACTATTTTTTGGACTGTTTTAGTGGCTGAAATGGGGCTGCATGTAGGCTGTCCAAATGGACTATTTTTGGACTGTTTTAGTGGCTGAAATGGGGCTGCATGTAGGTTGCCCAGATGGACTATTTTTGGATTATTTTAGTGGCTAAAATGGGGCTGCATGTAGGCTATCCAAATGGACTATTTTTGGACTGTTTTAGTGGCTGAAATGGGGCTGCATGTAGGATGTCCAAATGGACTGTTTGATGGACTAGTTTTAGGCTGAAATTGTGCCTTTGTGATTAAGTGTGTTATTAGCATAAAAATTGTGATAATGTGCTTGGAATTGTTTTATGAAAATCATCAATGTATATACATGCTTGTGCTATATTGACATTATACATTGACATTGTGAAAAATTATGAGAATTATATGCTTAGGATATAATTTTGCCATGGGATATGTGAAATTTGTTGATATTGTTCATATGTCTTTCATAGCATAATGAATATGTTATCTTTGTGCAATGGGACATCATATTGTATATGCACGGTAACATTGTATCATGTGGGTGTGTGCATGGTTCTTGCCAACACCACACTTGGTGGATGACGAGTGAACTCAATTAAGCTTAGTCGAAGACCTGGCCGAGTCGCACGGGTTGCATGGTAATTAGAGTTGGGGTTAACAAGGGACTAGAAGATCCCTCAGGTGCAAGGCCTGGTGATTACGATACGCATTCCCTTGGCTTGGCCCATGAAGTGTGTGGGTGTACGCGGAGCTCTTGGTGGAAGTCCATAAAGTTCGAGTAGGTTGGAGACCCTTGGTGTAAGCCCATGAACATCCACCCCATACAGAGACCCTAGATTGATAAAAGTCATTTGATGTGCAACATAAATGACGATTCCATACACATTGGCACTAGTATGTGTTGAGGAGCTGGGAAGGGCTCGGGTTGATGTTTATGAGTGAGTTTCATCTCATTTCATGGCATGACATGATAAATTTCAACATTGAAAGCATATTCTTACTTGGAATGTTGATGTGAATATGAAATATTGTATGTGAGCATTGCATGTTCACTTAGGTGGGGAGTAGCCTTCGTAGGAATTAGTCTATCGGGTTGTGGCCTTTAACCTTGGTTTATGTAAAATTATGTTTTGGGCATTAATGTGTAAAAGAATTGTAACTCAATTTATATGGATTGTTTTATTATAACGGTGCATGTTTTTGTATGAGTATGGATAAATGGACTCGGTGGGGTCAATGTTGACTCATAAATGGACCCAGTGCGGTCAGTGTGTTATATTGGGTCTTGGATGGGTCATGTGAATGTATATTGCACAGGTTTTATTTTGGGTAGAGCTCCCGTACAAAGGAGACTCTGCCCGAATTTTTGTTAAATTAAGGACCCCGTTAAATGGGACATAACGACATGATATCGAGTTACTCGGTATCCACGAGTATTCTGCGAGTTGATGGGTAATCAACGAACCCCCAGATTTTGGGGTGTCACAGCTTGGTGTCAGAGCATAGGTATACAAATTACCTTGGGCTTGATGGGCATTGGGTTTAGACTATTGCATGCATTGTGCATCTCATCTTATGTGCTTACACATGTTATGTGTTATGTGAAACATATGCTACGTGCTATGTGTTATGTGCATTATATACATAGTAAAATGTATATAGAAAGAGACACTAGGTTTAGAAACATAACATTGAAAGTTTGGAAAAAGGGATGAACGAGATAGTTCATTGTGTAGATGTCTACTAGTGGGTGGCACACGCATTACTAGTGAGACAATGAGAGAATTCTCAACGTTTCAATTTTGATCCCTACTTTGGGATACTAAGTTAGTGCTCTATTATAATTTGACTTATATGAGGGATTTGGGCTTAGAGGTTGAAACTTTGGAAGAGTCATTGCATGTGAGTTCTCCCCTAGGAGCTAGGGTGAGCGTTGATTAGATATATTGAGGTTGTGAGTTAAAGATCTCAGAGATTCTACTCACCGTTGATCTTAGGGTCATGAACATGTCGAAGTTCGATGTTATCCTTGGTATGGATTAGTTGACAGCACACCGAGTCATCATTGATTGTGATTGTAAGATGGTCACTGCCTATACACTGGAGGGTGTTTATTTCAAGTTCTAGGGAAAAAACACAATACTTTACTCCAGGTAGTGTATGACTCCCATTGGCACGGTCAATTGGTGGGTTGGCTAGCAAGCCTTTCCCTAGAGGATGAGGTGAGTCAGGAGTTGGGTCTACCTCGGGTGGTTTTTGAGTATGAGAATGTTTTTTCAGATGAACTACTGAGATTACCTCCACATAAGGATATAGACTTAACCATTGAGTTACATCCTGGTACATCGCCCATTTCTATGAATCTACATAGGATGAGGCCTGTTGAATTGCAAGAACTCAAGGTCCAATTCCAAGAATTGTTGGACATGGGTTTTATTAGGCCGAGCACCTCACCTTGGGGCCCTCCGGTTTTGTTTTCTAAGAAGAAGGATCAAACCCTTCAGCTATGCATAGACTACCGACAGTTAAATAGGGTTACTATCAAGAATAGGTACCCTTTACTGCGAATTGATGATCTATTTGATCAATTGAGAGGAGCGCGGGTCTACTCCAAGATAGATCTCTGCACCGGTTACCATCAGTTGAGGCTTAGGGAGGCGGATATCCCTAAGACGGCGTTTAGGACGCGGTATGGGCATTTCAAGTTTATAGTCATGCCTTTCGGATTGACGAATACTCCGACGACATTCATGAATCTCATGTATAGGGTGTTCCAACCCTACCTAGATCAGTTTGTCATAATTTTTGTTGACGACATCTTGATATACTCTAAGTCTGAGGAGGAGTATGAGGGTCACTTAAGGATTGTCCTTCAGACCTTGAGAGACCATAAGTTGTATGCCAAGTTCAGCAAATGTGAATTTTAGCTTACGGAGGTGAAATTTTGGGACATGTGGTGTCGGCTTTCGGTGTATCTGTAGACCCGGAGAAGGTTGAAGCGGTTATGAGTTAGGAGAGGTTGAAGTCGGTCTTTGAGATACGTAGTTTCTTGGGATTGGCAGAGTATTACAGGAGGTTCATTGAGGACTTCTCTCAACTAGCTGCGCCTATGACCAAGTTGACCTGGAAAGAGGTCAAGTTTGAGTGGAATGATGCGTGTGAGAAGACATTCCAAGAGTTGAAGCGGAGACTTACTTCTGCTCCTATTTTGATAGTCCTGAAAAGGGGACAGAGGTATACGGTGTACTGTAATGCCTTGAAGGACGGACTAGGATATGTTTTGATACAGTCCGGGAGGGTGGTAGATTATGGTTCACGGCAGGGTGGTAGATTATTGTTCACGGCAGTTAAAGAATCACGAGCAGAATTACCCCATACATGATATAGAGTTGGCGGCTATTGTCTTTGTCTTGAAGGCTTGGCGCCACTACCTATATGATGAGCAGTTCGAGGTATTTTCAGATCACAAAAGTCTGAAGTACATCTTTACACAATGGGACATCAACATGAGGCAACACAGATGGATGGAGTTTCTAGAGGACTATGACTTCACTTTGCATTACAATCCAGGTAAGGCAAATGTGGTAGCTGATGCACTTAGCCAGAAGTCACGAGGAGTCCTGGCTAGTGTGGCATCCTGAAAGTGGCAGATGCTCGAGACTGTGGGGCAGTTCGGGCTATGCTACATTGGGCAGGTTCAGGATACTTTGGAAAGTTTGGTGGCTACTCCTTCCCTACCGAGCAGAGTGATCGAGTCCCAAGGGCGGGACACAGAGATATTTTCCATCATGGATCGGGTACGATCGGGGACAAGTGATGAGGGCTAGACTATTCACTTGGATGGTAGTCTTTGGTATAGGGGAACGATTGTGGTTCCCTAGTCTGCGGAACTTAGAGAGGAGATTCTTAGAGAGTTTCACTGTTCCCGATTTACTGTGCATCCAGGTGGCATGAAGATGTGACATGATCTTCGTCGCCAGTATTATTGGAGCGGGATAAAGAGAGACGTTGGAGATTTTGTTAGCCGATGTCTCACCTGTCAGCAAGTTAAGACTAAACACCAGAGACCAGCGGGATTACTCCAGCCTTTGGAGGTAGCTGAGTGGAAGTGGGAGCATGTCACAATGGATTTTGTAACCTACTTGCCATCAACATCGCGGGGACATGACGCGGTGTAGGTGATAATGGATCGACTTACGAAGTCGACACACTTTTTGGCTGTACAGATAACCTTCACATTGGAGAAATTCTGCAGGTTGTACATACGAAAGATTGTCCGATTGCATGTGGTGCCTGTATCCATAGTATCGGATTGGGATCCCAAGTTTACGACTCATTTTTGGGAGAGTTTCCAATGAGCCATGGGAACACGGTTGATGATGAGCACTGCTTTTCGTCCCCAGACGGACGGTCAGTCGGAGAGGACCATCCAAACTTTAGAGGACATGCTACGGGCATGCGTTCTAGATCTCAAAGGTAGTTAGGAAGAGCACTTACCCTTAGTGAAGTTTGCCTACAACAACAATTATCAGGCAAGCATACAGATGACACCCTATAAGGCACTATATGAGAGGCCTTGTCGATCTCTAGTTTGTTGGACGAAGGTGGGAGAGAGACACTCTACGGGTCTAGATTTAGTTAGGGACACCTCTAAGAAGGTGGACTAGATACGAAAGCGTCTTCTCACAGCTCAGAGCCGATAGAAGAGCTATGCCGACAAACGGCGACGACCTCTAGAGTTTGAGGTGGGAGATCATGTCTTCTTGAAAGTGATGTCTAAGAGATGAGTGGTCAGGTTCAGCAAGCGGGGAAAGCTGTCGCCGAGATATATCGGGCTCTTCGAGATACTCGAGATGGTAGGTACAGTTGCTTACCGATTGGTGTTACCGCCAAATCTATTAGGTATTCATGCGGTATTTCATATCTCTATGCTCCAAAAATACACCCCGGATTCGACTCATGTGGTGGATTGGGGAGAGCTTATTGTTGATGCTGATGGGACCTTCGAGGAGGGACCGGTGCCCATCATGGATAGCTGGGAACAGGTTTTGCGAGGTAAGACCGTGCAACTAGTGAAGGTGCTGTGGCAGCACCGAGGAGTGGAGGAGGCGACATGGGAGCGCGAGAACACCATCCATACCAATTATCCTTTCTTATTCGAGGATAGAGGTACTTTTTTATATTCATTAGATATTAAATGACTGTTGCATATGCATGTGATTGTATGTGTATGTATGTGTAAATTTCAGGGACGAAATTCTATTAAGGGGGGAAGAATATAAAACCCGAGAAAAATTTAAAATTTTTTTAGAAAAAGGGCAAAATGGTAATTTGTCACTATATATACGGGTTTAAAATCCATATTTTTCTTGCGCTCGGATGATGCAACGAACCTCACCATTGGATTCGTATCGCGAAATCAAGCTGCTCTGTCAATTTTCATCAAATTCTGACATAATTAGATTTTACACGTTTTACGAGGCAATTGGGTGACGAATGACCTTTCAAAGGTCACAAAAAATGAAATTTATCAAATTTTCTTATAATTGAATAAAATTTTAAATAAAATTAATTTGAACTTAAATCGAGATATAATGAATCATTTCGGGATAAAAAACGGATCTGAAAGTCGGAAATATGCGGTGCAATTTGGACAGCACATTAAGGGAGTATAAATAAGGACTTAAATTAGATATTTCAGCACAAATATCTCCTTTGATGAGCTGGTTTCAACATGTGGGAGAAAGAGGAGAGAAAGTGGGTTTTCAAGCTTTCTTACACCGATTCTCGGAGTTCCGTCAATAGGATTCCGTCGAGCCCAAGAGAGAAAGTCGATCACGTCGACGAGAGCTACATATACGTACCAAGAACGAGGAATTTCACCGAAGATCCAAAAAAGGAGATTTGGGAAATCAAGAGCTTTGAGCTTGTTTTGGTGTTATAGAAGTTATCTACACTTCTATTGAGGTAGGATCCATCCTACTTTGGTTTTATTCCTCTCCTTTGGGGTTATTCTAGGGCCGGTTTAGGGGCTTAAATTATGGACTGCTAGGGACTGTTTTTGTGGCCATTATATGGACTGTTTTTGGGTTGTTATACGGACTGTTTTTGGACTGTTTTAGTGGCTGAAATGGGGCTGCATGTAGGCTGTCAAAATGGATCATTTTTGGACTATTTTTGGACTGTTTTAGTGGCTGAAATGGGGCTGCATGTAAACTGCCCAAATGGACTATTTTTGGACTGTTTTAGTGGCTGAAATGGGGCTGCATGTAGGCTGTCCAAATAGACTGTTTTGGACTATTTTAGTGGCTGAAATGGGGCTGCATGTAGGCTGTCCAAATGGACTATTTTTGGACTATTTTAGTAGCTGAAATGGGGCTGCATGTAGGCTGTCCAAATGGACTATTTTTGGACTGTTTTAGTGGCTGAAATGGGGCTGCATGTAGGCCGTCCAAATGGACTGTTTTACGGACTATTTTTAGGCTGAAATTGTGCCTTTGTGATTAAGTGTTTTATTGGCATAAAAATTGTGTTAACATGCTTGGAATTGTTTTATGAAAATCATCAATTTATAAACATGCTTGTGCTATATTGACATTATACATTGACATTGTGGAATATTATGAGAATTATATGCTTAGGATATAATTTTGCCATGGGATATGTGAAATATGTTCATATTGTTCATATGACTTTCATAGCATAATGAATATGTTATCTTTGTGCAATGGGACATCATATTGCATATGCACGGTAACATTGCATCATGTGGGTGTGTGCATGGTTGTCGCCAACACCACACTTGGTGGATGATGAGTGGACTCGATTAAGGTTGGTCGAAGACCTAGCCGAGTCGCACGGGTTGCATGGTAATTAGGGTTGGGGTTAACAAGAAAGGACTAGAAGATCCCTCGGGTGCAAGGCCCGGTGATTGGGATACGCACTCCATTGGCTTGGCCTATGAAGTGTGTGAGTGTACGCAGAGCCCTTGGTGGAAGTCTATAAAGTCCGAGTAGGTTGGAGACACTTGGTGTAAGCCCATGAACATCCACCCCATACAAAGACCCTAGATTGGTAAAAGTCATTTGATGTGCAACATAAATGACGATTCCATACACATTGGCACTAGCATGTGTTGAGGAGCGGGGAAGGGCTCGGGTTGATGTTCGTGAGTGAGTCTCATCTCATTTCATAGCATGACATGATAAATTCTAACATTGAATGCATATTCTTACTTGCAATATTGATGTGAATATGAAATGTTGTATGTGAGCATTACATGCGCACTTAGGTGGGGAGTAGCCTCTGTAGGAATTACTTTATTGGGCGTGGCTCACCCTATACGGGAAAACATTTCAAGTGCTGGATATACACCGGTGGATAGCCCTCACTTGGATCCTCAAGGGTGAAGAGAGGCCAGATTGTGGGCTTTAACCTTGGTTTGTGTAAAACTATGTTTTGGACATGTAATGTGTAAAAGAATTGTAACTCAGTTTATATGGATTGTTTTATTATAACGGTGCATGTTTTTGTATGAGTATAGATAAATGGACTCAGTGTGGTTAATGTTGACTCATAAATGAACCCAGTGCGGTCAGTGTGTTATATTAGGCCTCAAATGAGTCATGTGAATGTATATTGCACAGGTTGTGTTTTGAGTAGAGCTCCCGTACAAAGGAAACTCTGCCCGAATTTTTATTAAATTAAGGACCCTGGTAAATGGGGCATAACGACGTGATATCGAGTTACTCAGTATCTACGGGTATTCTGCGGGTTGATAGGTAATCAACGAACCCCCGAATTTTAGGGTGTCACACCTGTCCATCTAGTCTTAGTTTTCCGAGAAACAAACAAGTTTTGCATTATATAATAAACTTTTTGAGATGGTTTAAAAGATTTTCGCACAATATTCTTGTCATGGAATATTTTAGTTCTGGATTTCACAATGTTTGCATTTTCATAAACTTCATTTCTTAATTTTTCTAACTCATTGATTTGAAGTTTATGCGATATTGCAACTTTATCCATATCAAAATTCATAATTTTGATTGCCCAATAGGCTCTATGTTCTAATTCTACAGGCAAATGATATGGTTTACCATAAACTAACCGATAAGGAGACATTCCTAGAATAGTCTTATATGCAGTACGGTAAGCCCAAAGCGTATCAGTCAATCTCAATGACCAATCCTTACGATCTGGATTTACTGTCTTGTCTAAAATGTATTTTATTTCCCTATTAGCTAATTTATCTTGGCCACTTGTTTGTAGATGATACGGAATGGATATTTTATGTGAAATTGAGTATTTTTTTTCATAAGATTCTCAAAAACTTTATTACAAAAATGTAATCCACCATCACTGATGATTGTTCGAGGCATTCCAAATCTGGATAAAATATTTTCTTTTAAAAATTTGATCACTGTTCTGTGATCAACATTTCTACATGGAATTGCCTCTACCCATTTAGAAACATAGTCAACTGCAACCAAAATATACGGATATCCAAAGGATGAGGAAATGGTCCCTTAAAATTGATGTCCCAAAAATCAAAAATTTCAATGATTAAAATAAGGTTCAAAGACATCATATTTCTTTTTGAAATATTCCCTATTTTTTGACACCTGTCACAATTTAAACAAAAGATATGAACATCTTTAAAAAGAATTGACCAATAAAATTCACATTGTAAAATTTTACCAGTGGTTTTCTTTGAAGCAAAATGACCACCGCAAGCTTTAGAGTGACAAAACTGAATTACCTGACGGATTTCATGATTAGGCACACACCGCCTTATTATTTGGTCCTTACAATATTTAAACACATAAAGATCTTCCCAAAAAAAATTATGTACCTCACTTAGGAACTTATTTCTATCAGACCAGGTATAATTAGAAGGAATAGTACCAGTAGTTAGATAATTGGCTATATCTGCATACCATGGTACTTCGGTTATTGCTAAAAATTGTTCATCTGGAAAGGTTTCTCTAATCAGAACTGGTTCTTCTTTTACTTCATAATTTAATCTTGACAAGTGATCTGCTACCACATTCTCTACTCCTTTCTTATTTTTATGATAAGATCAAATTCTTGAAGTAATAAAATCCATCGAGAAGACGTGGTTTAGCATCTTTCTTAGTAAGCAAATATTTTAAAGCTGCATGATCAGTAAATACTACAATTGACGATTCAACCAGATATGATCGAAATTTATCTAATGCAAACACAATAACAAGTAATTCTTTTTTTGTGGTTGAATAGTTCATTTGTGCATCATTTAAAGTTTTGCTGGCATAGTAAATAACATATGATTTTTTATCTTTTCTTTGACCTAATACAACTCCTACTGCATAGTCACTTGCATCACACATTAATTCGAAAGGTAAAGACCAATCAAGAGGTTGCATAATAGGTGCATAAATCAGCATGTTTTTTAATTTATCAAATGCTAACTGACACGCATCATTCCATTCAAAGATTATATCTTGACATAAAAGATTACAAATTGGTCTTGATATTGAACTAAAATTTTTAATGAATCTTCGATAAATCCAGCGTGACCCAAAAAAGACCGGACATCTTTTACGTTTTTTGGTGAAGGAAGATTAGCTATTAAGTCAATTTTTGATTTATCAACTTCAATTCCTTTTTGAGAAACTATGTGACCTAAAACAATACCGTGTGTAACTATGAAATGACATTTTTCCCAATTTAAGACAAGGTTTGTTTCCTCACATTTAATCAACACTTTTCAAGATTTTCTAAACATAAATGAAATAAATCACCGTATACTGAAAAGTCGCCCATGAAAACTTCTAGATATCGTTCTACCATATCACTAAATATACTCAACATGCAACGCTGAAAAGTAGCTGGGGCATTACATAACCCAAAAGGCATTCTTTTATAAGCAAAAGTTCCAAACGGACATGTAAAAGTAGTTTTTTCTTTATCATCTATTGCAATTTCAATTTGATTGTAACCAAAATATCCATCTAGAAAACAATAATATGCATGCCTAGCTATTCTTTCCAAAACTTGATCTAGGAATGGTAACGGAAAGTGATTTTTTCTCGTGAGAGTGTTTAGTTTTCGATAGTCAATACATACACGCCAACCTGTGACTGTATGCATCGGGACTAACTCATTTTCTTGATTTTTTATGACTGTAATACTAGATTTTTTAGAAACTACTTGTGTAGGACTAACCCATTTACTATCAGATATAGGATAAATAATATTAACATCTAACAGTTTTAGTACTTCAGCACGAACTACTTCCTTTAAGTGGAGATTCAATCTTCTTTGCATTTGAAGGGATGGTTTAGCGTCGTCTTCTAAATAGACACAATGAGTACATAGAGGTGGACTTATATCTTTTATATCTGTTATTGTCCATCCATTAATGCTTTGATTATTTTCAAAACTTTTGTTAGTTCTTTTCCTGAATTTCAGATAATTTTGACGATATTATAATTGGATATATTTCCTTTTCTCCTAAAAAGATATATTTTAAGTTGGTTGGAAGAGGTTTTAATTCTGGCTTAAAAACTTTGACATTAGATTCTATAAGTTTTGGTAACAATTCTTCGCATTGTAGATCCTTGGCAGATGTATTTTGAAATTCGGTTTCAGGTATTGATTCTAATGCCAATAACTCTTTTTCCAGAAAGTTCTTTTCAAAAAAAATTTGGGTTATTATTTCAACATGATTTACTTCATATATTTCTTCTTCTTCTCTAGGTCGTTTTGCACTTTCAAAAATATTTAATTTCAAAGTCATGTTTCCAAATGAGATTTTCATAATTCTGCACCTACAATTAATCAATGCATTTGATGTAGGTAGGAATGGTCGACCAAAAATTAGAGGTATGTATTCAAATGAACATCCTTCACAACATGGCTTCGTGTCTATAACGATAAAATCTACTGAAAAATAGAATTGATCAACTTGGACAATCACATCTTCTACAATTCCTCGTGGAGTTTTTATTGATCGGTCTGCTAATTATAGTTTAACATTGGAAGGGTTTAATTTACTTAATCCTAATTGAGTATATATTTAATATGACATTAAATTACAACTGGATCCAAGATCTAGCAGGGCTTGTCCAATTTGAAAATTTTCCTTGAGACATAAGACTATAGGTGTGAAACCCGGGAAAAAATTTAACCTTTTCTGAAAAAAAAAATGGCAAAATAGTAATTTGCCATTATAGTGCGGTTAAAAAAAATTGGTATTTTTATAGACCTCAGATAATGAAACGGACCTCACCGTTGGATTCGTCTCACGAAATCTAGTTACCCAGACAAATTTATCGAATTCTGAGATAGTCAAATTTTTTACGTTTTTCGAGGTGACGGGTGTTCGATGACCCCTAAAAACGAAATTTTTATAAAAATTTGAAAATTTGAAAAATATTTTAAATAAAGTTCATATAAAATATTTTGAGTTTAAATCGGTACGAAATTTAATCGTTTCGAGATGAAAACGGACCCGGACAAAGGACGACACTTGGCGCGACGAGGGCCAAGTGTTTAGAAGGTATAAAAGTGAGCAAATATCTGATATTCATTTGGCCGGCTGGATCAAACCAAAGAGCAAAGGAGAAAAAAAAATATAATTCTTCAAGCTTTCTTTCGCCGATTCTCGGAGTTCCGTCGGTCGAAATTCGTCGGGCCAAGAATTAAAGTCGATCTACGCGACGAGAGCTACGCGTGGGTACCAAAAACAAAGATTTTCACCGAAGATTCAAAGAGAGGATTTTGGAGAAATCTAAACTTTGGGCTTCAATTTTGTTCTTGAGGCTTCCTACAAATTCTTTATGCTTCAAGAGGTAGGGTTCCTCCTACTCGGACCTATTTCTAACCTAAGGTGTCCATAGGGTTCATGTGGGCTGTTTTGGGTATTTCTAATATTTTTCCATTATGATTGGTGCTATAGAAATGGGTAGGATCAATTTTAGTGTGAATTGGTAGTTAGAAAGTGCTAGTTTGTGATTTCTTGAATGTTTAGATAATTGGTTATATAAAAATCATATATTCTGATTTTTATTTTGTTTGAATGATCCATATAAAATCTTGGCTTGATTTTGGTATATGGAAGTATTTATGTAATCCCTTGGAAATTGGGATCATGTGGGCATGCTTTGTGTTTTATATTATGCCTTGTGAATGAAATGTAATATTAGCATGTATTATGTGTTATCATGTTGATGGAGTGTTGATATATGCTCTTGGATATATTGAACTTGAAATGGTTATGTGATTATATGCAAATGATATTAATTGCCATGGTATACAATGATATTTAAAAATTGTCATTTGACATGCATTGCAATATGGACATGGAATTAACATCACATTCATGGGCTACATGCATGAGTGTGGGTGTAGGGTTGCATGGGGTGATCAACACCAACATTGGTACTTGATGGTAGGCTCGGGAAAGTGGGATGGAATGTCCTACGGAGTCGCACGGTGACATGCATAAGAAAACTTGTGTCGGGTATAGCAAGTAGGGCTAGACACTCCTCGGGTGAAAAACCCGACCACTTGGTTCATACACTTACCGGCGGTGAAATTCCAGAAAAGTGTAACGGCGTACGGAGCCGGAGGTGCGATTCCTGAATCCGATACCCCATAAAGGCACATGATTTTGATATATAAATTATTCATTTGATGGGAAACATCCAAAAATGAATTAGTTTTATGACATATGGTTGATTTCAAAATGATCTTTGGATGTGTTTCATCAAAGACGTTTGTTTTACACGTAAGTGTCGCATTGTGTTGTGGGAGTTGGTGTGGGCTCGGGATAGCATGCATGGGTGAGTTTCATCTCATTACTTGGCATGGCATCATGATTTTCCAACATTGTATTATATGTTATTGTTGGAGGGAATACTTGTTGTGAAATGTTGCATTTATACATTGCATATGCATTTTAGGTGATGAGTAGCCTCTGTAGGGATTATTCTACTGGGCATTGGCTCACCCTATACGGGAAACATTTCAGGTGTGGTTCATGCACCAATGGACGGCTCACAATCAGCGTCACATGGTTGAAGAAAAGCCGACTTGTGGCTTCCAATCCATTTTTTTTTGTAAAAGTAGATTTGTAATTAAATTTTGGCATGTAATGTGTAAAGGAATTGTAATAGAGTATATATGGACTGTTTTAATATAACCTTGCATATTTTGATATAAATATGATGATTGGACCCGGTGTGGTCAAGTTTTACGTATAAAATGGACCCTGTGTGGTTATGGTATTATATTGGACCTCGGATGGGTCATGTAAATGTTGATTGCACAGATTGTGTTTTGGGGTAGAGCTTCCCGTACAAAGGAGACTCTGCCCGAATTTCGTTAAATTATGGATCCTGGTAAATGGGACACAACGGTGAGATATCGAGTTATACGGTATCCACGGGCATTCCATGGGTTGATGGGAAATTAACGGA
This sequence comes from Ilex paraguariensis, assembly GCA_963454935.2. Classification (NCBI taxonomy): domain Eukaryota; kingdom Viridiplantae; phylum Streptophyta; class Magnoliopsida; order Aquifoliales; family Aquifoliaceae; genus Ilex; species Ilex paraguariensis. The sequence continues at coordinate 25,872 of CAUOFW020001897.1, forward strand.
CCCCTTGAATTTGGGGTGTCACAATAGGACTACCTGAATCTTTGTACTTAAGAAGTGTGTCTTGATGTACTATAGTATTAACTTGTTCAATTGAAAATACTTTCTTTGGTACATTAGTTCTTCTTTTGATTGTACCAAGATCTTTTAAAAATTTAGCATAAACCGAAACTCGTTTTATTGCATCCAACAAATGAAGATTAATTTTTACTTGTTTAAATAACTCAAGAATGTCAAATTGATCCTTTTCAGATAAAGGTTTCTTGACTCTTTGAGGAAAAGGTAAAGGAATAGGACATGGAGGATCTTTTTCACTTTGCGTTTCTGATTGTTTTTCAATTAAATGTTCAGATTCAAGTGGTTCGTTTACAGGAATTGATTTACATAGTTGTTTTGGAATATTGGGTTTAATAGTTTTATCAATTTTCTTACCACTTCTCAATGTCATGACTGCTTGTACTTGACTTGGCGAGGCTTTAGATGATACAAAATTAGTTTGATTTGACTTTGTAGCGGTTTAGGTTGAGATGGAAACTTTCCTTTTTCTGTAGTACTTAAGGACTGAGTCAACTTAGCTAGATGACTTTTAATATTTTCAATACTTTGTGAAGTTTGAGATTTAAAGTTGTTAAATGCTTGATTTGTTTGAGTATTGAAATTCATTTGACTTTGAATAAATTGATTCATAGTGTCTTTCAGAGTTCTTTTCTATGAAGGTAGGTACAGGTTGATATTGTGGTTGTTGTAGACCTTGTGTTTGATTTGTAGGTTGTGCATTTCTCCAACTAAAATTTGGATGATTTCTCCATCATGGATTGTAAGTTTTAGAATATGGATTTGAATATGGTTTAGTATAAGTTGGAACAACATTTGATTGTTCAATTAAGACTTCTTTGAATGCAGGAATAGTTGGACATTCCCCAGCAGGATGTCCTGACAACGCACAAATTTCACATATTTGATCAGTAGAGTTTACAACAGGTACTTGCTTAAGTTTTTTCATTTCCAAGGCTTCTAGTTTTCGAGATAAATTAGTCATTTTCGCTCTTAACTCATCATCTTCTTTTAATACCTATTTTCCTCTTTCAGATGTAGATGGCTTATTTTCTACAATGTTTGAAGAAGTCGAGTCCCATATCTGGGAGCTCTCACAAATAGTATCAAGAAATTGAAATGCTTCTTCAGGGTTTTTATTCATAAATTCTCCTTGGGCCATCATTTCAACAAATTGTCGCATGGCAGATGGAAGTGAATCATAAAAGAAACCAACTAAAGTCCAGTTTTCAAATGCATGATGTGTACAAGCTTGAAGAAGATCTTTAAATATTTCCCAACATTGATAAAAAATTTCTTTTTCTTTTACAGCAAAATTCATTATTTGGCGTCTTAATGCATTAGAACGATGCACAGGAAATTTTTTTTTTAAAAAAACTCAGTTTGTAAAGCTTGGCAATTCATGATAGAATTTGCTCTTAAAGAGTTAAGCCATAGTTTAGTTTTATCTTTTAATGAGAAAGGAAGAAGTTTTAATTTAACCATTTCAGAACTATCTTACAAAGTTCCACAAACTTCTTCAAATTCTTTCATATGAACATAAGGATTTTTAGTTTCTAAACCATGGAACTGTGGTAGTAACTGTAAAGTTCCTGGTTTAATATTAATATTTGGAGCGTCTGTTGGAAAATCAAAACATGATGGAACATTAGTTCTTGTAGGATGTAGATATTCTCTTAATGGTCGAACTTTTTGAACTACTTCCTGTTCTCTTTCTTCTTGATTCCTAGGTACGTTTTCTGCCATACTTAAGTTGAATGATTCTTGTGTAGATGTAGAAGAAGATGAGGAAGATGATGTAGGAGTTGACTGATTTACAAAACCAACGGATGAATGAATAGACATAAACTATTCAAAACAAACAAACAAACTATAAACATATAAAACAAGTAAACAAATATCTTTTTTTTATTTTTTTTTCAAATTACTATAACTCCCCGGCAGCGGCACCAAAAACTTGATTCGCACTTTTTAGTATGTCTGAATTATATTATTATACACCCAAGTACAAGTGGTCAAATTATAGTTTTCTAGATTTTAAGTCCAAGTATCGTTCCCACGAAGAGTTTAGTAATTTAGTAGTTAAAATAAAATAAAAAAACAATAAAGTTGTTGTTTGAGGTAGTATGATGTTTGATAACTTGTGATGTGAGCTTAGCTTGACGGCTAGTTTAACTTAAATAAAGTGCATAAATAAACAAATAAAGTGCATAAGTAAATAATTAAAGTGCACAAGTAAATAAATAAAGTGCATAAGTAAATGCATTAATAACAAGAATATAAAAGATATCATTCAGTTTAAGGGTCCCATATGCATTAGATTGGTTAGATACTGGAAATGCTACCGTACTAGGATTAACTTCGATTTTATTGGCAAATCAACCAGTTGGTCTAATGTATATAAACCATAGCACAGTGGCTTCTTAGGCTAATTGAGGGTAATAAATCATAGCACAACCGCTTCTTAGGCTAACTGGTTATATCCACGTCAATTGATTAACCAAAGCAAACCAGAAGGACAAGTCATTCTTGAGGAATACTTGAGTTATTCACTTGATCTCATGATTATAAGTGCGTACATAATAAATCATAACACAATCACGTCTTAGGTTAACTGGTGGTATTATAGCATAACACAACAACTTCTTAGGAAAGTTGATTATAGACGTACTAATTGACTAATTCAAGTAAACCAGAAGGTTGAGTCATTCATAAGGAACACTTGAATTACTCAATAGGTCATCTGTGATATCTATATATATATATATATATATATATATATATATATATATATATATATATATCCTCAGCATTCCGGTGGAGGACCAGCCATACCGATAGGAACGCCGTGGTTGTTAGACTAACAATATAGTTATATATAATATTTAAATAACCCTAATAACCCAGAAGGACAAGTCATTCATGAGGATCTTTTAGGTTCTGTACCACACATCAGTAGAACATTCTCAGCATTCCGGTGGAGGACACGTCATACCGGTAGGAACGCCATGGTTTTTTAACCGACGGGTCTTATGATACACTGATGACATAATTCAAGGCACAGCACCGGAATTATGCATATCACTATATCACGCATTAAGCATATAATACATAAATAAATAAAATATAAATAAGACATCAACATTTTCATAATCTAAACAATAATATACATATATTCCCCTCGTACTGGAGGGTATAAATGACTACTCACGCTCCATTGCTACAGACAAGCAAGGAGTGTGGGTAATATTCATTACAACTAAAAATAAAACTTCTTTCACAAGGAACAATTGAAACACAACCACCCTTAATATCATTCAAGACAAAAAAAGTGGCGGCAGTTCAACTATCCGAATAGAAAGATACTTCAGAAATGTAGAAATACATAGTAACAAACAGACCGGCTATCAAAGGTTCTTTCTCTTTCTCTTTCTCTCTTTTCTTTCTCTAAGGATTTCTCTCTTTGAAGCTATAGTGGTCGGCTGGTCTTTTGAGGTGAGGGAAAATTCTTATGAAGGCTTGGAGTTATCATGCTTGAAGAATGAAGGCAAGACCCTTATTTATAGGGGAGGATGAACATTTCGTCCAAAAGGGGGGGTCCTAACCCCCACCTCACCCTTCCTAAAGGTCAAGCCTTGTAGTGGTGGTGGTGTGTCGCATTCTTGGGCTTCCATGTGTCGCGGGGTTCTAACCCCTGTCATAACCTACCTAAAGGTTAAGCCTTGCAGTGGTGTTAGGTGTCTTGTTCTTGAGCTGCCACTTGTCGCCTTCTGATTTGTCCATGGTTCTTTATTACACCTTAGTCCTTCACAATTTCAAGCCTTGCAAAATTGCCTTGTATTTTCTAGTATTTCTGCATTTGACCCTGAAATTTAAACATAAAGTATTTAAAACTTTAATTTGCACACAAACTATAATTCATAATGTTTAGTTATTTTATCTTACAAAATTGATTACTTAATTATTTTATTTCCACACTAATTAGGGTTAATCACTATCAAAAACCATTCACCTCATGAGGGCACTAAAAAAATCCATTAAATAATAAAATTTCATTCACCATATGTAATATCCACAATATCATCCCAAAAGAATAGGTCAAGCTATGGCAATTACATTCCAAAAGAATTACATTTAAACTTAGCAGCGGAATAAACAAAATACTAGACTATACATGATCGTAAATAAATTCCCTAGTCTAGCAAAAAAATAAACTATAGCTCTAGACAGCCACCTCCGGATCTAGGTTTCCCTTTGGTGGAGCCTCCCAATTTTCTGGCTCGTCAACTTCGTGATCTCCCTCTAGCACGAAGTCTAAAAAAAACATTATGGGTAGGGAGTGAGCAACCTCTGTAAGAAACTTAAACTCTAACAAGGTTTGAAAAACATAGAAAACGGTCGATCTCATTTCACAAATAGCATACGTAAATTTTGAAAGCAAACATGATATTTTTAAAAAATCTCAATTTATATATTAACAATAATTAAGTACAAGAGTAAAGTCAATCCCACCATAAATAACCATTCCAAAGAGTAATCATTCCCACAACAATTTTCAAGATAATCATATCCAAAGGATAACGCAATAAACAATAACCACAATGTATCTCAAGTCTGATGTAAGATAATCGCATGAATAAACACATAGAGAATATCCTGGCCCACACACACAAAAATCCTCGCAAGGATATCAAACTTCGGGAAGAGTGCCTACCGATGCATTGTCCCATATCGATGCACCGGCATCGATAATAACGAATCCGACCCAGGCATAATATATTAATCCTCTGACACGGCACCCATGAGCTAATAGTGGTTTGGTCCTCGCAAGACACCAACTCCACTACGAGTGGTAGGAAAAGTTCAAACTCGCATGAAGTAATAACCACACACATCTACCCACTCTACGATACCTGGTCAAAGGTCACCCATGGTCATCCAAACACCTCCATGAGATACAATCACCAACAATTTCTCAACAAAAGTTCATAAGTCAATCAAAAACCTCGCAATTCCATAGGTATTTTCCTAATGGAACAATTTCAAGAAAAAAAAATTTGCAAGAGATCATCAAATACATATTTTTATTGTTCAAACAAAGCACTAGAGTTTTGAAATCAAGAATAAGGAATATCAAGAAGAAAAATCTCTATTTCTTAAAAGAAACAAGGGTTTTGAAATTTCAAGGATTTCATGGCTATCAAACCATAACATCATTCAAAACATGATAATATATGCAAGAGTATCAAGAAATAATGATTTCATAACATACATCTAAGATTTAGAAGCAAAATATACATAGATATAAACCCTAGCCTCAATGTAGGAGAATTTCTACCTAAAATCAAGAATTCCAAGCAAAACTCAAGCTTTAGAGCCTTTCTTCTTCCCTTTTCTTTTTCCCTTTTTCTTATCCTAGGGTTCTAAGAGATTTGGGGTGAGAGATGTGAGAAAAAAAATGGAAGAAAAGGGCTGAAATCTGTATTTTAAACACAGCAGTCCGCGACAGTTACTGTTCACATGCTGATTTTTGGATTTTCTCTAAATTACGATTTTGTCACTAAAAATCTCCAATTTGATCCATATGACTACCCTAAGGTTTTTCGACGTTCCGGTTTCATTTTTAATGTTATTTTAACCTAAAAACATTTATTTGTATGATATATCTCAAAATTAAAGTAAATTTACACTCAAAACTCTAAAATTACTATTTTATTCCTTCGAACCGCTATATGTGCTAAACGGCTATTCCAAGTTTTTTGGATCTTCCAGGTTCAATGATAATATTATTTTGACCTAAAAGATTTAATATTTTTACTTAGTTACCCTTATCAACCTTAAAAACCTCCAAAAAATTAAATTTTACAATCAATTTGCCTCCCTAGTATTTATTCCTACTATTACAATTTATAGTGTTCATGCATACCTCATCACCTATATTAGTATTTCAAAAATAATTACTTGCTATATAAGGATAAGAGTGTGGGGGTTTACAAAATTTTGTAGAATGGATATTTAACTTCGTAAATTGCAGGAAATACAGGAAAAAGTGCAGAATTCCAGAAAATCAGAGAAGCAGTCTGCAATTACAAATCAGGAACCAGTCAAGAAAAAAATATATGGATTCAAGATGACAAATAAGAAGGTCTTCAAGCCAAGCACGAAGGAATCGATCTCTTCAACCTGAGGTACCTCCACAACAACCTCAACTAGGAAATATCTTTAATGAGGTGATGTTTGAAAATTTTGAACAACAGCTTTGGTATGATATTAATTTCCTGACTAAAACTATTATTTCTGAAAGAACAGTAATATACGAAGATTTTGAAAACATAGGAATAAGACAAATTCTCCATGCAAGAGGATGGTTATATTATGTTAGGTTATCTGTTCCTGCTTATGACTGCTTAGTTCGGGAATTTTACAGTAATGCTGAAATTAAAGGGAAAAGACAATTGCGTGTATTTGTTCGGAGAATAGTTTTTCAAGTTACATCGGCTACTATAGCCGATTTCTTTAAACCCATACAAAGACCACCCAACCCACAATATCCGTACACTGAACTACCTGATTTACATGAGGTAGGAAAAGGATTAACAGGAAATTCACAATTTGTTTGGGAATGCCCAAATAGTTACATTAAACAAGGAGATCTAACAGACAAATACCAGATTCTAAATATGATAATAGTGTACAGTTTGTTACCCTGAGCCCAAAAGAATCAAATTTTTATTGAGCAAGCTTATTTCTTATATGCATTTGGTGTTGCCACAAAACCTTCGCTAGTCTGATGACTTTGTTACGGAGCACCTTCTCTTTGGCATCAAGAATCTTCACCAATTATTCTTCATAGGTGGCTCCGTCTTGAACTTCAATATCCTCCAAATCTATAACATGTGTGGTCTCTGACTGACACTTCCTCAACATCGACAAATGAAACACTTCGTGTACTCTAGATAACTGAGCTGGTAATCGAAGTTGGTACGCCGCTTTGCCCACCGCTTTGATCACTTCAAATGGTCCTATGTACCTTGGAGCTAACTTTCCTTTCTTGCCAAATCTTAGCACTCCTTTCTTGGGTGATACTTTAAGAAACATGTGATCTCTCACCTTGAATTCCAAGGGTCTTCGCCTTTGATCTACATAGCTTTTCTGTCAACTTTGTATCGTGCGTAGTCTCTCCCGGATGAATTGAATTTTCTCTGTAGTTTTTCGAACAATTTTCGGCCCAAAAAAGCTACTCTCGCCAGCTTCCAACTAACAAGTTGGGGACCTACATGGTCTTCCATACAACGCCTCGTACGGTGCCATCCCAATACTTGCCTGATAGCTGTTGTTGTATGCAAATTCCACCAACGACAAATGATCGCTCCAACCTCCCTTGAAGTCCAACACACAAGCACGTAACATGTCTTCTAGAATCTGGATCACCGTCTCGGATTGGCCATCTGTTTGGGAATGAAAGGCGGTGCTGAAGTGCAACTCTGTCTCCATAGCTCTTTGAAGACTTTGCCAAAATTGCACTACAAAACGAGAATCACGATCCGACACAATGGATAGCGGAACTCCATGCAATATCACTATCTCGCGAATATAGAGCTTACTCAAGGTCTCTAACGTGTCGGTGGTCTTCATACTCAAGAAGTGAGCGGACTTGGTAAGTCTATTAACAATGACCCATACGATATTATGCCCTTGTGAAGTCCATGGAAAGCCAGATACGAAGCCCATGGTGATGTGATCCCACTTCCACTCAGGAATAGGCAAGGGCTCCAATAATCCTCTGGGCTTTTGATGCTCAATCTTCACTTGCTGACACACCACACATTTTGGAACGTATCTAGCCACATCCTTCTTCATTCCCTTCCACCAATACTACTGCTTCATGTCCCTATACATTTTGGTACTACCCGGATGTATGGAGAACTTGGAACGATGGCACTCGCCCAACGCTTCTTCCCTTACTTGGTTATGATCGAGTACACATAGCCTTCCCCAAAATCGTAACTCATCATCACTTATCGTCCAATTCTTAACAATCTCACTCCTCTCCAACTTACTCCGGATAGCCTCCAACTCGCTGTCTAATCGTTGCAACGCCACAATCTTTTGTCGAAGCATCGATTAAGCTACAAGATTGAATAGGCATGGTCGATCCTCCTGTCTATCCACCCATAGATTAAATTCCCCCAAAGCATCCATCATCTTCCACCTATTCACCACAAGGGAATTGATTTCACCCCGAGATTCTCTACTCAGTGCATCCGCTACTACATTCGCCTTCCCCGATGGTAATTGAGTGTGAAATCATAGTCTTCTAAATACTCAATCCACCTTCTTTGCCGAAGATTCAAGTCCTTCTGGGTGAATATGTACTTGAGGCTCTTATGATCAGAAAATACTTGGAATTTCTCTCTGTGCAAGTAACACCTTCACAACTTAAGAGCAAAAATCACAGCGGCAAGCTCTAAGTCATGGGTGGGATAATTCTGCTCATGAACCTTGAGTTGCCTAGAGCCATAGGCAACCACCTTCCCTCCTTGCATTAGCACACACCCCAAGCCTCGTAGCGAAGCATCGGTGTACACATCGTATCTTTCCCCACTACTCGGAATAATGAGGACCGGAGCGGTTGTCAACTTCTCCTTCAAGGTGCGAAAAGCTAGTTCACACTCTTGAGTCCACAAGAATTTTTCTCCCTTCTTTGTGAGACGTGTCATCGGCATTGCTAGCTTTGAGAACCCTTCCACAAACCTCCGGTAATAGCCTGCTAAGCCCAAAAAACTACATACTTCGGTCACATTCTTTGGTGGTTCCCACTTTATCACTGCCTCCATCTTTGCAGGGTCAACAACTACCCCTTGTTCCGACACAACATGGCCAAGGAATTTCACTTACTCGTCTTCGCATATAATTTATGTTCTCTCAATGTCTGTAGCACAATAGAGAGATGGATTCCATGTTCCTCGTGAGTCTGGGAATAGATTAGTATGTCATCAATAAACACGATGACAAACTGATCTAGATACGGTCGAAATACCCTGTGCATTAAATCCATGAAGGCTGTTGGAGCATTAGTCAATCCGAACGGCATCACCGTATACTCGAAATGACCATACCGAGTATGGAAAGTAGTCTTAGGAATATCTTCCTCCTTGATCCGCAATTGATGATACCCTGTGCGAAGATTAATCTTGGAGTAATACTTAGAACCCCTCAACTGATCAAATAGGTCATCGATTCGTGGCAAAGGGTATTTGATCTTTATTGTTACTTGAATCAATCTTCGATAATCCGTGCACAACCGAAGTATCTCATCATGCTTCTTCACGAAGAGTACCGGGGCTCCCCAAGGTGAAGTGCTCAAACGGATAAACCCAATAGTCAACAGATGATCCAGCTGCTTCCTTAGCTCCTTTAACTCCAAAGATGTCATCCGATAGGGAGCAATGGATATGGGTTCGATTCCCGGGTAGAGATCAATCTTGAACTCAATCTCCCTGTGTGGGGGTAGCCCAGGTAGTTCATTTGAGAAGACATCCAGAAAATCCGATACTATCAACACCACATTCGCATGGAATTTATCCCGATCATCTCCCATCAAGCTAGCTAAGAAACTCAAATGGCTCCCCACCTTCGCTTTCAAGAATCTACTACCTATAGTAGGAAATGGATGGGAGAAATTTTGGTCATTCACGAAAATGAATACTACCCCTCCCGGTAGTTGAAAAGAAATTTGTTTACGAAAATAATCCATTACCGCCCAGAATGTGGATAACAAATTCATTCCAAAGATCACATCATACCCCTTCATGTCTAAGGCAACCAAATCTGCAATCAATTCGTGCTCCCCAATTCAAAGCACACAACCCCTACACACCCTGCTAGTATCCAACCGTTCTCCCGTAGGCATATTAATACACAACGCATGTTCTAGCTTATTGAAGCTCAATCCCAATTTAATAGCATATGTAGTACGTATAAATGAATGAGTCACACCCGGATCAAATAAAATTTGGGCCCAAGAATTGTAGAGGAGAACAATACCTTCCACCACTACATTGGAGGCATCTTCCTCCGGTTGGATCAAAGCAAATACCCTTCCTTGGTTGGTGGCACTTGGGGCTAGAGCTTCAAACGGTCTCTGTTGTTGTAGTGGCCTTTGTAATGATGGCTTGTTTGCATTCACACACTCGGTTGCTTGGTTGGTTTTGGTTGAAAGCAATGGGCAGTTATCTTTGAAGTGCCCAACATCTCCACATGCAAAGCATCGACGTGGGTCGATGCCTACTCTCTCTAGTACTCCTCCCGCTCCTCGAGCTGTCTGTGGTCTCTATCCAACTACCTGATCTGGGTGGCGGTAGAGTGCCGCTCTCTGTGCTCCACTACTACTAGCACCAGTCCTGATCAGACCTCCCCTCATAAGGTTCTTTCACCGTTAATTATCTTCCATGTCTCTCTCCCCCATAGTCACAGATCCTAAGAGCCACAAGCTTCTCCCTAATGCCGGCCTCAAGCCCTACTCAAAACGTTTGGCCCTCCTTGCCTCTGTGGATATGAATTCTGTGGCATATCGGGATAACTCTTCAAACTTTCTCTCATACTCCCCCACCGTCAAACTACCCTGTCGAAGAGCGAGAAAATCGACACTCATCTTGTCTCTAACCGACTCAGGAAAATATTTGTCTTGGAAGACTTGATCGAACTCCTCCCAAGTAAGTGCATCTGTGTTCCTCCATCTCTTTACCAAATCCCACCAATGGTCGGCCTCCCCTTTGAACAAATAAATAGCTAAGCCAATCCTCAAGTCATTAGTAACTCCTATGCCATCACAAATCTTCTTCACCTAGCGGATCCATCTATCCACATCCAAAGGATTGGAGCTCCCTTGGAAGGTAGGCTGGTGTTGCCTCAGAAAATTCCTGAAGAGTTACCATCCTTCGGTTGTCGTCCCCATTGCCCGACCCTTGTGCTAAAGGGTGAGCTCCACCATTATGGTTGTTGTTTCCATTTTGGTTTTGTACCAAAGTGGTGAGCTCCCTCAAACATTGATATATGCTGCTTATGGCATTGGGAGGTGGTGGATTTGCTTGTCCTCTACGACCACGCCCACGTCCACCGTCCATCCTGCACATCAATTCACAATTTAGTTTCATTGATGTACAAGACATCCTAGTTATCACTTTGATCTAAAGCATAAGGTTCGTATAAAATTAGATCAACAATTTTCTTCAACCTAGTCCTACTTTTCTAGTGTTAATCCATAACCTACAGCTCTCATGCAAGGCCTAATTCCTAGGCTCTGATACCAAAATTGTAACGCCTCAAAAATTGGGGGGTCCTTAATTTAACAAAATTCAGGCAGAGTCTCCTTTGTACGGGGAGTTCTGTAAATAACACAACATGTGCAATTATACTACATTGACCACACCCGGTCCATTTATAGGTGAAAATTAAAACAGTCCATATGAATTTGATTTGTAATGCCCCAAAAATTTCCCTTTGATGACATTATTATCTAAAATCATTCACCTCATGAGAGCACTAAATAAATCCATCAAATAATAAAATTTCATTCACCATATGTAATATCCACAATATCATCCCAAATGAATAGGCCAGACTATGACAATTACATTCCAAAAGAATTACATTTAAACTTAGCAGTGGAATAAACAAAATATTAGACTATACATGATCGTAAATAAATTCTCTAGTCTAGCACAAAAATAAACTATAGCTCTAGATGTCCACCTTCGGATCAAGGTTTTCCTCTGGTGGAGCCTCCCAATTTTTCAGCTCGTCAACTCCATGATCTTCCTCTAGCACAAAGTCTGAAAAAAAAATATTATGGGTGGGGGTGAGCACTAAGCTCTGTAGGAAAAATCCTCTCCAACTCTAACAAGGTTTGAAAAATGTAGAAAATGGTCGGTCTCATTTCACAAATAGCATACACAAATTTTGAAAGAAAACATGATATTTTTAAAAGATCTCAAGTTTATATATTAACAATAATTAAGTACAAGAGTAAAGCCAATCCCACCATAAATAACCATTCCAAAGAGTAATCATTCCCACAATAATTTTCAAGATAATCATATCTAAAGGATAACACAATAAACAATAACCACAATGTATCTCAAGTCTGATATAAGATAATCGCATAAATAAACACATAGAGAATATCCTGGCCCACACACACACAAATCCTCGTAAGGATATCAAACTTCAGGAAGGGCGCCTACCGATGCATTGTCCCATACCAATGCACCGACAATAACGAATCTGACCCAGGCATAGTATACTAATCTCTGACACAGCACCCGTGAGCTAATAGTGGTTTGATCCTCGCAAGGCACCAACCCCATTACGAGTGGTAGGAAAATTTTAAATCCGCACGGAGTAAAAACCACACACATCTACCCACTCTACGATATCCGATAAACGGCAACCCATGGTCATCCAAACACCTCCATGAGATACAATCACCAACAATTTCTCAACAAAAGTTCATAAGTAAATCAAAAACCCCGCAATTCCATAGGTATTTTCCTAATGGAACAATTTCAAGAAAAAAAAATATGCAAGAGATCATCAAACATATATTTTTATTGTTCAAACAAAGCACTAAAGTTTTAAAATCAAGAATAAGGAATATCAAGAAGAAAAATCTCTATTTCTTAAAAGAAACAAGGGTTTTGAGATTTCAAGGATTTCATGGCTATCAAACCATAACTTCATTCAAAACATGATAATATTTGCAAGAGTATCAAGAAATAATGATTTCATAACATACATCTAAGATTTAGAAGTAAAATATACATAGATATAAACCCTAGCCTCAATGTAGAAGAATGAGAAGAAATCCCTACCTAGAATCAAGAATTCCAAGCAAAACCCAAGCTTTAGAGCCTTTCTTCTTCCCTTTTCTTTTTCCCTTTTTCTTCTCCTAGGGTTCTAAGAGGTTTGGGGTGAGAGATGTGAGAAAAAATGGAAGAAAATGGCTGAAATCTGTATTTTAAACACAGCAGTCCGCGACAGTTACTGTTCACATGCTGATTTTTGGGTTTTCTTCAAAATTACGATTTTACCGCTAAAAATCTTCAATTTGATCCATATGACTACCCTAAGGTTTTTCGATGTTCCGGATTCATTTTAATGTTATTTTAACCTAAAAAATTTAGTTTTATGATTTATCTCAAAACTAAAGTAAATTTACACTCAAAACACTAAAATTACTATTTTATTCCTCCGAACCGCTACGGCTATTCTAAATTTTTCGGATCTCTCAAGTTCAATGATAATATTATTTTGACCTAAAAAAATTAATATTTTTACTTAGTTACCCTTATCAACCTTAAACACCTCCAAAAATTAAATTTCACAATCAATTTGCCTAGTTATTCCTATTATTAAAATCTATAGGATTCATGCATACCTCATCACTTATATTAGTATTTCAAAAATAATTACTTGCTATATAAAGATAAGAGTGTGGGGGTTTACAAAAGTTTTGTAGAATGGATATTTAATTTTTTAAATTACAGGAAATACCAAAAAAAGTGCAGAATTCTAGAAAATCAGAGAAGTAGTCTGCAGTTACAAATCAAGAACCGGTCAAGAAAAAAATATATGGATTCAAAACGACAAACAATAAGGAATTCAAGCCAAGCATGAAGGAATCAATCTCTGCAACCTGAGGCACCTCCACAACAACCTCAACTGGGAAATATCTTTAATGAGGTGATGTTTAAAATTTTGAACAACAACTCTAGTATGATATTAATTTTCTGACTAAAACTATTATTTCTGAAAGAACAGTAATATACGAAGATTTTGAGAACATAGGAATAAGACAAATTCTTCATACAAGAGGATGGTTACATTATGTTAGGTTATCTGTTCCTGCTTATGACTGCTTAGTTCGGGAATTTTACAGTAATGCTGAAATTAAAGGAAAAAGACAATTGTGTGTATTTGTTCGGGGAAAAGTTTTTCAAGTTACACTGGCTACTATAGCCGATTTCTTTAAACCCATGCAAAGACCAGCCAACCCACAATATCCGTACACTGACCTACCTGATTTACATGAGGTAGGAAAAAATTAACAGGAAATTCACAATTTGTTTGAGGATCTAACAAACAAATACCGGATTCTAAATATAATAATAGCGTACAGTTTGTTACCCCGAGCCCAAAAGAATCAATTTTTTATTAAACAGGCTTATTTCTTATATGCATTTGGGATGGGACACACAATTGACCTGCCAAAATTACTCATAGACCAAATTATACTCGTTGTGGATAGAAAGAAACTCACACTCCCATATGCTATGTTAGTTTCTCAGCTATGCAGGAATGAAGGCGTGATCATCAATCCAATATGAACGACAGTGAATCATCATTGAGTATTGGATAAAACTTCATTAAAAAAGAGTCATGGAGGACAACTGAAAAGCCAACAAGGAATACCTTCACCACAAGAAGAGGAACCATTTTGGGTACCGAAGAATTCATATCATAAGAGCAGCAACCACAAGAGAATCAACCATACATCCCAATGGATGACAGAATTGATAGATGCATTTTACTAGAGGTGGAGAACAGTATTACTCAGATCAACCAATGCATAGATGAATATGAACAAAACCAAGCTGAGATTTTGAAGCTACTTCGAGATCGTTTCGGAGAAGGATCTTCTACTCCCTAAACAGACTGGAGATTCTACAAAACAATTTATTTTCTTTCACTCATCTTTTACCTTATGCACTTTTACTTTATGCACTTGAACTTTAATTATTTTATATTTTGAACATCTTTATGTGTTTTAAACTAGTTTATTTATGAAAATTTTAAGTTAGGAAGACTAGTTCATATGATTCATAGTTAAATTAAATTAATATTCCTATGTTTTGTGAAAATATTAAGATAATATACAATTAAATTAATTTAACACCAATGAAATTAATATTTAAAGTTTTAATTTAATTAATCAATTAATATTAATTTTATTGTTTTAATTTAATTAAAACAACTAAAGTTTTAAAATATTAATTTAATCACGCGGGATTTTCAAACTTTAGTTGTATATTATCTTAATATTTTTGTTTAAACTTACTCTTATAGAACACAATTAGATTTCTTTATTTCAAAAACCTTGTGAAATATTACACTCTTTACATATTTAGTGGAAATGTATAACCAATTGAAGAATTTGAGTTAATCTTTCTTGGAGAGATATTCTACATTTACTCAAATAAACATCTTCGATTCTACGGTAAACTTTTTTTGAATAATCTCATTAATTTTGTCTTGATTAGCACTTGTTAGATTATATTATTAGCGTTGTCCTTGAAATTATTTCATGTAGGAATTATATAGATGAATAATTTCTGGAAAATGATCGTAGGTCATGTTTGATTAATCTTGAGCCTTAACCATTTCCTTTACAAAATTATATCCTTATTCAACCATGATTGAGCCTACAAGAATATAAAGCCTTTTCATGAAACCCGAAAAATACCTGAGCCAAATGAAAATATATCAAACCCACCTTTGCTACATAATTTTCTTGCGCCCTCTTTTAAATCAATATGATATAGAAAAGGTGAAAATTGTCTTATATGAAAAAAAAAAAAAATCTTGGCTATTTAAAGCAAAAGAAAAAGAAAAACCAATGAAAAATTGAAAAATAGAAAGAAAAAAGCCAAGAAAGTGAAAAATGAGAAAAATAAAAAGAAAGAGTAGACAAAATCTCTATAGAATGAGGTGTGCTACGAATAAGGTGGCTTTTGAATCCTATAAAAGTCATTTCTTAAACCCTAAAACCAATGGCCACATTACAACCTAAAGAAAGTCCTTTTTGATTCTAGAAATCATGCATCTGTATTAATTCTATCTTATAAAAGGAGAATGTTGATGATATGTCTGGTATAGTGTTGATATCAACTCATGAGATTATGTCAAATTCAAATTTTATTCAAATATCCATTCTTCAAATACTTACATGTGATATTATTTGCTTTGCTAACAATATTCCAATCACATGTAACTCGTGAGAATAGTCATTATAACGAATATGTATTATTTGCGGAGTGTATTTCAGGAAAGGATTGACATCAAAACTATCATGAAAGATGGTAATATGTCTTGAGTGATTTTTAAAACAAAAGAAATCATTACACACACACAAGTTTGTATAAAAATATATAGATAATGTTACAACTAATGTATGTTACTCTTATAGTGATCAGGAAAGGAACTATTCTAGCAAAACATAAGGAATATTGATTTAATTATCTTTGTGAAAAGTATGAATTATAAACTCCGAACTACTGAAGTTTGTAGGTATCTTCACTGGAAACCTTCATGAAACAAAACTTATCTACTAGGGATCACCTAGGGGTTTAACGGCTTATTGCATATGCTAAATGCAATCGTGAAAAAAATCTAAGAAAATAATTTTACTTTTGTTTATGTTTTATTTTGTGAAATAGTTCTTAAAATCTATATTTACTTGGGACTAGTAAAGTTTTAAGTTGGAGGGTGTGATTAACCCTAACTAGTGTGTAAATAAAATAATTAAGTAATCAATTTTGTAAGATAAAATAACTAAACATTATGAATTATAGTTTGTGCGTAAATTAAAGTTTTAAATACTTTATGTTTAAATTTCAGGGTCAAATGCAGGAATACCATAAAATACAAGGCAATTTTGCAAGACTTGAAACTATGAAGGACTAAGGTGTAATAAAGAAACATGGACAAATCAGAAGGCGACAAGTGGTAGCTCAAGAACAAGACACCTTGCACCACTGCAAGGCTTGACCTTTAGGAAGGGTGAGGTGGGGGTTAGGACCCCCCCTTTGGCCGAAATCTTCATCCTTCCCTATAAATAGGGGTCTTCATTCCATGCTAACTCCAAGCCTTCACAAGAATTCTCCCTCCTTCAAAGAAAGAAATCCTTAGCGAAAGAAAAGAGAAAGAAAAGAGAGAAAGAAAAAGAGAAGGAACCTTTGATAGCCGGTTTGTTTGTTACTCTATATTTCTATATTTCTGTAGTATCTTTCTATTCGGATAGTTGAACTGCCGCCGCCTTTTTTTGTCTTGAATGATAATAAAGGTGGTTGTGTTTCAATTGTTTCTTGTGAAAGAAGTTTTATTTTTAATTGTAATGAATACTACCCACACTCCTTGCTTGTCTATAGCAATGGAGCATAAGTAGTCATTTATACCCTCCAGTGTGAGGGGAACATATGTATATGATTGTTTAGATTATGAAAATGCTGATGTCTTATTTGTATTTTATTTATTTATGTATTATGTGCTTAATGTGTGATACAGTGATGTGCATAATTCCGGTGTTGTGCCTTAAATTATGTCATCAGTATATCATAAGACCCGTCGGTTAAACAACCACAGCGTTCCTACCGGTATGGCTTGTCCTCCACCAAAATGCTGAGGATGTTCTACTGATGTGTGGTACAGACCCTAAATGATCCTCTTGAATGGCTTGCCCTTCTGGGTTATTAGGGTTATTTAAATACTATATATAACTATATTGCTAGTCTAACAACCACGACATCAGATGAGTGGATATATATATATATATAACTATGAAAATGCTGATATATATATATCACAGATGACCTATTGGGTAATTCAAGTGTTCCTCATGAATGGCTCATGATGAGTGGATTTTATACCTATGAATTGAGTGTTTTTGGCTTAATGAAATTGTAAGTTTTCAATTATTTTATGTTCATTTTTATTTGTTTAATGTGTTTTATTGTTATTTTGTAGGGATGATCATTTTGGAAGGAATCATGATCATTTGGGAGGAAACAAGGTCAAAATTGGAGCCTAAGTGTTGGATTTTTGAAGAGAAAGCTAAAGGGCATTGTAATGGAGTAATTATAGCATAAATAATAGATTTTAGAGCCTTGCACCTAAGTGTGGATGAGTGGTGAAGAGATAAACACATTACATGAGGATTTGAAGGCTTAAAAGTGAAAGAAATCAAGGAGGTATTGGTGTTTAGTAAAATAGGCATCAGCACCCACACTATTTTGTAGCAACACCTCAGTTTTCTGCCTTTTTGACCATGACACACTTCGAATCTGACAAATTGCAAAACATTAAAGTTGTAGATTTGGATGTCTTCTATCTTGTTGCAAAATTGCAGCTCAATGGGACAGTAGTAGCAAAAGGTATGACGATTCTATGAAAACTGGTCCGAAGCAGGTAGCCTACCAGGGGGTACGCCCTGAGCCAAAACTGGCGCCCCAGCGCCAACCTACTGTCTAAAATGGCGACCCTGCACCATTATGGGCGCCCCCGCGCTTGTGTTAGTCCATGACATGAATTTTACCTTATTTTTACCCGAAATTGGACTCTAAAGCTACATATATGCTAGGGTTTGTGTGGGGATAAAGATATTCTAAATTTTGGGGGCTGAAAACATTGGAAAAAAGCCAATGAATTGGAAGAAATTGAAGGCAGGAATCGAAGAAATCGACACGAAGAAGATTGGACTTGAAGGCTAAAAAAGGATTGAAGATTGCACCTAAGTTTTCATTCTTTTCTCTCACCTTTATTTCTTGATTTTCTAAGATGTTGTTCAATTTTAGAATGATGTTCTTCAATTACATTACGAACTAAATTTTTATTAAGATTGCAACGGAACCTATGTCTAGTTAAATTAATCTACTCTCGTTTCTAGTTCTTATTGATCTTGTATGAGTTGTTTGTCATATTTTGTGATTGATGTATGATTGTGTGGCCAACAATTAATTTGATAACGTAGATAAAATTGGGAGATGAATTTTAGGTTTAGATCAGAATATGATGACATGCATCTAGTTTATTCTTCTTAGGATTGAATATACCTATATGTCGTGTGTAACTTTTATGAGAGTTTGAACATAATGAATCTATTCCAACTTATTTTGCATAGGAATATAGTAATTTAATTAAGAGAGATAATTTTATCTAACTATCAGAAGAGGTTTGATAAATAACTTTGAGTTCTCAGTTAACAACTTATGTTGATCAATTAACTAGAAAGAGAATTAGAAATATTTATACGAAACATTAGGGGAAGTTGGAACGTATGTTCTTTTACCCGGTAAATTCAACCCTTGATTGTGAAGTTTAGATTTAGTTTTAATTTAGTCATTCCATAGTTCAATTTCAATTGTTTAAATGAAATTGAATGGATACAAAGTTAGTACTTGGATATTATTAGCAATATTTCTCCGTGGGAATGATACTCTACTTATCACTTTATTACTTGTTGATCGTGTATACTTGCACGTAAATTGTCAATATCAAGTTCGGACAACAGGTTTTTGGCACCGTTGCCGGGGACTTATTCTAATATTATTTTAATATTAATTTCAATTAATTTGATCTTAGTTTAAACTTATTTAATTTTCTATTTTAATTATTTTCGCAAGCACTCTTGAATTTTGTATGCTAACACGATCTAAAGGTCAGGAGCTACTACTGTACAAAGACGAAATCAAGAAAAGGTGCTGAAACTTGCGAAAACAGCATCAAGAAGTAAACAACCAAGAAGCTATGGCTAAAGATTAACAGAAATCGTTAAGGAATTATGCTATACCGCTTGTTACATAAATACAATCGAGCATTCTAAGGCCGGCAATTCAAGCAAACAGTTTTGAGATCAAGTCGGGTACCATCCAAATGATTCAGAATTCAGTTCAATTTGGGGGTTTGCCTAATGATGACCCAAACGATCATTTGATGAGTTTTATAGAGATTTGTGACACATTCAAGTATTACGGGGTTTTCGAAGACGTGATTAGACTCTGACTTTTTCCTTTCACATTACATAATAAGGCAAAGAGTTGGTTGCATTCATTGCCATCGGGTTCTATTATCACATGGACAGATTTAGCTCAAAAATTTTTAGTTAAATTCTTTCCACCAGCTAAAACTGCAAAAATGAGGAACGACATCACATCATTCGCACAACATGACTCTGAGACTTTATATGAAGCTTGGGAGTGATTCAAGGACTTACTCCAAAAATGTCCTCACCATGGTATTTCTAAGTGGTTGCAAGTTCAGACGTTCTGCAACGAGTTGTTTAGTGCTACCCGAACAAGTATCGATGCAGCTGCAGGTAGGGCATTGATGGGAAAAAATTTTGATGAAGCTTATGAGTTATTGGAAACGATGGTTGCCAACAATTATCAGTGGCCCTCTGCAAGGATCAATCAACCAAAGGTAGCAGGGATTTATGAAGTTGATGTGGTGACTGCATTGGTTGCACAGATTGCTACATTGACAAAGAAGATTGATGTTCTATGGGTGCAGCCTGTTCAGATTGTGGCAGCTATTTGTGAACTGTGTATTGGGAACCATCCAAGCAATCAATGTGCAATTAGTTTTGAGTCGGTACAATACATTAGTAACCACAACAGGCAGCAATATAGCAATAATTCCAATAATTACAACCTAGTTTGAGGAATCATCCAGGCTTTTCATGGAATAATAATCATGCCCAAACTTCTGGTCCAACACAATCATACTTACCAGGCTTTCAGAATCAAGCTCCATCACAACAGGAAAAGAAGTCAAATTTGGAGGAGTTGCTTTCCAGGTACATATCACAGAATGAGACAAGGATGAACAGTATGAAAGTATCAATTCGAAACTTGAAAAATTAAATGGGTCAACTTGCTACTGTCATTAACAACCGACCTCAAGGCACTCTACCTAGTGATACAGAGATTAATCTTAAAAGGGAAGGTAAGAAGCACTACAATGCTATTACATTACGAACCGGAAAAGAGTTACCTAAGGTTGTGAATGGAACTCCAAAACAATCACATGGAGATTATACTGAGAGTAAAAAAATAAAAGATAGCAAGAATGTGGAACATGAAAAGAAAGAAGAAGATCCAGTTGCATGTTCTAATAAAGGTAAGCAGAGTCTTATTGTGCCTCTCGTGCCATTTCCACAACGTTTGCAGAAACATAAAATGGGATAAGGAGTTCTCTAAATTCATGGAAGTGTTTAAGAAGCTCCAAATAAATATCCCTTTCGCAAAAGCAGTGGAGAATATGCCTAACTATGTGAAATTTTTGAAGAAAATTTTGTCAACGAAGAGAAAACTAGGTGATTTTGAGATAGTGGCACTTACGGAGGAATTTAGTTCTATTCTTCAAAAGAAGCTACCACCAAAGCTTAAAGATCCGGGTAGCTTTACAATTCCATGCACAATAGGCAGTCAATTTTTTGGGAAAGCATTGTGTGATTTGAGAGCTAGTATTAATTTGATGTCGCTCTCAGTTTACAAGAAATTGGGGTTGAAAGAAGTAAAGCCTACTAACATCACGTTACAGCTTGCAGATAGATCACTCACTTATCCAAGGGGCATAGTTGAGGACGATCTAGTTAAAGTGGATAAGTTCATTTTTCCAGCTGATTTCATAGTCTTAGATTGTGAGGAAGATAGAGAAATACCTATTATTCTTGGGCGACCATTCTTAGCAACAGGGAGAACACTTATTGATGTACAAAAAGGTGAGCTAACTATGCGAGTCCAAGATCAAGAGGTTACATTCAATGTATTTTCAGCTATGAAATTTCCAAAGGAAATAGAAGAATATTTTCGGGTTGATTTGGTGGAAGATGTAGTGAATGGGGGTATTCATAGGAAGTTGTATTTCAGTTCTTCTTGAGAACGCCAAGCTATATAAAGAGGAGGTGTTTCCGTATGGAGTGGCTAAAGTCAAGGAAGCTAATTCGAAGAGAACTTTCAAGGTGAACAGGTGGAGACTGAACCAATATTGGGGCGGCGACTTTGATCATGAAAAAACCTCAATTACCCTTGTCGACCCAGAATGAAACAGGAAGTAGTCAGGCTGAAGACTATAAAACAAGTGTTAATTGGGAGGCAACCCAAAATTTTAGTTTCTAAGTTTTATTTCATTTTATTTTAATTTAGTTTTTTTATAAGAAATAATGTAGTTAGTTAGTTAGTGCATTTTAAGTGGTATTTCAATTGCTTGCAGGTCCCAAGGATTGAACATAAAGTTGGAGCACACACAAAGCCTTACTAGGAGCCAAGAACAGCCCACCTATGTTTCCCAAATACACTCCCTACACAGCGGACGACGAGGACGCTGACGATGATGTGAACTAGCAAAGTCTCTGGGAAGTCCTCTGTCTTAATTTTTTCTACCCTATAAATTGAGGACTATGTTTAGTTTAAGTTTGGGGTGTTTTCTTGTTTGCATTTGAATTATTAGGTATGCATTTAGATTGCATGTTTTAGTACGACTTGAGCAATGGGTTAATTTAATTTGATTATGACCAATGATGAATAGAATTAATTGTCAATTTAAGGGAAATTGATTAACATGTTGAGTCTGTAGTTTGACATACTAGTTTGTTTTACACTGTTTTTGATCCTTTCATTCATGAGCACAAATCTATCTGTTTGGTTAGTTATTATTTAGAGAATTTATTTGGTTAAATGCTTATGGGAGATATCATTGAAACTTTAGAAAACTTATTTAAGCATCATTCAAAGCGAATGGAGGTATTCATATAAGTTTGGGAGAAATATTGGATATGATGGGTTTATTTAAAAGAAAAAAAAAGTGAGTTTTTTTTTTGAAAATTATTTTGATTTGATCCTTCATGAGTTAGAAAAAAAAAACAAGAAAAGGTCATGTAGTGAGTAGAGATGGAGCGTAAAACGCACTCTTTCATAAACACATGTTGAGAACGAGATGGAGCGTAAAACGCACTCGTTCAAGAAAAGGTGAGATAGAGCGTAAAACGCATTCGTTCAAGAAAAGGCGAGATGGAGCGTAAAACGCACTCGCTCAATAGAAAGTGAGATGGAGCACAAAATGCACTCATTGAAAAAGAAAAAAGAATAAAAAAAAAATTCTTTGGTCCTTCTATTTATATGTTTGCCTTAATGAGTGGAGGTTGATGTGAAACGTAAGTTTATAGAGTTGATATTGAATATCTCCTATGAAGGATTTGATTACGTAAATGTATTTGGGTGATGACTAGCTTGATAGTCTGGATATGTCCATGTATTTAAAGGGTCATGACCGGAGGTAATATTTGGGAGTATGTTGAATTGATAGACTTTGCACTGTTTTGAAGTTCCCGTGAATTATTATTTGTATTAACTTTTGGGGCCATTATTCATATTCATATTGATCCATTGTTTGAGTAGTTGGTTGATTAATTTTTATAGTTTTTGTTCTTAGTATTTTGCTTGAGGACAAGCAAAGATTCAAGTTTGGGGGTATTTGATGAATGAGTTTTATACCTACGAGTTGAGTACTTTCGGCTTCATGAAATTGTAATTTTTCAATTATTTTATGTTCATTTTTATTTGTTTAATGTGTTTTGATGTTATTTTGTAGGGATGATCATTTGGAAGGAATCATGATCATTTTGGAGGTAACAAGGTCAAAATTGGAGCCTAAGTGTTGGATTTTTGAAGAGGAAGCTAAAGGGCATTGTAATGGAGTAATTATAGCATAAATAATGGATTTTAGAGCCTTACACCTAAGTGTGGATGAGTGGTGAAGAGATGAACACATTACATGAGGATTTGGAGGCTTAAAAGTGAAAGAAATCAAGGAGGTATTGGTGTTTGGTAAAATAGGCATCAGCACCCACACTATTTTGTAGCAGTACCTTGGTTTTCTGCCTTTTTGACCATGACACACTTCGAATCTGACAAAGTGCTAAAAAAGAAAGTTGTAGATCTGGATATCTTCTATCTTGTTGCAAAGTTTCAGCTCAATCGAATGGTAGTAGAAAACGTTATAACGATTATACGAAAACTGGTCCGTAGCAGGCAACCTACTAGGGGGCATGCCCCTGCGCCAAAATTGGCACCCCAGCACCAACCTACTGTCCAAAATGGCACCCTTGTGCCATTATGGGTGCCCCCTCTCCCCCCCCACCCCCCCCCCCCCCCCCCCGCTTTTGTTAGTCCGTGACACGAATTTTACCTTATTTTTTACCCAAAATTGGACTCTAAAGCTACATACATGCTAGGGTTTGTGTGGAGATAAAGATATTCTGACTTTTGGGGGCTGAAAACATTTGGAAAAAAGCCAAGGAATTGGAAGAAAATTGAAGGCACGAATCGAAGGAATTGACACGAAGAAGATTGGACTTGAAGGCTAGAGAAGGATTGAAGATTGTACCTGAGTTTTCATTCTTTTCTTTTACCTTTATTTCTTGATTTTCTAAGATATTGTTCAATTTTAGAATGATGTTTTTCAATTACGTTATGAACTAAATTTTTATTAAGATTGCAACGGAACCTATGTCTAGTAAAATTAATCTAATCTCGTTTCTAGTTCTTATTGATCTTATATGAGTTGTTTGTCATATTTTGTGATTGATGTATGATTGTGTGGCCAACAATTAATTTGATAACCTAGATGAAATTGGGAGATGAATTCTAGGTTTAGATCGGAATATGATGACATGCGTCTAGTTTATTCTTCTTATGATGGAATAGCTGGGTTTGTGTATAGGATAGGAATATACCTATATGTTGTGTGTAACTTTTATGAGAGTTTGAACTTAATGAATCTATTACAACTTATTTTGCATAGAAATATAGTAATTTAATTGGGAGAGATAATTTTATCTAGCTATCGGAAGAGGTTTGATAAATACCTTTGAGTTCTCAGTTAACAACTTATGTTAATCAATTAACTAGAAAGAGAGTTAGAAAGATTTATAAGAAGCATTAGAGGAAGTTGTAATCTTAAGTTCTTTTACCCGGTAAATTCAACCCTTGATTGTTAAGTTTAGATTTAGTTTTAATTTAGTCATTCCATAGTTCAATTCCAATTGTTTAAATAAAATTGAATTGATACAAAGTTAGTACTTGGATATTATTAGCAATATTTCTCCGTGGGAACAATACTCTACTTATCACTTTATTATTTGTTGATCGTGTATACTTGCACATAAATTGTCAATATCAAGTTCGGACAACAGCTCATCCTTCTGGTTTACTTGAATTAGTCAATTGGTACATCTATAACCAGTTTTCCTAAGAAGTTACTTTGTTATGCTATAATACCACCAGTTAACCTAAGATGTGGTTGTGGTATGGTTTATTACATATGCACTTATAATCATGAGATCAAGTGAATAACTCAAATATTCCTCATGAATGGCTTGTCCTTCTGGTTTGCTTGGGTTAATCAATTAACGTGGATATAAGCAGTTAGCCTAAGAAGCGGTTGTATTATGATTTATTACCCTCAGTTAGACTAAGAAGCGGCTGTGCTATGGTTTATATACATCAAACCAGCCGGTTGACTTGCCAATACAATGGAAATTAATCTTGGTACAGTAGCATTTCCAGTAACTAACTAATATAACACATATGAGACCCTTAAATTGAAGGGTATCTTTTATATTCTTGTTGTTAACATATTTACTTACGCACTTGATTTGTTTACGTACGCACTTGATTTATTTACTTACGCACTTGATTTATTTACTTACGCACTTTATTTGTTTACTTATGCACTTTATTTAAGTTAAACTAGCTGTCAAACTAAGCTCACATCACAAGCTATCAAACATCATACTGCCTCAAACAATAACTTTACTGTTTTTTTATTTTAACTACTAAATTACTAAACTCTTCGTGGGATCGATACTTGGACTTAAACTGAGAAAACTACAATTTGACCACTTATACTTGGTTGTATAATATAATATAATTCAGACAACTAAAAAGTGCAAATCATGAGCTTCAAGAAAGAAAAGGATGAGTCCTACAACAGATATCAATCAAATCAGAAGTATCAAAATACAAATAACCAAGGAACGTGGGAAAATAGATATGGGGCAAAAAATGGAAAATATAATAATTAGGATGAACAAAGTGATAAATTCAAGATTAAGTGCTACAATTGTAAAAATTAGGGCACTATAAAGGGAAATTCCACAATTGAGGTGGCCCGACAATAAGAATTATCATGCTAAAATTACAAAGGGTAATGATGATAATTCAGAGGCTTTATTTGTTGATGATAGTGTTGTGGATAATGTTCAAAAGAACGATTAGTATTTAGATTCTGGCTGTAGTAATCACACGTATGGTCACAAAGAGATAGTCACCGAATTAGATGAATATGTTTGGTCAGACATTAAATTTAGAAATGCTTCAACCATCCCCATAAAAAGGAAAATGTATGATTTCTATCAAGCTAAAAGATGTTTTTGGTCTTATCCACAATTCATTGAATATGGGGTAATTATCAGAAAAAGAGTATGATATGAGGATTTTTTTTATGGTGTTTGCACTATCAATGACAACTGTAGGGGACTAATAGCAAAGATAAATATGGCTCACAATCATTTACTTCCTTTACAAATTAATTGTCAGAATTTACATTGCTTTAGTTCTGTGAGTTTCTAGACCAGTGTTCTGGGAAAAAAATATAGGGACCCTTTTCTGGATAAACAAGTCTGGCATGCAAAAAGATAGCTTGAGTTGATTTACTCTGATTTTTGTTTTGGTGAAAGGAATAATGGGAGAAAACTTAAAGTTTTGAGGACTAACAAAGGTCATGAATATATGGTTTGTGATGGTCTTTTTGAGAAATCATGGTATTAAGCATCAATTGACAGCCAAGTATACTCCCCAGCAGAATGATATGACAAAGAGAAAAAATAGAACTATTATGGATATGGTTAGATGCATGATGAAATCTAAAAATATGCCTAAAATTTTTTGGGCAGAAATTGATGCTTTTGCTGTTTATGTTTTGAACAAGTCCCCTACCAAAAGTTTTTAGGGAAAAACTCCCTATGAGATTTAGAGTTGTCAGAACTCTAGTATTTAGCATTTGAGGGTTTTTGGTTGTAATGTTTATATCCATGTTCCTAATCCACTCCGGAAAAAGCTTGAGGACAAAGCTAAAAAATGTATTTTTATTAGGTACAGTTCAGTATAAGTTGTATAGTCCATTCACAGAAAAAGTGATTATTAGCAGGGTTGTCAATATTAATAAGCAGGATGTTTGGGATTAATCCCAAAAGGAAGGTAAGTCAGCCACACTTGTTTGTTTGTATATTGATGATTCAGTTGGTGATTAGCAAATTGCACAGTCACTTGTTGTTCAATCCCCATAACCAGTGCCATCTAGGCGTTCACAATGTGAATGGCACATGCAACTAGATTGGGAGATTATGTGATTGGTACTGACACTAATCCTTCAAATAAGAATCTGATAAATTTTGTTTTATATGTACATTGTGATCTTGTTTCTTTTAGTGATGCCTATAGAAAGAAACATTGGGTGAAAGCAATAGATGAAGAAATTCATGTCATTGAGAAAAATAATACATCAGAGCTTGTTTCTCTTCTCAAAGGAAAGAAGTTCATTGGAGTTAAATGGGTGTACAAGAAAAAGTACAATCCAAACGAAGAGGTGAATCACTTCAAAACGAGGTTAGTTGCAAAAGATTCAAAAAAAATCAAGTATTGATTTTCTTAGTTTTTGCCGCAAAGCTTCGTCAAGTTTTTTTCTTGTTTGCTCTTTTTTCTCTGGAATTATTTCTTTATTCTATGAGTGTGAGATTATTTAGAGTGTTTGATTATTTTAAGATCCTATATCACTTATGGGATAGTCTATCAAAAATGGGTGGGGTTATTCCCACCCCACGAATATTCATTCCCATTTTATTTAATTTTTTATTATCAAATTACTAAACTCACTCTTTCCATATCTATTCCATTAATAACTAAATCCACTCTATGTTATATACACCACTTTAATAAGTAAGTTCATTTTATATCTTTTCATAATTAGAATTTCATTAATGATCTCATCTCATACAATCACAAAAGCACTTTTTTAATATAAATTTTTCTAATGAAATACCAGTTAATAATACTTATCGATTTAATTCTATATTTGATTTCATATGCACTGTGTGAATTTCATTATTCTATTGTGTTTTAGTAAATCTATCAAGTTTAATAAGTTGATTTAGAGTTTATGTGTGTATGTGTGTGTGTATAAATATGTATATATATTTTGTATTCAATTTTTTTTAAAAGTAGCAATAAAGGCTATTTACAATAAATAACTTGTTTCGTTTGGCAAGTGTATGTCTTTGTGAATTAGAAATCTTGTTTCATTTTTTATTTTTTTCGGTAATAGATTTCTTCCTTTTATTTTCTTAATTTTTTTTTTTTTTTGTTTTCTTTTGGGATTTGATAAATATTTTTTTCTTATGTTTTTTTATTACTTATTAAAGGGGGTATCTAGAGCATGGATAGGCCTGGTAATTCTAGACACGACTCGTGAAACCGACACGGATTTAACAGGTTTGAGTGTAGTCTTAATGGGTTCAAGTATTTAACGAGTTAACTTGACAGACCCCGTGAAATAAAAGAATCGGTTTTGTGTTTAACTTATAAACTCGTTTCAACCCGTTTAACCCGTTAACAGTTGTACTATAAATTCTTTTAAAAAAAAGTTAGGTCTCTCAGCCTCTGTTTCATCTCACATCTCTCATCTCTTAGACTAATTCAAATTTAGTAGTCATTTAATGTTTATTTTGTTTTTCTCAGCCATGATTTATTGTTATAGTAAACAAGTCAAAATGTGTAGCAAGTTGATATTTTTCATGTGTACTCAAAATATTCTAACATATTCTCTTATTTAGCGGGTGACACATGGACTGTATCGGATAACCCGTCTAATAAATGATTCATGTATGAGTGTGATAGTTGGACTCGTTTATATAAACGAATGGGGTATGCATGGAGGATTTTTTGACACAAATCCTGTTTCACCCGACACGAAACTATTCCACTCGACACGATCATCAGGCCTAAGCATGAGGTTACTATTAATGGTTTGGATATATAAAAGGTGGGTTTAGTAATTTGATAATAAAAAATTAAATGAGGTGGAAATAGGTTCACCCATAAAAAATTGGAGAGATAATAGAGAAGGCCAAAGGAGAAAGAAAAAAACATGTGAAGTTGGGAGCATAGAAACATTAGCAGTTAAAAGAGGGGTGGGGTTCCCCCACCACCTGACTAGCTAAAATATAAAGAGTTATCCATATATGCTGGTAAATGAGGTGTTGGGAAAAACAGTCGGATAAGGATTCGGTTATTTCAAATTTTAAAACTAAGTAAAGATGATAAATATTAGTTAGTTTACTTTGACTCAATCAGCTAAATGGACTAGTAGTCATTAGCAGAATAAATTTTTAAGCATTTGAAAAATTCAAAAAATTCAAAAAATAGAGAAGATGGATTGGAGGCTTCCCCAACTTCCTTGATACATTCAAATTGAATATAGTGATAGAGATATGTCCTTCTATTTTCTAATACCTAGTAGAATACCTATAACGCCCCAAAACACACCCTGGATGACATTACATTCTAAAACCATTCATATCATGAGAGCACTAATATAATCCCTTAAGAAACAAAACTTCATTTGTCATCCACGAATATTTACAACATTATCCAAAAGAATAAGCCCAAGTCATGGCTATTACATCTCAAAAATTAATTAAGAAAGCATAGCAGAATAAACGAAAGAAGCTAGACTACACAATGTTCCAAAAGAATGTCCTAGTCTAGTACAAAAGAAAAGGAGGTCGCTTTATGCGTCCACCTCGGGATCCACACTCCCGTCCCGTGGAGTCTCCCAAATAGCGGGCTCCTCGACCCTTACGTCCTCCTCCTCAAGCGGGTAATCTAAAAAATGTTAGTCATAAGGGGTGAGCACGAAGCTCTGTAGAAAAATTCTCACAAACTCATACAAGGTTTAGAAAAATATTTAAAACGATCGGTCTCAATTTTAACATAACATAGATACATAATTTGAAATAAAGCAGTGACATTTAAAAATGATCTCAAGTTTATTTAAAAATACTACTTAAATGAATAAATGAGCACCACATACAAATAATAACCATTAATTGTCATAACCAATTCCCAACAATTCTTTCGGTAGGTGGCATACTTTGTGGTAACCTCCACCTCCTTTTAGGTCACCTTTGATTCTCAAGCATCCTTACCGAGAATCTCTTGAAAATGGATGAGCATCCTTGCATGGAACCTCTCACCAATCACTACATTATTTCCCAAGCATCCTTACCGGGAACCTCTTGAGAAGGGGTGAGCATCCTTAATTCACTTACGAAAATAATCCATTACCGCCCGAAAAGCGGACAACAAGTTCATCTCAAAAATCACATCATACCCCTTTATCTCTAAAGCAATCAAATTCACAATCAATTCGTGATCCCCAATGCGAAGCACGCAACCCTTGCAAACTCGGCTAGTATCTAACCGTTCTCCCGTGGGCAAGCTAATGTTCATAACATGCTCTAGCTTCGCGAAACTCAATCCCAAATAAAGTGCATATGTCGTGCATACAAATGAGTGTGTTGCACCGGGGTCAAATAATTTTTGGGCCCAAGAATTGTAAATAAGGACGATACCTTCCACAATGGCATTGGCAATGTCCTCCTCCGGCTGAGTCAAAGCAAATACTCGCCCTTGGTTGGCGCCGCCGGGGGCTTGAGCTTGTATCCGTCGTTACGGTGCAGGCCTCGGTGGTGGTGGTTGGGCTGCTGGTACCTGTCTAGCTGTCTGGATAGGGCCCTAAGGTGGAAAATTTGGACAATGCATCCGAATATGCCACACACCTCCGCATGCAAAGCAGGATCGTGAGGTAATACTGGCTCTAGTCTGAGTGTCTCCCTCTCCTCGGGCTGTCAAAAGTCGTTGTCCACCTGTCTGGTCTGGGCGACGGTATGGTGACGGTCTCTGTGCCCCACTAGTGCTAGCACCTGTCCGGATCGGACCTCCTCTCGAGAAGCCTTTTCATCGCTGGCTATCCTCTATGTCTCTCTCTACCAGTGCAGCTCTGTCCACCAAGTCCCCAAAATCACGGATCTTGAGAGCCACCAACTTCTCCCCGATGATCGACCTCAGACCCTACTCGAAGCGCTTGGCCCTGTCGGCCTCATTAGATATAAATCTCGTAGCATAACGGGAGAGCTCGTCGAACCACCTCTCATACTCAACCACGGTCATACTACCCTGTCGTAGTGCAAGAAAATATGCTTTCATTCGGTCTCTGACCGATTCAGGAAAGTACTTATCCTGAAAATTTTGATCAAACTCTTCCCAAGTGAGTGTATCGGTGTCCTTTCTCCTCTTTATGGCATCCCACCAATAGTCGGTCTCCCCCTCAAACAGGTAGGTTGCCAAACCAACTCTTAACTCCTCGGCAAATCCCATGTCGTCACAGATCTTCTTCACTCGGCGAATCCATCTATCCGCCTCCAAAGGATTGGAGCTCCCTTGGAAATTAGGTGGTCGTTGTCTTAAGAATTCCCGAAGAGCTATCATCCTTCGGTCTCCGTTCCCATTGCCCGGTACTAAAGCGAGAGGATGAGCTCCACCATTGTGGTTGTTGTTACCATTTTGGTTTTATACCAAAGTGGTGAGCTCCCTCAAGCATTGGTAAATGCCTTGCATGGCATTCGGAGGTGGTGGTGGTGGTGGATTCGCTTGACCTCCACGGCCACGCCCACGTCTGTGTCCCCGTCCGTTCATCCTGCACATCAATTCACAACTTAGTTCATGGATGTAAAGGACATCCTAAATATTAGGTTAAGCTAAGGCATAGAACGTGTATAAAATTTCACTCAAGGATTTGATTCACCCTAATCCTAAAGCTCTAGAGGTGATTTCATAACCTACAGCTCCCATTTAAAGACCTAAAGCCTAAGCTCTGATACCAACTTTGTAACGCCCCAAAACACACCCTGGATGACTTTACATTCTAAAACCATTAATATCATGAGAGCACTAATATAATCCCTTAAGAAACAAACCTTTATTTGTCATCCACGAATATTTACAACATTATCCAAAAGAATAAGGCCAAGTCATAGCTATTACATCTCAAAAATTAATTAAGAAAGCACAGCAGAAGAAACAAAAGAAGCTAGACTACATAATGTTCCAAAAGAATATCCTAGTCTAGTACAAAAGAAAATGAGGTCGCTCTATGCGTCCACCTCGGGATCCACACTCCCGTCCCGTGGAGTCTCCCAAGTAGTGGGCTCCTCGACCTTTATGTCCTCCTCCTCAAGCGGGTAATCTGAAAAATGTTAGCGATAGGGGGTGAGCACGAAGTTATGTAGAAAAATTATCCCAAACTCATACAAGATTTAGAAAAGCATTTAAAACGGTCGGTCTCAATTTTAACATAGCATAGATACATAATTTGAAATAAAGCAATGACATTTAAAAAGGATCTCAAGTTTATTTAAAAACATTACTTAAATGAATAAATGAGTACCACATACAAATAATAACCATTAATTGTCATAACCAATTTCCAACAATTCTTTCGGTATGTGGCATACTTTGTGGTAACCTTCCCCCCCCTTTTAGGTCACCTTTGATTCTCAAGCATCCTTACCGAGAATCTCTTGAAAATGGATGAGCATCCTTACATGGAACCTCTCACCAAATCACTACATTATTTCTCATGCATCCTTACCGGGAAGCTCTTGGGAAGGGGTGAGCATCCTTACAAGGAACCTCTCACTCATATGCATCATAAACAACCCAACCAAGCATACAATTCCAACATTTATCTCAATTTACAAGCATCTATCCAAAATTCTCAAAATATATCATATAACAATTCCACAATTAACTAAGAAAATACATGAGATCACAATAACATCATTTTTTTTTACCCAATACAAAGCACTAAGGTTTCGAAATCTATAATAAAAAAAGCATTTAGGAAGAAAATACATCACTCTCCAAAAATTAGGGTTTTAAAACTAGAAAGGGGATTTCATGGGTATTAAACACTACTTTGTTCAAAACATGTAATCCTTTCAAAAAGTCTAAGAGATGATGATTCCATGGCATATATATATCATTGATAGCCAAAACATACATATATAAATACCCTAGCTTCAATGTAAGTGAATGAGAGAAAATCCCTACCTTGAATCTTTAGCTTTGGAGTGAAGAACAAGAATATTTAATCTTGAATCAGTCTTGAATCTCTTGTTTTTCCCTTCCTTTTTTTCTTCTCTAATGCCCTCTAGGGTTTCAAGAGGTGTGGGGGTGTGAGGGGAGTGAAGGAAATGAGAGCAAATGAGATGAAAATGAGTTTAAAACTTAGCAGCCCCGAAAAATACTGTTCACTGACTGTTTTGGGTTTCTCAAAATTTACGATTTTGCCACTAAGAATCTCCAATTTGATCCATATGACTACCCTAAGGTTTTTCGACGTTCCGGGATTCATTTTTAATGTTATTTTAACCTAAAAACATTTATTTTTATGATTTATCTCTACACTCAAGTCAACGTACACCCGAAACACTAAAGTTTCTATTTTACCCATCTCAATCGGCTATTAATGAAGTTTTACGATGTTTACAAATAAAAGGTGATAAAGGTTGTTTCTTAAAGCCTTTTATACTTATTTGAAGCCTAAAAGTACTCATTACTCTTATATTTTGATTTAGGATGCAAATGGAGACATTAAATACAAAATGAAGCTAATTGGACTATTTCGACATCATTTCGTTATCTGATTATAACTCTCTCATCCAAGCTCCGATTGAGATGATTCAAGATGCTATGGATTGATACGAAAGAGTTCTAAAACTTTCATGTTTTGAGTTTTAAGAGATATTGACTGCATCAAGATTTAAATCGAGCTTGAAGTTGCAGCAGTGCACTGTTCACGTGCACTATTCATAGGTTGTCTTCGTCCCTTTTCCATTTCCAATCCATTCCTAAGCCAACCAAATCTATCACAAACCTCTCCAACACATATTTCTACACCAAACCTATTTAATACAAGTTCTAGGACCTAAAATTTCATATTTTCACTTATTAAAACCAAAATTCAACTATTATTTTCACTAACATTTTAAATCTCTATTTTTTCAATCTACCAAATTCAAACACACATCACTACATATATCCACATTTTTTTTATCACAATTATTTACTATATATCTATATACATATATAAAAGAAAATGCGGGGTGTTACAATACCTTTGAGCTACTTTTTTTCTTCTTTCAATTTTTATTTTGTATTTTTGGTGTCATCACATTGTTGCTATGTATACCAAATATCCAAGCTTAATAGTAAATATTTTATGATCCATCAAATTCGATCAATTGTTAAGTATATTTTTGTAACTATATAATCTTTTAGCATATTTATTATTATTAATTATATGACTTGTTCAATCAATTGATCCACAGATGGACAAATGACTCGATTCCTCTGCCATGTTGATGTTCGTTCTAGATTTAAAAACTATGTAAATAAAACTTCAAGAGATAATTACACTCAGGCTCTCTGAGGATTGTTACTTAATCACTCAGATCCCTTGACATTTAAAATATTACACACAAATCCCTTAAGATTTGTACGCGTGTAACATTTAGACCACTGATGTAAATATATTTGTTGATAAATTACACTTAGGCCCCTTTGAAGTTTGGAAGTATATAATATTTCGACCCCTTAAGTTTAAAATATTATACTTAGACTAGAAATACTTCAATCAAAGATAGAATATCAAATATTTTAAATTTTACAACCAAAATTCATATTCTATTGTATCATTTATTGAAATAAAATTAAAATTAAAATTTTAATTTTTTTCTTAAAAAATCGTAATTAGTATACAATTATACTATCTATTGGAATAAAACTAAAAAATCATACAGGGGTTTAAGTCATTCATTATAGAATATGAATTTTACAACCAATATTTATGTCATATCATGTCATTTATTGAAATAAAATCAAAAATAAAAATCTAGGTTTTAAAAAAAAATCATAGTTAATATATAATTATATTATCTATTAGAATAATACTAAAAAAATAAACAAAAGGTTAAACTATAATGTACACAATATATTTTAACTTTAATTTGGGTAAATTGGTATTTTTATTTGGTCGTTTAAACAACCAAATTAAATTCTAAGTATATTAATTACGATTTTTTTAAAAAATTGAATTTTTATTTTTGATTTTATTTCAATAAATGATACAAATAGAATATGAATTTTAATTGTAAAATTTGAAATATTTGATATTTTATCTTTAATTGAAGTATTTTTTGTTTAAGCATACCATTTTAAATTTAAAGGGTCTAATTAATATATGTGTAACAAATATATTTACAACAATGTCTAAGTGTTACGTGCATAAAAATTTTAGGGGATTTGTGTGTAATATTTTAAATATCAGGCGTGTGAGTGATTAAGTGACAAATCTCAGAAAGTCTAGATGTAATTCTCCCAAACTTCAAATAGCACAAAACTACCCTAGTTCCATTCAGTGGCAGATGTATGTAGGGGTGGTGTCCACCCTCAAATATTTTTCTTAATTATATTTATATCTATATTCTATACTACTAATAAAAATACCTTAATATGAAAAACTTTTGATTCTTTATTTTACTCTTATAAAAAATTATAAAGACCACTTTATCCATTCGCAATTAAATATCTAAATTATCTATTATTTCTTTATGTCAATAAAGTGTTAATAAAAACTTTCAAAAACTCCATTAATCTAATATTACTAATATCATATGCAAAGATAACATTATCCGCACATATGTTTATTTTATTGTTCATTAAAAAATTTAACTCTTTCATTTCTAAGATAAAAAAATAATTGTATATATATATTTTTAAGTTTAATTTTTGCCATATCAATATAATTTTTCAATCACAATAAACTTTTTAAGTTGTATTAAGATTTTATGTGAAAATAATTTGTAGTGTATTCTTAAGTAAAACATAATTTTTTAAAAATTTTGATATCTTTTAAAATATATATTATAGAGTAGTATATTAAATCTTATCTTAATTGACCTAACTAATTCTTAATTACAGTAAAGTTCCAATATGAGTAGTATATTGACAATTACTTTTATTTTATTTAAATTCAAAGAATTATAAATGGAATCCCAATCGAATGATAATTCAAAAATTTAGGATCTGTTTGGTATGCGCCTCACAAAATAGTATTCGAAAATAGTTTTTAAGAAGAGTTTTAAGAAAGTGGTTTTGATATTTTTTGAGATAAAAAACTTGTTTGGTTAGATGATTTCAAAAACAATTTTACAATACAAAAAATAGTAAAACCTATTTTGACAGCGTAAATATATATTTGAACAGTAATTCAAACATTAATAAAAAATATAAAAAAGTTATTTTAAGATTGATAATTTCATAAAAAAAAAATTCAATAAATCAAACTTTCAAATATATATATATACCCCCCATATATATATATATATATATATATATATATATATATATATATATATACCCATATCTGAAGATCCAAAATTGTTCTCTTTGTTTTCCAAATTTTCAAAGAAAACTCTGAAAATAGCTACACTTGTTTTTCTGTTTCTTTGACTCAAATCTCATTTTTTTTCCAAAATTTAGTGAACAAAAATGCTAAACAAACAAGTTTTGGGTATTTTTGAAATTTTGAAAACAAAAAATTGTTTCCGGATCACAAACCAAACATGGGCTTAATTTCTCAAACATCACTAAAAAAGCACTCTCAATCACAAAATTCTAAAAAAATAGAACTTTAACAATTTTTTCTTATAATTAGAACATCCAATTTTGAGAATATATAAATTTTTCATAATCCTATAATAGAATATGAGTAATGAAAAATTAATTTTGGTAAATTTGAGATGATATTTAACTCAAATATCCATATAATAATATGTAATATTAATTTTTATGTAGAAAAAATATTCTCGTGCAATGCACGTGATGTATTACTAGTATATATAAAATTTAGCTATATTTTTAGATATAATAAGTTGTGTACACCCTCAAAATTGGTTTTGATTTGTATATTTATGAATTCTTTGGTCTTAAATTCGTAATTTAAAATTTAAATTGTCTCTAATTGGCCTACTATTGATCTCCAATTTTCTAAGATTGATGATTGATGTGTTTCAATTGAATTCTAGAGGTATTATTAAGCTTACTTTTTGAATTATTAATGATTGATGATTGACTTGTTTCAATTGAATTCTAGAGGTATTATTATGCTTACTTTTTGAATTATTAATTAATTGCAATTTTGATATAAAATATAAAAACACGCTAATTTCAAATTTTCTAAAATCTATGAGAAACAAATTGAGACAAATCTAATTTTCAAATGGACTCTCAATTGGAAATATAATTTATCATTTATATCTCTATGACTTGATTGTAATTGACAGTTGACCTCAATATGATCATTTGGTAAAAAGTAATATAATTTGGTAATGACAGTTTTTAGATTGCATTTAGAATTTTTTTTTTGACGTTTTGCTTTCAGAAATCCTTTTTATGGTTTGTTTGAATTTTAATGGAGTTTAGGTTTGTGATCTACACAATTTTATTAACATACATAAAATTAGAGTCAGATTGTGGAAGCCTAAAATCATTAATTGCTTCATATTATAGAGCCGCCCCCGCCCTTAGTTAAACTGCCCACCCTTGAGCTAATTTTCCGCTCCGCAACTGGTTCCACTGCAGACTATTTGCTTCCTATGATTACTATGAAATAAAATGTTTTCTATGAGTTCAAATGAAGATTAATGCGTAAAAGCTGTGGCCAATCTGTCAAGCAGGCCTGCAAATCAACTGAGAGGGATTTGCAAAGCAAATACAGAACCCAGTTATTAGCTAGTGCGTTTACGATTATTATTCTATAATTTTAGCAATGAAAATAAACCCCTAATCCCATCCCTTTCTTAAAATGTCATGTCAGCACTTCTTCTGCGGTGCCATAATGATCTCCAGATCATAACAGATTATCACTTTCACTGCACTGTGGAATGCAGGCCTTTCCATTTTTACAAATTAATCAAAAAGGATGCACAAAGGAACATTTGATGAACAATTTGCTGCTCAACAAAGCTGCATAGGACTTTTGGGGTAAGCATTGTTTGAAGAGAAGACTTTCCAAGCAACATCATCTTACCCATTCCCACCCCCCCCCCAAAAAAAAAAAAACAAAACAAAAAAAAAAAAAAAAAAGAAACAAGAAAGAAAAGCGAAGACATAATTGATCATTAGAGTAAAAAGCTACAGTTTTATAAACCAGTCACACAAGAGAACATTCTACGACTCCTCAAGCGAACGAGTTGGTTGGACTTGATAGTATCCTCCTGCGAAAGCCCATCAAAATAATTCCCAATTTGGACGGATTTGTGTCGTCGGTGCCCATTACTCTCTGTGCGGAAGCCAGCAACCTTTTCTGGTTGTGGCATGGCCGGCCCGGGGCTGTACTGGTCGGCAAAAAGGTCGGAGACGTTGTAGCTTTGTGAAGCATCAGAGCAGAGACACTTGTATTGTCGGCGAACCCTGTTTTTCTTGATGGTTTTTAATACCATTGGGAGAAGACCCTCCATTATTGATGACTTATTGGTTGCTTCTTCCTTTCTTTCTTTCTTTGAAGGAAGCCAGCGAGTCTTATTTGAAGACTTGGCCTTGTTGGGTTTGGTAGGAGATGATCATTTTTTTCCACAACTTCCTCTTGTAAGGAAGAATTGGGAACATAGAACACGTCATTTGATTTTTGACAAGAACATATACCAAGGCAATAAACTACATGCTGCTTTCATTATAAACCTTTTATATAGACTCCACGTATCTGCCACTCAAAAACTACTGCAACAGACAAAACAGTTATAGCATAGTTAACATCCTAGAAAAATGAAAAATAATTATACAACAGTTGCCTTTGGAAAAAAGAAAAACTTTTACAGCCTAGTTAAAAATGATGGGTCAAGTTCAAGGACCCAACCCACGACGTGTGCCCAGTTTAAATCAAGAGTCCAACTTAAAGAGATTCAATAAAGTCCAGTCCAAAAGGGTTCACGCCCGTCAAGCTCATCAGAGTTCGAGGAGCTACATCTCCAAGAGAGTAAGTATGGTCATCTAAGAGCCTCATCCACACCGCCTTAGAAAGAGTCAA
This sequence comes from Ilex paraguariensis, assembly GCA_963454935.2. Classification (NCBI taxonomy): domain Eukaryota; kingdom Viridiplantae; phylum Streptophyta; class Magnoliopsida; order Aquifoliales; family Aquifoliaceae; genus Ilex; species Ilex paraguariensis. Next base: position 65,022 of record CAUOFW020001897.1, read on the forward strand.
CCCCCACATCATCTTTTAACCGAATCTTATGGAGAGCTCCGTAACTATCTCATCCGTCGAGAAGA
>CAUOFW020001898.1:0-47500 GCA_963454935.2 Ilex paraguariensis
CTAATATAAACTAGAAGTTAGTTCAACTCCACACCAGGAGGGATTGTATGTCTAACAATTTATCTTTGTATAATCAACAACAAGGCTACTGCTGTCCTGGTCAATAGGTAAACGAGCATAAAGTGTTGGACTCTCAGTTTCAGCATGCCCACCTTCAGTACTTGGAGAATACAATCCAGCTTGTCTACCCATCACTGGGGTAACTGGCTCTGAGTGAGTACCTTCAGCGGGGGATTTAACTACTGAAGGAGAAGGAATATTTTGTTTAACTTCATCTTTAGCATTCTCATCTTGTTTTTCATCATGCTTCTTAATAGACAACAAAGAACAAAGGCACCCTGCAGGAGGAAAATAAAACACCAAAATCATTATCGAAAACTAATGTGCTACCAATAGTTACGGAGAGAACCAGCATTTATTCATCATTTTAGTCTCCTCAAAAAGATAACCATGAAAGAAAGCAGTGTCTCCAAATTCCAAGATCAACAAAGGAAACAACCATAAGCAAATAGGATGGTTCATCGCATGTTACAATGGAATTTGGACAATAGTTATACTTATTTTTTCACTCCTAAACTCCGCTCTGCAAGCTTATCTCGTCCATTCTACTAACAACTGAAATCAAAACACACATATTAGATTAGTTACGCACATAAAAATGAAAATTCAAAACATAACAAACAACAATAAAGGAAAAAAATTGGATAAGAATGATGAGGAGGTGGAGCAAAAGAAACAAAAGAACAATAAACCCAAATCCCTAATCCCTAACCCTAACTACGAATCCAAAACCCCAAAAGCCCGTAAGCCCCAAGCCTCCAAAGCCCAAAGCCCTTATTAGAATTCTATATTCCATTAGTATCTTTTACATGCTACAAACTCCTAATTATCTTATCTCGTCCATTCCACTAACAATTGAAATCAAAATACACATTAGATTAATTACGCACATAAAAATGAAAATCCAAAAGATAACAAACAACAATAATGAAAAAAAATAGGACAAAAAATGATGAGGAGGTGAAGCAAAAGAACAATAAACTCAAATTCCTAACCCCTAATCCCTAATCCCAAATCCCTACTCCTTAACTATAAACCCAAAACCCGTAAGTCTGGTACCCATAAGCCCCAAGCCCCCAAAGCCCTAAGCCCTTCACCCTATTTGAATTCTATATTCTAATAGTATCTTTTACATGCTACAAAGTCCTAATATTCTTCCATGAATTAACTATTTGCTCCCTCTCCAAATAATTATATTTTGTTTCCTACATTTAACAATTAAAATAAAAAGATAATAAAAAAAAATAACACATAATTAATCTAATAGAAAAGCAAAAAAATGTCATGCAATTATAGGTTGAGTATAAAACACAAAAAAAACAACGAAAAATAAAAAGAAAACAGTGGAATAATTGAAGTGTTTGGGATTCAAAATAATAGAAATAATGATCATAACAAGTACGAAACACAAGAAGTAGTAGAAATAGTCATGTATAAAACACATTTTATATGTAAAAGAAAGTCAATCGAATTTGAATAAATAGATATACTTATCTTTTCACTTCTAAACTTGGCTTTCAAGTTCATCTTGTCCATTCCACTAACCGCTGAAATCAAAACACACATTAGATTAGTTACACAAATAAAAATAAAAATCCAAAAGATAACAAACAACAATAAAGGAAAAAAATAAGATAAGAATGATGAGGAGGTGGAGCAACAGAAGGAAAAGAACAATAAACCCAAATCCTTAATCCCTATTCCTTATTCCCTAATCCAAAATTCCTAATCCCTAATCCCTAATCCCTACCTCCTAAGTCCTAACCCCTAACTATTAACCCAAAACTCCAAAATCTCGTACGTCCAATAGCCCGTCAGTCCTAATCCCTAAACTCTAATTGAATTCTATATTCTATTAGTATCTTTTACATGATACAAACTCCTAATTTTCCTCAATGATTTAACCATTTGCTCCCTCTCCAAGTAATTAAATTTTATTTCCGATATTTCACAATTCCAAAAGAAAGATAATAAAAAAGAAATAACACATATAATCAAAAAAATGCTATGCAATTATAGGTTGTGTAAAACATGAAAACAACAACAAAAAATGAAATGAAAACAGTGGATAATGAGAGTGTTGGGGATTAAAAAATAATAGAAACATTGATCATAACAATTAAGAATTACAAAAAGGAGCATAAATAGTCATGTGTAAAAAAAAAATTTTTAATGTAAAAGAAGCCAATCGAATTTGGACAAATAGATATACTTATCTTTTCACTCATAAACTCCGCTTTACAAGCTTATCTCGTCCATTCCACTAACCACTGAAATCAAAACACACATTAGATTAGTTATGCACCTAAAAATGAATATCCAAAAGATAACAAACAGCAATAAAGCAAAAAAAATAGGGCAAGAATGATGAGAAGGTGAAACAAAAGATCTAAAAGAATAATACACCCAAATCTCAAACCCCTAATCCATAATCCGTTATCCGTAATCCGTAATTCCAAATCCCTAATACCTACTTCCAAAGCCCTATTCCCTAATCGCTAATCCCTATTCCCTAACCCTAAGCCCTAATCCTAATCCCTACTCCCTAAACCCTAATCCCTAATCCTAATCCCTAACCCCTAACTATAAACCCAAAAGCTCGCAAGTCCGATAGCCCGTAAGCCCCAAGCCTTCAAGCCCTAAGCCCTGCACCCGATTTGAATTCTATATTCTACTAGTATCTTTTACACACTACAAACTCTTAATTTTCTTCCATGATTTAACCATTTGCTCCCTCTCCAAGTAATTAAATTTTGTTTCCTACATTTAACAAATTCAATAGAAACATAATAAAAAAAGAAATAACACATAATTAATCTAATAGAAAAATAAAAAAAAACACATAAAATCAAAGAAATGTCATACAATTACAAGTTGTGTAAAACACGAAAACAACAACAAAAAATGAAAAGGAAACAGTGGAATAATGAAAGTGTTTAGGATTGAAAATAATAGAAACAATACTCATAACAAGTAAGAAACACAAAAAGTAGAAATAGTCATGTGTAAAACACATGTTAAATGTAAAAGAAAGTCAATCGAATTTCGACAAGTAGATATACTTATCTTTTCCCGCCTAAATTCCGCTTTCAAGCTTATCTCGTCCATTCCACTAACAATTGAAATTAAAGCACACATTAAATTAGTTACACACATAAAAATGAAAATTCAAAAGATAATAAACAACAAGAAAGGAAAAAAATAAGATAACAATGATGAGGAGGCGGAGAAACAGAAGCAAAAGAACAATAGACCTAAATCCCTAACCCCAAAGGCTCGTAAGCCCCAAGCCCTGCACCCTATTTGAATTCTATATTCCATGACTATTTTTTACATACTACAAACTCCTAATTTTCATCAATGATTTAACCATTCGCACCCTTTCCAAGTAATTAAATTTAGTTTCCGATATTAATAATTTCAAGAGAAAGATAATAAAAAAAATAACACATAATTAATCTAATAGAAAAGCAAACAAAACACATATAATCAAATAAATGCTATACAATTATAGGTTATGTAAAACACGAAAATAACAACGAAAAATGAAAAGGGGATAATTGGATAATGAGAATGTTGGGGATTGAAAATAATAAAAACAATGATCATGACAAGTAAGAATTACAAACAGAAGCAGAAATAATCATTTGTAAAAAATATTTTACATGTAAAAGAAAGTCAATCAAATTTGGACAAATAGATGTACTTATCTTTTCACTCCTAAACTCCGCTTTACAAGCTTATCTCCATCATTCCCCTAACAATTGAAATCAAAATATACATTAGATTAGTTACGCACATAAAAATGAAAATATAAAAGATAACAAACAACAATAAAGAAAAAAAATAGGACAAGAATGATAAGGAGGTGGAGCAAAAGCACAATAAACCCAAATACCTAACCCTTAACCCCTAATCCGTTATCCCTAACCCCTAATCCCTAATCCCTAATCCCTAATCCCTAATACCTAATACCTAATACCTAATACCTACTTCTTAAGCCCTAAGCCCTAAGCCCTAATCCCAAACCCCCAACTATTAACCCAAAATCCCCAAAGCCTACAAGTCAGATAGCCCGTAAGCCCCAAGCCACCAAAGCTCTAAGCCCTAAACCTTATTTGAATTCTATATTCTATTAGTATCTCTAACTTGCTACAAACTCCTAATTTTTCACCATTATTTAACCATTTGCTCCCTCTCCAAGTAATTAAATTTTATTTCCGACATTTAACAATTTCGATAGAAAAACAATAACAAAAGAAATAAAACATAAATAATCTAATAGAAAAGCAAACAAAGCACATATAATCAAAGAAATGCAATGCAATTATAGATTGTGTAAAACACGAAAACAACAACGAAAAATAAAAAGGAAACAGTGAGATAATGAGAGTGTTGAAAATTGAAAATAATAGAAACAATGATCATAATAAGTAAGAAACACAAGAAGTAGCAGAAATATTCATGTGTAAAACACATTTTACATGTAAAAGAAAGTTAATTGAATTTGGACAAATAGATATACTCATCTTTTCATTCCTAAACTCCGTTTTCAAGCTTATCTCGTCCATTCCACTAACAACTGAAATCAAAACACACATTAGATTAGTTACGCACATAAAATGAAAATTCAAAACATCACAGACAACAATAAAAGAAAAAAAATAGGATAAGAATGATGAGGAGTTCAAACAAAAAAGCAAAAGAACAATAAACCCAAATTCCTAACCCCTAATCCGTTATCCGTAATCCCTAATCCCTAATCCAAACTCCTAAAGCCCTAATCTCACTTCCCTATACCCTAAGCCCTAATCCCTAATCCATAATCCCTAATCCCAAATCTTAAATCCCTACTCCCTAAGCCCTAATCCCTCACCACTAACTATATAAACCCAAAACCTAAAAGCTCGTAAGTCCGATAGCCCGTAAGCCACAAGCCTCAAAAGCCCAAAACCCTATTTGAATTCTATATTCTATTAATATCTATTACAACCTACAAACTCCTAATTTCCCTCCATGATCTAACCATCAGCTTTCTCTCCAAGTAATTAAATTTTGTTTTCGACGTTTAACAATTTTAATCAAAAGATAATAAAAAAGAGAATTAAAACTTAATTAATCTAATAGAAAAACAAACAAAACACATATAATCAAAGAAACGCTACGCAATTATAAGTTGTGTAAAACACGAAAACAACAACGAAAAATGAAAAAAAAAAAACAGTGGGATAATGAGAGTGTTTGGGATTGAAAATAATACAAACAATGAACATAACAAATAAGAAATACAAAAAAGAAGTAGAAGTAGTCATTTGTAAAACACATTTTACATGTAAAATAAAGTCAATCGAATTTGGACAAATAGATAGACTTATCTTTTCACTCCTAAACTCCGGTTTGCAAGCTTATCTTGTCCATTCCACTAACAACTGAAATCAAAACACACATTAAATTAGTTATGCACATAAAAATGAAAATTCAAAAGATAACAAACAACAATAAAGAAAAAAAATAGGACAAGAATGATGAGGAGGTGAAGCAAAAGAACAATAAACGCAAATCCCTAATCCCTAACCCCTAATCCGTTATCCCTAATCTCTACTTCCTAATCCATACTCCCTAATCCCTAATCCCGAATCCCTACTCCATAAGCCTTAATCCCTAAGCCCTAATCCCTAATCCCTAACCCCCAACTATTAACCCAAAACTCCCAAAGCCCACAAGGCTGATAGCCCATAAGCCCAAGCCTCCAAAGCCCTAAAGCCCTAAACCCTATTTGAATTCTATATTTTATTAGTATCTCTAACATGCTACAAACTCTTAATTTTCCACAATGATTTAACCATTTGCTCCCTCTCCAAGTAATAAAATTTTGTTTCCGACATTTAACAATTTCAATAGAAAAACAATAACAAAATAAATAAAACATAATTAATCTATTAGAAAAGCAAACAAAGCACATATAATCACAGAAATGCTATGCAATTATAGATTGTGTAAAAGACAAAAACAACGAAAAATAAAAAGAAAATAGTTGGATAATGAGAGTGTTGGGATTGAAAATAATAGAAACAATGATCATAACAAGTAAAAAACACAAGAAGTAAAAATAATCATGTGTAAAACACATTTTACATGTAAAAGAAAGTCAATCGAATTTGGACAAATAGATATACTTATCTTTTCGCTTCTAAACTCTGCTTTCAAACTTATCTCGTCCATTCCACTAAAAACTGAAATCAAAACACACATTAGATTCGTTATGTACATAAAAATGAAAATGCAAAACATCACAAACAATAATAAAAGAAAAAAATAGGATAAGAATAATGAGAAGATGGAACAAAAGAAGAATAAACTCAAATCCCAAACCCCTATTCCATAATCCCTAATCCCTATTTCCTACACCCTAAGCCCTAATCCCTACTCTCTAAGCCCTAATCCCTAATTATAAACCCAAAACCCAAAAGCCCGCAAGTCCGATAGCCCGTAAGGCCCAAGCCTCCAAAGCCCTAAGCACCCGAAACCCTATTTGAATTCTATATTCTATGAGTATTTTTTACATGCTACAAACTCCTAATTTTCCTCTATGATCTAACCATTAGCTCTCTTTCCAAGTAATTAAATTTTGTTTCCGACATTTAACAATTTCAATAGAAAGATAAAAAAAAAAACATAATTAATATAAAAGAAAAAAAACAAAAACACATAATCAAATAAATGCTACACAATTATAGATTGTGTAAAACACGAAAACAACAACGAAAAATGATAAAGAAACAGTGGGATAATGAGTGTTTGGGATTGAAAATAATAGAAACAATGATCATAACAAGAAACACAAAAAGAAACAGAAATAGTCATGTGTAAAACATATTTTACATGTAAAAAAAAGTCAATCGAATTTGGACAAATAGATATACTTATCTTTTCATTCCTAAACTCCGCTTTGCAAGCTTATCTCGTCCATTCCACTAACAACTGAAATCAAAACACATATTAGATTAGTTACGCACATAAAAATGAAAATCCAAAAGATAACAAACAATAATAAATGAAGAAAATAGGACAAGAATGATGAGGAGGTGGAGCAAAAGAACAATAAACTCAAATCCCTAACCCCTAATCCGTTATCCCTAATCCATAATCTCTAATCGCAACTCCCTACTCCCTACTCCTTACTCCATAAGCCCTAATCCCCAATCCCTAATACTAAAGATAACAAATAACAATAAAGGAAAAATATAGGATAAGAATGATGAGAACGAAGAGCAAAAGAAGCAAAAGAACAATAAACCCAAATACCTAACCCCTAACCCTTAATCTGTTATTCGTAGTCCGTAATCTCTAATCCCTCCTCCCTACCCCTAAAGCCCTAATCCCTAATCCCTACTCCCTAATCCCTAATTCCTAAACCTGTAACGCCCCAAATACCCCCTCGGACGGCATTACATTCTAAAACCTTTCACAATCATGAGAGCACTAAATAAATCCATAAATAAGAAATTTTTATCCATCAACCATTGATATTTTAACAAAATTCGGGCAGAGTCTCCTTTGTACGGGGAGCTCTACCACAAAATCCAACCTGTGCAATTCTACTATAATGACCACACCGGGTCCAATTAACTACTATATAATCAATCCATCAAATTTACATGTTACCCAAAAAAAATATGCCCACAATGGCATGTACATTCCCAAAGAATTAAACTATGATAAGCAGCGGAATTTCAAAAGATAACTAGACTTTACAATCTTTCCAAAAAAAAAAAATAGCCTAGTCTAGAACAAAATAGAAGGGCCGCTCTAGGCGTCCACCTCGGGATCTACGCTCCCGTCGATCGGAGTCTCCCAAAGAACGGGCTCCTCGACTCCTGGCTCCTCCTCAAGGATATAGTCTGAAAAATGTTAACAGTAGGGGATGAGCACTAGGCTCTGTAGCAAAATCTTCCCAACTCCAACAAGGTTTATAAAATACAAAACTGGTCGGTCACATTTCATAAATAACATATATGAATTTGAAGTAAAACATGACATTTTAAATAGATCTCAAGTTTAAGCCATACAGTAGTTAAGGAGAGAAATAAATTAAGTTTAACCATAGCAAACCATTTCCAACATTAAGTCAATTAGGAGGGGCTCCCTCCGATGCATCGTCCCATACCAATGCACCGGCCAAGCCATTCCAGCCAATCATCACATTTATGTTGGTTCATCCCCGTACCATGTATGTTGATTGTTTCTCATGAATCTACCCAACGATTATACCTAGTCCACCCTTTTATAATCACAATCACAAGTACTTAGGGAAGGGGCGTCTACCATCCCAATGGCAGTGACGAGTCCCTCCCCAGGAATGGTATACCAACCCTAGTTCGAACTCCAGGCGTACGATAGTGGTCGCATTACCAAATGACAACTCACTACAAGTGCAAGAAACCATCTCCCCCCCCACTGGGTTCAACTGACATTTACACTCTACGGCATATCTCGTAGGTAATCCAAGTCCCTCACAACCACCATACAATGAGTAAACCAACATATTCTCAATCAATTCACATTTTACCAATTAATCGCAAAATACCCAAATTTCACAAGTAAAGCGTCATAGCAAGATGGAATTAAAATGAGCAAAAGATCAATATAAAGATCATTTTCGTTGAACAATATCGAACACTAAATTTATAAAGTGAGAACCAAGGCAATATATGGAGAAAACTCAATTTTTCTTAAAACCAAGTTTGGAAGATGAAAAAGAGAAATTTAATGGTTACCAAACCATCCCATTATTCAAACATAGCATTTATTACAAGGAGAATTAAGAATCATACAAATCATATCAAATAAATATGGATGGGAGTGGAAAACATATGTATATACATAAACCCTAGCCTCAATGTAAGAAATTAGGAAGAAATCCCCTACCTCTTGGTTGTAGCTTCAATCTAAGACCCAAGATTCAAAATCTTCCTATTCTCCTTCCTTTTCCTCTTAATTTCGTCCTCCTAGGGTTTCTAGAGATTTGGGTGTGAGTGGTTGAGGAATAGAAGCAAAAGAAATGGGTGGAGAAGAGAAAACTTGAGAAATTCGGTTTTTATCTTTATGAGGTGGGAATCTCTCTTGACCTTGGTGTTTTTCTCTCCCTTTTCTCTTCTCTTAGGCTCTAAGGTATTTAGAGTGGGAGGGAAATGAAGAATGGGAGAAATAGGGCTTGGAATGGATGTTTTAAAACCCAAAAATCCCGACTTTTACTGTTCATCGTCTGTTTTGGGGGTTTTCCAGACTTACTGTTTTCCTTATTTTTGATCATGATAAACTTTGAATCTGAAAAAGTGAAAAACATGAAAGTTGTAGATCTAGATGTCTTCTGCATTGTGTCAAAATTTCAGCTCAATCGGACCATTGTAGCAAGAGTTATGACGATTCTACGACAACTGGTCCGGAGTAGGCAATGTACCCGGAGCAGCGCCCCAGCGCCCATTTGGGCGCCCCTTTTCACTTCCAATCCTTCCAACTTTAATCCTAACTTATCCTACATACTTTTCTACATCGACCTAATTAGTTCAAGTTCTTTTATGATTTATTTTGTACATTTTCATACCGAAACTAATCTTTTAACTACTCTTTCCTTGAGTTATACTATTTTAACATTTCAAATGAAATAATTACTGAACACCTATGTCTTTTATTTTTTTATTTATTTATTTATTTATTTTTTTAAACGCATGTGGGGTATTACAATCCACCCCCCTTAAAGAAAGTTTCGTCCTCGAAACTTACCTCCAGTAACGAACAGAAATGGATACTTCTCCCGCATTTCCAGCTCCGGTTCCCAAGTAGCTTCTTCCACTCCATGATGTTGCCACAAGACTTTCACCAATTTGATTACTTTGTTGCGAAGCACTTTCGCCTTGGCGTCAAGAATCTTCACCGGTTGTTCTTCATAGGTTGCTCCGTCTTGAATCTCAATGTCTTCCAAGTCTACGACCGGCGTTGCATCCGATTGACACTTTCTCAACATGGACACGTGAAATACGTCGTGTACTCCAGACAACTGAATTGGTAACCGCAACTGATATGCCGCTTTGCCCACAACTTTGATCACTTCAAAGGGTCCGGTATATCTTGGTGCGAATTTCCCTTTCTTGCCAAATCGAAATACTCCCTTCTTGGGGGACACCTTAAGGAATACATAGTCCCCCTCTTGGAATTCTAATGGTCTTCGTCTTCGATCCGCATAGCTTTTCTGTCTACTCTGTGCCGTGCGTAGTCTTTCCCGGATGAGCTGAATTTTCTCTGTAGTCTCCCGAACAATCTCTGGCCCAAACAAGCTACTCTCGCCCGCTTCTAACCAACACGTCGGGGATCTACACGGTCTTCCATACAATGCTTCATACGGTGCCATCCCAATGCTTGCCTGATAGCTGTTGTTATACGCGAACTCCACCAACGGCAAATGGTCACTCCAACTCCCCTTGAAGTCCAGCGCACATGCACGTAGCATATCTTCCACAATCTGTATCACCCTCTCAGATTGGCCATCTGTTTGGGGATGGAACGCGGTACTGAAATGTAACTCTGTCCCCATGGCTTGTTGTAGACTTTGCCAAAATCGCGTCACAAACCGAGAGTCACGATCCGACACAATAGAAAGCGGAACTCCATGTAACCGCACTATCTCACGGATATATAACTGGCTCAAGGTCTCGAATGTATCCGTGATCTTCATACTCAAAAAGTGAGCAGACTTGGTGAGTCTATCCATAATGACCCACACTGCATTATGCCCGCGCGACGTCCGTGGTAAACCCGACACGAAGTCCATAGTAATGTGATCCCATTTCCACTTGGGAATAGGCAAGGACTGTAGGACTCCTCCTGGCCTTTGATGCTCAATCTTCACCTGCTGACACACCGCACATTTTGCCACATATTTGGCCACATCTCGCTTCATTCCCCTCCACCAGTATTGACGCTTCATGTCCCTATACATCTTTGTGCTACCGGGGTGGATAGCAAACTTGGAGCGATGGCACTCTCCAAGTATCTCCTCCTTTAAGGACGAATCATCGGGAACACATAGCTTCTCCCCATATCTCAACTCTCCATTCTTCCAAGACCATCCTTTAATAGCTTCTCCATTCCCCAATCGGACTCTAATCAAATCGAGTTCCGAATCTAGGCATTGCAACTCTACCACCCGTCGTCGAAGCGTCGGTTGAGCTACAAGGTTGAATAAATATGGTTGGTACTCCGGTCCATCCACCCATAGATCGTACTCCTCCAAAGTATCAATCATTTTCCACCTATTTATCGCGAGAGAATTGATTTCACCCCGAGACTTCCTGCTAAGAGCGTCTGCAACTACATTGGCCTTCTCCGGATGGTAGTTAAGTGTGAAATCATAATCTTCTAAATACTCAATCCACCTTCTTTGCCGTATGTTCAAGTCTTTTTGGGTGAATATGTACTTGAGGCTTTTATGGTCCGAGAACACTTGAAATTTCTCGCCATACAAGTAACACCTCCACAACTTAAGAGCAAAGACCACCGCGGCAAGCTCCAAGTCGTGAGTGGGATAGTTCTGCTCATGAATCTTGAGTTGCCTCGAGCCATAGGCAACTACCTTCCCTCCTTGCATTAGAACACATCCCAAGCCTCGTAGTGAAGCATCAGTGTATACCTCGTAGCCCTCCCCACTGCTCGGAATAATGAGGATAGGTGCTGTCGTCAATTTCTCCTTCAAGGTGCGAAAAGCTAGTTCACACGCTGGAGTCCACAAGAATTTCTCCCCCTTCTTTGTAAGGCGAGTCATCGGCATCGCTAGCTTGGAGAACCCTTCCACAAACCTTTGATAATAACCGGCTAACCCCAAGAAACTCTGTACTTCCATTACATTCTTCGGTGGTTCCCATTTCATCACAGCCTCAATCTTGGCGGGATCAACCGCTACTCCGCGCTCGGACACAACATGGCCAAGGAATTTCACTTCCTTCATCCAAAACTCACACTTGCTCATCTTCACGTATAGCTTATGTTCTCTCAATGTTTGTAGCACAATAGAGAGATGACGAGCATTTATTACAAGGAGAATTAAGAATCATACAAATCATATCAAATAAATATGGATGGGAGTGGAAAACATATGTATATACATAAACCCTAGCCTCAATGTAAGAAATTAGGAAGAAATCCCCTACCTCTTGGTTGTAGCTTCAATCTAAGACCCAAGATTCAAAATCTTCCTATTCTCCTTCCTTTTCCTCTTAATTTCGTCCTCCTAGGGTTTCTAGAGATTTGGGTGTGAGTGGTTGAGGAATATAAGCAAAAGAAATGGGTGGAGAAGAGAAAACTTGAGAAATTCGGTTTTTATCTTTATGAGGTGGGAATCTCTCTTGACCTTGGTGTTTTTCTCTCCCTTTTCTCTTCTCTTAGGGCTCTAAGGTATTTAGAGTGGGAGGGAAATGAAGAATGGGAGAAATAGGGCTTGGAATGGATGTTTTAAAACCCAAAAATCCCGACTTTTACTGTTCATCGTCTGTTTTGGGGGTTTTCCAGACTTACTGTTTTCCTTATTTTTGATCATGATAAACTTTGAATCTGAAAAAGTGAAAAACATGAAAGTTGTAGATCTAGATGTCTTCTGCATTGTGTCAAAATTTCAGCTCAATCGGACCATTGTAGCAAGAGTTATGACGATTCTACGACAACTGGTCCGGAGTAGGCAATGTACCCGGAGCAGCGCCCCAGCGCCCATTTGGGCGCCCCTTTTCACTTCCAATCCTTCCAACTTTAATCCTAACTTATCCTACATACTTTTCTACATCGACCTAATTAGTTCAAGTTCTTTTATGATTTATTTTGTACATTTTCATACCGAAACTAATCTTTTAACTACTCTTTCCTTGAGTTATACTATTTTAACATTTCAAATGAAATAATTACTGAACACCTATGTCTTTTATTTTATTTTTTTTTATTTATTTTTTTAAACGCATGTGGGGTATTACAAAACCCAAATCCCTAACCCCTAACTATAAACCCAAAAACCCATAAGTTCGATAGCTCTAAGCCCCAAGCCTCCAAAGCCCTAAGCCTTAAACCTATTTGAATTCTATTTTCTATTAGTATCTTTCACATGCTACAAACCCCTAATTTTCCCCCATGATTTAACCATTTGCTTCCTCTCCAAGCAAATAAATTATGTTTCCTACATTAACAATTTCAATATAAAGATAATAAAAAAAGAAATAACACATAATTAATCTAATAGAGAAACAATCAAAACACATATAATCAAATAAATGCAATGCAATTATAGGTTGTATAAAACACGAAAACAACAACGAAAAATGAAAAGAAAACAGTGGGATAAAGAGAGTGTTGGAGATTGAAAATAATAGAAACAATGATCATGACAAGTAAGAATTACAAAAAAAACCAGAAATAGTCATGTGTAAAAAATATTTTACGTGTAAAAAATATTTTACAGCTTATCTCGTCCATTCCATTAACAACTAAAATCAAAACACACATTAGATCAATTACGCACATAAAAATAAAAATTCAAAAGATAACAAACAACAATTTTAAAGGAATAAAATAGGACAAGAATGATGAGGAGGTGAAGCAAAAGAAGCAAAAAAACAATAAATTCAAATCCCTAACCCCTAATCTGTTATCCCTAATCCCTAATCTCTATTACCTAAGCCCTAAGCCCTAAGCCCTACTCCCTACTCCCTAAGTCATAATCCCCAATCTCTAATACCTAATACCTAATACCTACTCCCTAACCCCTAACCCCTAACCCCTAACTATTAACCCAAAAGCCATAAGTCCGATAGCTCGTAAGCTCCAAGCCTCCAAAGCCCTAAACACTAAACCCTATTTGAATTCTATATTCTATTAGTATCTTTTACATGCTACAAACACCTGGTTTTCCTCCATGATTTAACAATTTGCTCCCTCTCCAAGTAATTAAATTTTGTTTCCAACATTTAACAATTTCAATAGAAAGACAATACAAATATAAATAAAACATAATAAATCTGATAGAAAAAAGCAAACAAAACACATATAATCAATGAATTGCTATGCAATTATAGGTTGTAAAACACGTAAACAACGAAAAATGAAAAGGAAACAGTAGGATAACGAGTGTCAAGAATTGAAAATAATAGAAACAATAACCATAACAAGTAAGAATAACAAAAAGAAGAAGAAATAATCATGTGTAAAATACATATTACATGTAAAAGAAAGCCAATCGAATTTGGACAAACAGATATACTTATTTTTTCACTCCTAAACTCAGCTTTGCAAGCTTATCTCGTCCATTCCACTAACAACTGAAATCAAAACACACATTAGATTAATTACGCACATAAAAATAAAAATTCAAAAGATAACAAACAACAATAAAAGAAAAAAATAGGATAAGAATGATGAGGAGATGGAGCAAAAGAAGCAAAAGACAATAAACCCAAATCTCTTAACCCCTAATCCGTTATCCCTAATCCCTAATTTCTAATCCCTACTCCCTACTCCCTACTCCCTACTCCCTACTCCCTAAGCCATAAGCCTTAATCCCAAATCCCTAATCCGAAGCCCTAATCCCTAATCCTTAATATCTAATATTTACTCCCTAAGTCCTAATCCCTAACCCCTAACTATTAACCCAAGACCCCAAAAGACCATAAGTCTGATAGCCTGTAAGCCCCAAGCCTCCAAAGCCCTACACCCTATTTGAATTTTATATTTTATTGCTATCTTTTACATGCTACAAACTCCTAATTTTCCTCCATGATTTAACCATTTGCTCCCTCTCCAAGTAGTTACATTTTGTTTCCTACATTTAACAATTTCAATAGAAAGATAATAAAAAATGAAATAAAATATAAATCTAATAGAAAAGCAAATAAAACACATATAATCAAAGAAATGCTATGTAATTATAGTTTGTGTAAAACACGAAAACAACAACAAAAATGAAAAGGAAACAATGGGATAATGAGAGTGTTTAGGATTGAAAACAATAGAAACAATGATTATAACAAGCAAGAAACACAAAAAGAAGTAGAAATAGTCATATGTAAAACAAAATTTACATGTAAAAAAAACCTAATCGAATTTGGACAAATAGATATATTATCTTTTCCTTCATAAACTATGTTTTCAAGCTTATCTCGTCTATTCCACTAACAACTGAAATCAAAGCACACATTAGATTCGTTACGCATATGAAAATGAAAAATTCAAAACATAACAAAATAAAGGAAAAAATAGGAGAAGAATGATGAGGGGGTGGAGCAAAATAAGCAAAAGAACAATAAACTCAAATCCCTAACCCCTAAACCCATAACCCTTAACCCCCTAACCCCGTAACCATAAACCTTAACCCAAAACCCCAAACACTTAAGGTTTTATAACTCTTAAGCATTAAAATTTCTACTTTCTAGTAACACTCCCAAACTAAGTTACAAAAATCAAGAACAATATAAAAGTAACAAATTGGAACGCTTCAGAAGTCAACATAATGGTAACCATAAACTTGGAATCAATATGTTTCACAATAAAAAACATAATGAAATTGTTGTCCTCCAAGATGAACTAGAATTTTTAATTCTTATGCAAAGAAAAAAGAGGAGAAGGGAGGGGGGAGACTATGTTTACAAGAACACTAGCAATAAGTCAATGTTAAACCATGTATACAACAGCTGATAGAGAGAGAGAGAGAGAGGGGCAAACCTCCACTACCCCAAGACAAGAGCAAGGGTGCAGTCATCAAAATCACCCAGGAACTGAACCAGTTGGCTAATGTCTTAATGTTAGTCCCTCCTCCACTGTCTTAATGTACTACAATCAATAGAAAATATATAACCTTGTGACAGAACGGTTAAATGATATGAAAATTTTAAGGAACAAAAAATTGTAAGGAAGTAATTCGCTACAGAGAAGTCATATACCTTAAATGATGATCAATTGGTTATGAAAGACCAAACCCTATTTTTATGAATCCCCCCTGTTCCGTCCGGTCACGCTTCCTTATCTGCCAACAAAACCAAACATTTTAACCAGCTTTTTCATTCATCTATATAGTTTTTTCATCAAGACATCAATAAAATTCGAAACCAAAAGGGTGGATACACATGAATTTTACCTTTAGGAAAGCCAACATTGATTGGAGTTGCACCTTTGCGATGGCCCTCACTTGTTACAAAAGCTTAAGATCAATCTGGACTTTATCCAATATGTGCTCAATCAGCTTGAAAGCAATCTCCTGTTGTTGAAGGCTCTCCACAGGCACATCCTCAACAGAGGCCACCACTCGCTTGTACGTCGCGGAACCGCCTCCTCCTTCATCATTGAAGCCAACACCAGCACCAAATATATCCACATTGCTCTTCCACGCAAGGCTGCCCCCATTCATCACCAAATATATCCTTTGGACGACAATGCACTGGTCCCCTCATCTGTAACCCTTGAAGCCTCACTGCTGGAAGAACCAGAGGCATTGCTGACCTCGTTTCCTGGACTGTTTCTCTCATTTGATTGATAATGGTTTGCACCGAGTGTCGAACTCTGAGACGATGACGCTTCAAGTGTTATCAAAACTAGCTCCTCGGTGAACCAGAAACCGAAATTTCAAATCGATCTAGAAGAGTGGACACTAATTTGTTTGCACCGGAAGGAAGAATTGGAGGAAAATACAAAGACAGAGCAGAACATTCAAGGAAACCCTTGAAACCCCCAAATCTCCACTGACATTGTTAATCGCCGACATCACAATTCTCCCCCAAATCTCCACTGACATTGGCAAAATCCGAGGACAACTCACTGGCTTTATTCACATAACTCAAGAAATCGTACGAAGCGATTGAATCGCTCCCAAACGACTGTGGCCAAAAAGTTTGGGCAAAAGAATACGGAATCGACATAAAAAAAAACCCTAGGACTGCCGGTTAGGGCCTCATGTCGTCGAAATTGGGGCATTTAGAAAGAAATCTAGCGGTGGCAGTAGAGAGTCAATTGGTGGACATCGGCCACAAATCCAAGCCAATTTATCAGCAAATTGCGAAAGATTTTGTGCGATCAGATCGCAGAGGTCGATCATCCACTCCATTGCTTTACAATGCTGAATCTTTTCGGAGAGAGTATGGAGAAATCAAACAAACGGAGGTGAAGAATTCATCTGGTGGTGGAATTTAGGGTTTACAGAGAGACGATCGTAGGCGGGAGATTTGTACTTTATGTACATGTCGTTGGTTGTGTCTCTCTGGTGAGATCTTTGGTTCTAACGTCTCTCTGGTGAGATCTTTGGTTTTGATTTTGTTTTCTTTTTGGTTAGTGTTTTAATTATCCGCCTTTATGAGATTTAGAAACCAATTTGATACTTTACCTTCAAGTTTTCCCAGTTAACCGTTTGATTCAATTTTCAGAGAATTACATCTGAACTTTTTGAAGTTTGTTATACTTAATCACTTATCTTTGGAGGTTTGTACGCCTCGAATTGGTATTATATCCGTTAGCAAAGTATACTCGGACCTTTAAAGTTTATACCAAAAATATTTCAATCAAAGATAGAATATAAAATATTTTAAATTTTATAACAAAAATTTTATGTTTTATTGTATTATTTATTGAAATAAAAATCAAAAATAAAAAATTATTTTTTCTTAAAAATTATAATTAGTATACAATTATACTATCTATTGGAATAAAATTAAAAAATCAAACAAGGGTGAAATTGAGAGCTCTTAAAGTTTTATGATAAATCATGCTAACAGTTCCTAAGATTTATCATTAATTGTACTTTAATACTCAAAATTCTAATTTTGTTAGTTAAGAAGGTATAATAAACCATGGGAATGTGTTTGTACAACCAAAAAATGATAAACAAACACAAATAACTATTTTCATAAAAATCAAGAGTACCTGAAAAAAAAACAGTCTGTCAAATCGTAAATGGTAGCAAGAGAGATACAGAGTCTGAAGCTTGTATTGAAGGTGAGTTGTCCATTGGGTTGTCTTACACTGTACATAGAAAATCGGAAATTTTTAGAGCCTCTAAAAGAGCATTAAAGAGAGTATGGGAGTGGAGAAGGTGAAAAAAGGGGAGTTTCTAATTGTTTTTTACCTAGTAATGAATCATTGGGTAATGAAAATGGGAGGAGGAGAGAGAGAGAGAGACTGTTGCAACGGCAATAAGATTGCGAACCAGCTGGTTTGGCATAAAGGTGATAATTTGAGTTTAATATGTAATTGATTTTGAAGATAAGAATGTCATAGCTACGTTTACTTTTTCGCTCAAATTAGGTTTTGTAATTTACTCATTTGGTCCATGAATTTTGATGATTTCCTTAATATCTATAGGTTTTATAATATATTGACTAGGTACATGAGTATTCACATTTTTTCTCTCTCAGTTCTCTTCACCTCCCTACAGTCGCCCTTCGACAATATTTTCCCTCCCTCATCCGCCCCCTACTAACCATCACCGCCCCTATTATCGAGCACACCATCCAAACAACAAACTTAAATAGCAACCCCAACCCACATCACAAAAAAATGAAAAAAATTGCATGGTCCACAAAAATTGTGGTCTCATGCCACCTCGACTCTGATAATTCAAAATAGTAATGTGTAGGGAGAGTTGGTAGTTTTCATCTGACATGGATTTGAATGCATGGAAAGGGTCAGAATCCCATTGGCTTCAGAGGGTACGAGTGTGTGCAACCCTAGTGTGCATACGCATTACAATGGGCGAAGGTATAAATAACTGCACAATATTTTCTAAACCCCAATAAAAAAAAAAGTTCACAAACTTGTGTTTGGTTTAAGATATCATCATCCACAACCATTAAACACATTCACAGTAGTTACGAAAGCTGGAAGAACTAGTTGTGTTCAGTTGTAGGCAATTATCCTTGCCAATGTAAGGACTATTGATAATATATAACGTCTACATCTTCTTGCCTCTCATTCTTTCAGCATCTACATTAACAATGCCCTGCTTCTTAGCATACCAAGCCCTGAAAGTTTTAAAACCCACAAGAGTATTTGTAAGAAAAAAATGAGGAAAAAGAATATACCAGAAGAATTCCAAGTGGAAAATTCCTTGATTTTTACAAATAATTTCAAAACCACATACAACCACTTAAAGTTCTAAACTAGACCCAATCTAAACGTACAAGAAGTGATGAAATGTCTAGAAATGCATGGTAGAAACATATCCGGCCACAATACAAAAAATCTCCAATCTAAAAGCACCACAAGCCTGATGCAGTGACTAGAGTAAATTGCATCAGAGTAGTCGGTTAAAAGACCAAGAATACGACATAACATAAACATATTTTCTATCTCATCCTACGGTGTCCAATAAATATTGACAAACCGGATCCAATTTCCTAAACTGTTTATGTACTACCTACCCAAAAAAATTAAGATCCAGGTATTATCAACATGAGAACTCCACTCAGACAGGTGGTCCGACAATTAATAACGAATCAAAGTACCTCCAACGAGGAGCATGACTATTACCAAATTGTGTAAGTCAATTTAAACGTAAGTCAGGATTGTAGCAAGTTGTGTGCACTGAAGTGAATTGGCATATGTAAAACATGTACGGTGGGTTCTTTTTTTTTTTTTGGAGGGGGAGTGGGGTTATGCTTTTGATTAATTACAGCATTATTTTCTGATTTATCCCTCTTGAACTTCTCGTTACATTGACAGTGTTAGAGAATGGCTAGAGACAAACAGATGTCTCACTCCGATGTCGCTATGTCGAAGTGGTTTTGTTTGTCACCTGACTCGCCTCTACAGTAGGATTGTAATAAATAATGTAGTTCTTTTATAGAAACACAGTTACCAAGATCAAAGTTGTCCTATGCATTCCACGATCCTATCTCTTACAACCCCAAATTGGGCGTATTCACAACAAATCATCCAAAAATGTCACCCCAAATTATAATGGTATGTACCCGATATTCATGAATACACAGAATTTAGCAAAAAAAAAGGGGGGGGGGGAGGAGAGAGAATTACATAAGTAGTCATAAGTCTGTACATATATCGAAAGGAGCGAATTTTCCTATGCAGTCAAAAGTAGGTACATACAAATCAAAGGGAGAGAATTTTTCTAAGCAGTCATAAGTAGGTACATATTAAAAAGAGAGAATTTCCAAAGCAGTCAAATTAAGTAAGAGTAAATATCAAAAGGAGAGAATTTTCCTAAGCATGTTTGCATTATACTGAAATTATAGTAGTTCAAAAAGAAAACTACAAAGATATTTTCAGCTTTTATCCTTCTCAGCTTCCATATCCAGAATTTGCTTCCTAACTTTCGTCATCCCTTCGTACACATCTAACAGATCTGTTGACTTGTCCATCAGCACACTTCTCAGTGTGTTTATCTCAGTTTTGAGATTCACTAAAGCTGTTAATGTGCAAGCATCGACTTGCTTTTCAGCTTCATTACGTAACACAAGCTCCACAGAATCCTTGTTCCACGTTTCGAGCCAGTCGAGTCCCTTCAAAATTCTCTCCTTAGAAGTGCGAGGGTGACAACAATTGCTCGCACAGAAAATTTTCTCCTCACTGGGATTTCCACTATGCTCTTCACCACCAAACATCAGTCCTTGGTTTGGCTTGGAGAAAGAGCAGCCATTTTACCAACTATATTTTGCCACATACCCAGCATGCTTCTGCAAAAGAAAACAATACATTTAACTTCAAAACATAGCAAGTAAACTTTTGGCAAGTAAAAATGATATGCAGTATTTTTTTTCTGGTAATTAACATGATTTCTATTAATGAATCTCCATATTCTATTTAAATGTAGTAGTGTTGACAAGTCTCCAATCTTACTTCATTTAATCTTTTTTCTCAAGATAAGGACAAGTCTATATTTAAACTAACTGATAACTCCCACTTCTCATGTAACCTCCAGGTTTTTGACTGTTCAACTTTCCACTCATTCACGCCTCTCTCCCCATATTCGCATATCTCCAACCTTTCTGACTATTCATGCTTAGGGAAGAGAGACAAACCAGAATGGAACCCAATTGTGTGTGACGTGTGTTGCTACAACATTATAGCAATGTTGCTCCCAACTGTTCGTTGAGGGTAAGGTCCGATACATTTATGCACATGATGAATTTAAGGGTAATGGTTGCATGGGGTAGGCTATGTTTGATATGTTGCCCACCCCCCGAGAAAGGGGGAGGCAGTAGGCTGGCGTAGTTTGGCTGAGGGGGTGGACTGTTGTGTTTGCAACTAGAGTTGGTGGGGGCTTAGAGCAATATTGATTGTGTTATGGAAAATCTTGAGAAGTTTTGTTATAGCATCAGAAAAGCAAAAAAGCAAAATCCCCTCCTTTTTATTTTTATAGAAAACACCATCTTATTAAAAGTAAAAAAATGAAGAGCAAAGATGTGTAAGTAGTCCATCCCAAATACAAACCATTGAAAGCAGTACATAAAAAGGGAAAAAAACCAAACCAACAAAACAAGCTAATCAATCACAAGCTGCCTTCCAGTTTGCCAAGATTTCAAAAAATGAAATATTAGCAAATTTTTCAAAGCACAAAAACAGTTGCTAAAAAGTGAATTCGGTTCCAAAGCCCATCAAACTCTTCATACTTATCTTCAAAGATTCTTGAAATTTTCTCCAACCAAATCCCCAAAATATTGCAAAGAAAGAACATCCCCAAAAAGTACTTCCTTTACTTCCCTTTCGAAAACCTTTATAATCCACAGCCAACATTGTTGAAATTGTGAGAATCAAGAAAGAAAGATGATGGAGATTACGATTGATCATAAGCATTTTAAAGTCAGATCTGAAGGTTTGCATGGTGAACTGGTTCGCATAACGGAATGGAATCGGTTTGGATATTTCTCATGCTTAGTGAATAGAAGTTGTGTGAGATGGTTGAAGGAGATATTTTCTGAAGCTTTATCCTGGAATTGACGAGATATTTTCTTTAGAAAGTTTAGGAGGGATGGATATTGTATGTGGATGCAACTGGAAAATAACAGGTTTGGGGAGTTTGCCAGTATTACACAGATGATGAATAATGGTAGAAGAAAGGGTTTGATTATTCCCCAAGGCTCCCAAGGCATTGGATGGAAAGGGTTTAGAGGATTGATGAAGGATATTCTTTCGGGTGGAAATAATACAAGGATACAGGAAAAAGAAAATCAAAGTCTGATGGTAGTATCACAATTTAGAGTCAGGGAGCAAGGAAATGGGGGATGGGCTGAGATGCATAAGGAAAATACTCCTGCAAATAATAAGGGAGATGAAAATATGCTTAAAGAAGAGGTTAAACTAAGGTGTGTTGTGGTATGTGTCCAAGCAAATTCGATTGTCTCTTGGGATGGACTTCAGGCATGCTTGGTACAGGCTTTAAAAATGAAGATTGATCTACAGCCTTTCCAAGTAGACAAAGTCATTTTTTTTTCTACGAAGACAGATTACAAGCTGTGAGAATTTATGTAGAGTGGAAAATTTCGCATTGAAGTGTGGGGTGACATACAGTTTCAACATTAGTGTCATGAATCCAATACAGTTAGAAGTCGTGTACCCTTTTGGGTGGATGGATAGCAGTTGAAGGTCTACCATTTCATCTATGGCAGCTTGAAGTCTTAAGAAGATCAGAGATTGTTGTGGGGCTTTCATTGAAGTTGATTGGCAAACAAAAAATCTCAAAAATTTGTTTGAAGCTCTAATTAGAGTTCATAAAACCAGTAATGGTCTTCTCAAAACATTCTTCAGTGTGGATATTAATGGAAAATCTTTTCTAAGGTTAAGGTGTTGAAGAACACAAGATTGTTCAATCAAAACGAAAAAGGAATACTACAAGGTCAAGGTAGTAAGGAGATTTTGTGTATTGGGCAAAAGGTTGAAGACAAGAGTTGTAGCATATTGGAAAATCAATCGGCCAAAAAAGAGTTGCAAACAAAAGGGGGATTACGTGTCAAGAAGAGAAAGGAGGAGGAGGAGGAGGGAGTCTGTGCACCACAAGGCCAGAATAAATGCAAAGATTTGGTTTGATTGAAAAAAATTCTAATGACTTGATTAGTTTCATTAATCTTGCTGATTTCCAACAGAAAATATTTGATAAGGATAATTCAAATAAGGAATGTAATTTGAATTCAAAATTTGAGTTAATTAAGGATAAGGTAGAGGAGATGGATCACGAAAGGTGGGTTTTGTTAAGAAAGGAAGGTGTGGGCTGAGATAAAAGAAACAAATGGGCTGGAAACAAATGTTTTTACCAATGGGCTTGGTAAGGTGGGCCGTTTAAATTTAAGAGGGTTTTACAGAATTGTGGAGGCCTGGTCCACAAACCTTTGTTTGTTGGGCAAAGCTCGAATGATAGGGCTCTCTCACACGGGCAAAGGGCTATCTCCATAGATGAAACAAAGGCTCTCCTCAAAGTTGAAAACTAATGGTTAAGGTTGCTGAAGCTGATCGTCGAGCATGCTTAGATGTGGTAACTCTGGTGCTGGTCTGTCCTTTAATGTATTGAGACCTTGGTTCAAATTCACAACACAGAATTCCTTGAAAATTGTTGGAAATGGTCAAGAAACTGATTTTTGGTGTGATCCATGGATGGAAACTGGCCCCTTGATTCTTAGAGTGGAGAACCCTCCATTGATCTTTCCTAAAATCAATGACTTATGGAATGGTGTGGAGTGGCAGCTCAATGAGGTAGCTGAATGGCTTAATCCTCAGTTATGTACTGAGATTGAAAGTGTGACTTTTGTGAGGTCTGAAAAATCTGATAAACTTATTTGGAGACATACAAATTTAGGTGAGTTTACTATTAAATCTGCTTGGAATCAAAGTAGGAAAGAAGGAATCTAGAATGATATTGCTAAAGGCATTTGGAAACAGAAAATTTTTCCTAGTGCTCAACTATGCACTTGGAAAATCTTCAGAAATGCTTTGACCTCTGATGATAGAATACAAAAAGTGGGTGTAGCTATGGTTAGCAAATGCTTAATGTGTGGTGTAGCAGAGGAAAATGTTGCTCATGTATTTGTTGATTGTTCTTTAGCTCAAGCAGTTTGGAGGAAAGTTGCTGCAGTTATGGGGTTTGAAGTTTTATCAGGAGATTCTCCTTTATGCAGATTTCTAAGATTGATAAGAAGGTTTAAAGCTTCTTCTCTCAGTCATAATCTAATAAGGGGTGTATCTATGTTAATCTTTTGGGCTCTGTGGAAGGAAAGGTGTAGGAGGAAGTATGAGGGAGTGTTTTTAAATGCACATGCAATTTTCCATCAAGTAGTGAGTTCTTTGAGATGGCAGGCTATTCTTATCAGGCCTGCATCTAATGATGACTGTAAGGGAAATGAGTTGTTAAGAGATTTGAATATTAAAAATCCTTTTTCCTTAATCACAAAGGTCAAATGGATTAAATGGGAATTTCCTCCTGCAAATGTGTTAAAGCTTAATGTTGATGGTGCTTATAAAAGTAAGACTGGCTTGTCAGGTGGTGGGGTGGTGTTGAGGGATCATGAAGGCAGAGTAATTGTTGCAGCTTCTTGCTTTTATGGTATTGGTTCAAATATGTTAGCTGAATGCAAGGCATTGCTTGATGGATTAATATTGATTATGCATCATGACTTATCAGAATCCCAGATTATGGTAGAATCTGATTCTCAAATATTAGTTCAAATGTTGAGTGGATTAGTTGCTATTCCATGGAAGTTGCAAGATTTGGTGGAAAGGAGTAAATTGTGTTTTAGCTTGTGGAATTTGCAAATCAAGCACATCTATAGGGAAACTAATGGCCTGGCTGACTTCTTAGCTTCCTTTGCTGTTAAAACAGAGAAGTACACTGAATTTTCTAGAAATAATGCTCTGCCAATTACTGGGAAAGTTATACTGCAGCAAGATCAAAATGGTTTACCTTTTGCCAGATTGAAGAAATTAATTTGTGATCATAGAAAGGGGATTGGTTGATTGGTTATCTGTTGAAAATAAGGACTGCTTAAAACAGTTGACAGGGGTAGAAGGTACAATAATTTTGGAATTCAGATTTGATTTATGATAAAGGAGCAAATTGCATATATTTGGAATCATGGAACACACACAGACAAATGGCTATTACTTTGATTCTTCTGTTGAATGGCACTGATCAGCTGAGTCAAGTAGTCCTCTGAGATGTTGTATTAGAAGTAGGACCAATTCTTCAACAGTCTCAGATGATAGCTCTATATTCTCATTTCTCAGGATTTCTAATCTTCCTGGGCTGTCTTCTGGATTTCTTTTGTGGACTTTTGAGTGTTGAGGATCAGGTTTCCTTATTTCTTCTAGCTCCTTTTTGCGAGGTTTAGGGTTTAGGGTTTAGGGTTTTAGGGTTTAGGGTTTAGGATTTTAGGGTTTAGGGTTTAGGGTTTAGGGTCTAGGGTCTAGGGTTTAGGGTTTAGGGTTTAGGGTTTAGGGTTTAGGGTTTAGAGGGGGCAGTCATTTGTTTTGTAGTGAGAGATGCTCTTCCTTCTCTCTTGATTATTCCTTGATTCTTTGTTTTTTCTGGCCTAACTATCCACCATTAATGGATCTTGATCAAGTTCCCAACCACATTCCACCGAAACCACCTGACAGTTCTCAGATTTTCACTTCAACCCCCCCCCCAATTTTGGTTTTTCCTTCTAACCTAGCAACATCGGTCCCCACTAAAGAACCCGATGAAAAAGGGGCAAAAACCCCTGCTGCTCCTCACAATATCGTCCATTCTCCTGGTATGCCCTCTGAGACTTCTGGTCTCCCTCTCAACCCAAATATTTCAAAAATCTTTGCTTCGCTGTTTAAGAAACTCCCGATTTCCTCGATTCCATCGGCCTCGTCTCTGCCCACGACCTCTTCACCTCCTTCGACTGTTCTTGTTTCCTCCATCCCTTCGGACCCAGTCATATCGCTCGAGAACTTAACCCCACCACTTCCTTCAGTTACTCATATCAGGCCGGCAAAACGCGTAGTGTTCAACAATGGAGAACCAGGAATCTATTGGTCCTCCGAAGAAACTCATGACCTCTCAAAGAGGTTCCACCAGACTCTTATAGGTAAATGTGCATATGGAAAACCATTTATCGGCGTTATTAGGGAATTCATTACAACGAGATGGCTCCCAAAAGGAAACTTCACAGTCGGCAT
The DNA here is from genome assembly GCA_963454935.2 of Ilex paraguariensis. Classification (NCBI taxonomy): domain Eukaryota; kingdom Viridiplantae; phylum Streptophyta; class Magnoliopsida; order Aquifoliales; family Aquifoliaceae; genus Ilex; species Ilex paraguariensis. The sequence goes on from CAUOFW020001898.1 coordinate 26,224, forward strand.
TTTGGACCCGAGACACATTCTGATCAGGTTTGAGCTTTATGACGACTATGTTAAAACATGGCTCAAGGATGCTACATATATTGAGGGTTATTTATTCAGATTTTTCAAGTGGTTCCCGGAGTTCTTATCGGGTATTGAACCTCTGATTGTCCCAATTTGGATCTCTCTTCCAGGATTGCCAATTCATCTTTTTGACTGCAATAGTCTGAGAGATATCCTTAGCCCAATTGGTCGAATTCTTGTGATTGACAACCCAACCTTACAATTGTCGAGGCCCGGGGTGGCTAGAGTCTGTGTTGAAGTAAACTTATTGGCTGATAATCCACATAGATTCTGGTTAGATTTTGGAGGCTCTAGTGGACGGTGACAGATGATAGTCTATGAAAAAAGGGTAAAATATTGTAGTATTTGTTTAAAGCAAGGTCATGGTGATAATGAATGTAGGAAATCTAAATCTGAGAAGGAAGCTAATGAGGTAGTTAATGTAGCTGGAGGTGCTAAAGAAAGCAAACAGTCTACTGTTCCAGAATTAAAAGAATGGGGGGGTAACAGAAAAGGAAAAGAGTGGCAGACTGTGAAAGGCAAAGGGAAGGCGAAGAATAAAGAGAAGCAAAATATGGAGGGGCATAAAACCAACAAAGGTGATGGCAACCTATTTAACACGCTTCGTGGGGAACATTCTGGTAAAGGTGTTTTGGGTGTGAAAGAGAATTGTAATATGCACCAACAAGAAGAGGTTATTGTTATAGAGGAGACTTTGAACGTACAAAAGGAAGGAGGTGAGACGACCATGGGGGAAGTTGAACAAGGGGTGACCAATGAGGAATCACCAAATGTCTTAAGAAAAGGAGAGGCAGCCAATGAAGTTAGGGATTCTACTTTCCCAGACAATTTTGTGAACCAGGAACTGAACCAGGGGGAAAATCTTGAAGGGACAGCCTTGAGCTTGGAGGAGGAGGTCAATATTAACACTCAGGAACCTGATGGCAGGGACCAGGATAGCTCAGAAAACAAAGAATTGTTCTGTGCTTTAAATAAAAAATGTTCCTCCATGGGGGACTCCTTTTTAGTGGACCATAACTACTCACCCGTATGGGGGGTAATGACTGTTGTTGATGAGGGTAGGGGATTAATTCAAAGAACTGAACCCCCTGACAAAGGTTACTGGTTGGATAAGGGAAGCTCTTTGAGTGTAAACAATGCACAACATACTTTGGGGGAGGATGATGATGATTCTGTTGAGCCAGATGTGAACTCCCTTGAAGTTTACTCTCAGGAGGTGGAAAATGAAAACAACATGGGGGCGATGAATCTTTCTTCTTATCAATGATCAATTGCCTAAATTGGAATATGAGGGGTGCTGGTAAGGCAGCTCAAAGGAGGAGGATCAAAAAACTTATCAGAATTCATGATGTTTGTATGGTGTCAATCCAAGAACCTAAAATAGAGGCAAATAAATTACAGAATTTTGCCCACTTCCTGGGTTTCTCCCATTACTTTTTCAACCCATTAGCTGAAAGGAAAATGTGGCTGTTATGGGATGATAGAGTAACGGTGCAAATTATGGCTCAACATGAGCAAGCTCTAACAGTTAGTGTGTCCTATTTGGGTTCTGATGCGGTTTTGCTTACGGTTATTTATGCTTGCTGTGACTATGTTTTGAGAAGACCACTGTGGCAACATTTACTCTCTTTGTCATGTATTGGAAACTCTGCGTGGATGGTGGGAGGAGATTTTAATGCTATAACTACTTCCTCAGAAAGACTAGGTGGTGCATTTCCATCTATTGTTTCTATGGAGGAATTTGGGGACTTTATCCATGCTGCGGGTCTGCAGGATGTAGGTTTCTCTGGCAGCCAGTTTACATGGTATAATAATCGTCATGGTCGGGCAAGAATGTGGCAGAGAATTGATAGGCTTCTCTTTAATCCTTCTTGGAGTCTGAGATTTGGCCACACTGAAGTGCTGCATCTGGGGAGGGGGGGCTTTGACCATTGTCCTATCCTTCTCAAAATCCAAGACCCTGTGAAACCAAAAATTTCTTACTTTAAATTCCAAGATATGTGGGTCGAAGACCAAAGTTTCCTGCCTTTGATAGCAGCTAACTGGGGAGGATATTACACTGACAATCCGATTGAAAACTTGTTCTTAAAGCTGAAATATTTGAAATTCCACATAAAAAAGTGGAATAAAGACGTTTTTGGAAATATCTTTGAAAGAATCAAACGAAAGGAAGAGGTTCTAAGGCAGGCTGAGGTTCTTTTGGAACAGGAAAATTCTGATGATAATGTTCATGCCTGCGACTGTGCTCACAAAGATCTGGACGAAGAGTTGAGATTAGAAGAAATTTACTGGAAGCAAAAAGCAAATGCCAAATGGGCATTAGAAGGAGAAAAAAACACTCGTTTTTACCACATACTGGCAAAAGGCAAAGCAGCAAGGAACAGGATTACCAAAATTCAGAATGAAGCAGGAGTATGGGTTAAGTCTGATGAGGAGATTGGCGGGATTGCTATTGATTTTTATGCCAACCTGTATAAATCAGAGCAATATGAGCTACATGACAATTTTTTTTCTGTTATTCCTCCTTTGGTAACCAATGAGATGAATGGCCAGCTGGTAAGGGAGGCCACTATAGAGGAGCTCAAATCTGTTATTTTCTCAATGTCTGCTCAAAGTGCTCCTGGGGTGGCTGGTCTTTCAGGTAAATTTTTCCATGTGACCTGGGACATTATTAAGGATGACTTGATGAAAGCAGTGAATTTTTTCTTAAAAGGAGGTAAAATGCCTAGGTCTGTGAACTCCTTTCTCTTGATTCTTATTCCAAAGAAGGTAAATCCTGCCTCTTTCTTTGACTTTAGACCAATAAGTTTGTGCACCTTTCTCTATAAAATCTTTACAAAGCTCCTAACTGGTAGGCTGGCTCCTCTGTTGCTGACTATTATATCCAGTGAACAACATGGTTTTGTGGAAGGAAGATCTATTGGGGACTGTGTTTCTTTAGCTCAATTACTTGTCGCTGATCTTGATAGAAAGGTTGAGGCTGGGAACATGATCCTCAAACTTGATATGATGAAAGCTTACGACAGATTGGAGTGGAATTTCTTATTTAAAGTCCTGTCTTCTTTTGGCTTCTCTGAGTTGTTTGTGAACATTATCTCCAATTGTCTGGAATCTCAGTTTGCATCTGTTTGTGTGAATGGGTAGAGAGTGGGATACTTTCCTACTTCAAGAGGCCTAAGGCAGGGAGACCCAATTTCACCTTGCCTTTTTATTTTGGCAGAAGAGGTCCTTAGTAGAGGACTAAAAAAGTTGTATTTAAATGGATCAGTATGCAGTTATCACTTGGGAATGGGATCTATTCTGGTCAGCCACCTACTTTTTGCTGATGATACATTGGTTTTCCTAAGAGGTTTCAAAAACTCTTTACGTAATTTACAAAGTTTTTTGAAGTCTTATGAATTATACTCTGGGCAAAGAGTGAACACCCAAAAGAGCTCTATGTTTTGCTCAAAGCAAATTTCGGAAGGTAGAAAACTGGCTTTATCCTCTTTGGTTGGGATTCCAATTAAAGCCTGCCCTTTTAATTATCTTGGATGCCCCATAATAAAGGGGAGATCCAGGATTAGGTACTTCGAGGAGATCATTGTGAAATTTAGAAGCAGACTGGATGGTTGGTACTCCAGAGTACTGTCTAATATAGGTAGGGTCTTAATGGTCCAATACATTCTGAGCTCCTTGCCTACTCATATCCTTGCTTGCTAGAACCTTCCAAAAGCTGTCCTCCACAAGTTGAATACTATTATGGCTAGTTTCATATGGTCAAATAAGAAAGATGTTAAAAAGCGGCATTGGGTCTCATGGGACACTATTACCCTGCCAAAAATGGAAGGGGGCTTGGGCTGAGGAAGTTTGAGGATTTGTAGAGAGTGTTTAGAATGAAACAAGTATGGAACCTGTTGCAGGGATCCTCTTTATGGGCTGAAGTCTTCTCCAAAAAATTCTTGAAAGGTAAGCATGTGCTTCGATGTATAGGGAAAAGTCATTTTAAATGTCTTGAGGTTTTACGACCTTTTTTTGACAAAGTGGTGATGCAATCTAGAGCTATGGTTAGCAATGGTGACCAGACTGATTTCTGGTGCGACGTCTGGTTGGGTGATAGACCTTTGCTAAAAAGAGTGGATTCCCTCCCCCAGGTTTTCCCAAAAATTGGGGACCTTGTTGTAAATTCCAATTGGCATCTGGAACAAGTCAAACATTTGCTAAGTGATGAGTTGAAAGTGGAAATCTTAAATTTCGGCACTGTCTTCTCTGATAATGCTGATAAATTGGTTTGGCAAAGCTCTATGTCTGGGAAATTCACGGTTAAATCTGCTTGGCAGACGATTAGAAGGCGAGGGGAAATTAACAATGTGGCAATGTCCATTTGGAAGCTGAATACTGCTCCCAGTGCACAATTGGTGGGCTGGAAATTGTTGAAACATGCCCTTCCGTTAGACTCTAGAATCAAGCTATGCGGGGTAACTTTGGTCAGTCAGTATTCCTTGTGTGGTATGAATGAGGAGTTTGCTGAACATATTTTTGTGAGCTGCCCCTATGTGAAATCCATTTGGGAAAGGTTTGCTGCTATAGCTGGTTTCAAGCTTCTTGTGAATGAACTGCCTTTAATGAGATTTATGAGACTTTGTAATATCTTCAAAAAGAACTCCCTTGGGTGTGGTTTGATGAGAAGCTTAGCACTTCTAATCTACTGGCAAATTTGGAAAGAGAGATGCAACATAAGGGTAGGTGAAGAAGGGATGGTGAATTCTTACTCAATTTTTCTAAAAATTTGTAGCCTCTTGAGGTCGTATGCTAGGAGCATTAAGCCCAAGGTGGGAGATGGAATGAACGAAAGAGACTTTATCCAGTCATTGGGTGTTGTGAGATATTATACTGTGAAACTTAAAACTTCTTGGGTGAGCTGGCAATGCCCAGTTAATGGGACTCTGAAATTAAATGTTGACGGTGCTGCAAAAGGAAACCCAGGGATGACCGGTGGAGGTATGGTTCTTAGAAATGACAGGGGTGATGTGGTTCTTGCTGCTACCTTCTTCTATGGAGTCTACTCTAATACAACAGCTGAGTTTCGTGCGATGTTAGATGGGCTGTCTATGATATTGAGATACGACTTGTCTTCGAACATGATCTGGATTGAATCCGACTCATTGGTGGTAATCAATACCATCAAAGGAGATACGAAATGCAGTTGGCACTACTGGGGCACTTTGGAGCATATAAAGAAAATTCTTAATGGGCTACAATTCCACTTGACACATGTTTTTAGAGAAGCGAACTCTGTGGCTGACTCACTGGCCAACAAGGCTGTCCAAGATGGCTTTTCCTCTGATTTTTCTGATTCCCTGCTACCTGCTGCTATAAGGATGAATGTTGGGCAAGACCAGCGAGGCTTACCTTTTCTTTGAACCAAATCAGTGCTGATTTTTGATGATTGTGGTTAACTTGGGGGTACCTTTACCTCTTAGCATGAGGTGCCTTTTTGTGTCCAGCCTCCGGTTATAGGTTATTGGTCTTAACAGTTTGTTTACTGTGTTGGTTTTTGACTGCTGTCCAGTTTGGATTCCAGCTGGGGCTTCCTTTTTTCCTGCTTTGTCCAGCTGGTGGGCTGCCTTTTCTTGGTTTTCATCGGGAGTGGCTGTCTTTATTCAGCTGGGCGTTTCCCTGTCGGTTCCCCCCCTCTGCTGGTTTGTTGCTGGGTGTCTGCTTGCTCATAGGTTCTGCTCTACTGGTTTTCAGCTGGATTTCCCGCTGGTGGTAACTTCCCCAGCTAGACCTTCAGCTAGTCTTCCAGCAGTCTTATTCCTTTGTATTTTCTTTACCTTCTCTTGAAGGATTAAAGCCATCTTAGGCCTTTCCCCTCTTTTCCTTTTAGGCTTTGCTGCTTTGCTTCTTGTAATCAGTTTTTGTTTCAATGTTATTGGCTTTCTACAAAAAAAAAAAAAAAAGGGTTTAGGGTTTAGGGTTTAGGGTTTAGGGTTTTAGGGTTTAGGGTTTAGGGTTTAGGGTTTTAGGGTTTAGGGTTTAGGGCTTAGGGTTTAGGGTTTAGGGTTTAGGAGAGAGGCAGTAATTTCATTCTTAAGAGAGAAGGTCTGACTTCTCTCAAGAAAATTTTTCATATTTTTCTCAGATCTTCTTTGTTCCTCATGAATTCTTCATTATTTCATTGGATTTCTTTTTAAATCTTAGTGGTTTTGATTGATCTAGCATGAATCTGGCCCAAGAACAGCATCAAATTCCCCCAAAACCTCCAGACATCACCAAAAACTTTGCCTCCTTGTTCAAGAAATCTGTTCCAAAAGATAATTGTCTAACAATTCCTATTACCTCAGAATTTAATTCCTTAACAATTATTGATCCTTTGGGAGGGAATAATACCATCTCTATGCCTCTTATTTCTCAAGTGAATCAAACCAAGCCGACTGTTCAACTAGCCTCTGTTCTTCCTGCGACTGTGTCAACTGCTAAAAATATTCAGAGTTCTTCTTCTTGGTTAGGAAGTCAAGTTCCTATTGATTCTACAATTGATTGAAACACGCAGATACTTGTTATTAATCCTCAACCTTCTTTAATTCCTCAATCCATTTTGGAATCTCATGAAACCTTGATGGATCGAAGTCTGCCTAAATCTCAGATCTCTGCTCCTGAGAAAGAAATTCAGATCCCAGTTGTTATTTCGAATACTCAAAATCTCTCTGGTCTTCATGTTCCTGCTTCTAATATTGTTTTTGGTTCTGTAAATTCTATGAATTCTTCCAAACCTGCTAAGAGGGTAGTCTTTAATAAAGGAGAGCCTGGAATGTACTGGTCCCCTATTGAAACTTTGGAACTATCTAAAGGTTTTTGTCAAACACTTATTGGTAAATGTGCCTATGGTAAACCTTCTCTAGGTGTGGTGAAAGAATTTATCAAATCTAGGTGGCTTCTGAAAGGAGATTTCTCTGTAGGAGTATTAGATCAGAGGCATGTACTGATCAGATTTTCTCTCTATGAGGACTATGTTAAAGTGTGGCTGAAGGATACCACCTACATTGAGGGTTACCTTTTCAAGTTTTTCAAATGGTTTCCAGAGTTTTATTCTGGGATCGAGCCACCTATTGTACCTGCATGGGTGTCCTTACCTGGTCTTCCAATCCATTTATTTAACAGAGAGAGTCTGAGAGATATTTTAAGTCCAATAGGCAGAATTCTGGTGATAGATAATGCCACTCTGAACCTCTCTAGGCCGGGTGTAGCCAAGGCCTGTGTTGAAATGAATCTCCTAGTCAACAATCCTAAGAGATTCTGGTTAGATATGGGGGGTGTTAGTGGCAGATGACAGAAGATAGTGTATGAGAAAGAATACATGCATTGTCCTGCTTGTCTAAAGCAGGGGCATGATGAAGTGCTGTGTAGAAGGAAGAAGAAAGTGGAAGTTGATATTTCTGAGAAGAAGCAGGAGGATGGGAATAATCTCCCTCAGAATGAGGAATGGAAGAAGAGAAAGGGAAAAGTTGTTGCTATAGAAGGACATAAAGTACAGTCTAGAAAGGAATATAGACAGAAATCTATGCCTCAAACTACTGTTGTGGGAAATAGTTTTTCTGTGTTCAATGAGGAGATTGTTGTAGAAGAGCTGGAGATTGGGAAGGAAATGGCTCAGAATGGTCAGGAAAAATTACATGACAAGGTTGCTAATAATGAGGGATCTCCCTCTATTAAAGAAATGGGTACTGGATTTGTTGAAGTACATGGGGATGCTGTTAGAATTGATACTGTAATTCTTGATAATCCTCAGGCAAATTCTGAATGTGGTATTCAAGGAGAGGTAAATGCTGACATAACTGATACCAGACTGGAGGGAATTCAACAAGAGAACAGTCCAATACTACGTAATGGTTCAAGATGTAGGAATCAAATTCCTATGATTACATCTTCAGAGGGTGCTAATTTGGAGGTAAATTCCTTTTCCTCCCCTACTTTATTACCTCCTGTGAATAATGAGGAGGTTAATGTTGAAATTATTGGAGGAATTCTAATATCTGATGTGGAAAATATAGTTTCTACTTTTGATGGTATTAACAATGACAATATGTTGGTTAAGGATAATATGGAGGTATTGGGAGAATGTAGAAACCTTTATGCTCCATCAATGGGGTCTTCCTTTCTAGTGGAACATGGTTTTGCTGTTAGGCAAGGAAGCCAAAATTCTTTAGATGACCAGTCTGGTTTGGTTAGGATGAGAGAACCTCTAGGTAAGGGTTATTACTCTGATTAGGCTAGTTCTAGAGCTCAAAGAATTGTAAATGTTGAATCTGATAACTCTGGGAGTTCTTTTGATGAAGAGGATGATGGTAATGGACTTAGTTCTAGTGAAGTTCCATCTCCTATGAATTAATGATTAATCTTCTATCATGGAATGAGAGGGGCAGGTAAGGATGCCAAGAGGAGGAGATTAAAAAAGCTTATTAAATTGCATGATGTTTGTCTTGTTGCAGTTCAGGAGCCTAAATTGTTGATTTCTAAATTGGTTCCTTTTGCTAGGAGTATTGGACTAGAACACTTCTGTTCTAATGCTCTTGCAGAAAGGAAAATTTGGATTTTATGGGATGAGAGAATCAAGTTAAGAATTTTATTTGAGCATGACCAAGTATTGACTGTGGAAATAACTTTTTTGAATTCAATTATCTTTTGGATCTCAATTGTATATGCTAGTTGTGATATTTTTACAAGAAGGCTTTTATGGGATCATCTGTTGGAAATTAATGTTCCTTCTGATGTTCCTTGGATGGTGGTTGGAGATTTCAATTCAATTCTATCTTCTGATGAAAGATTGGGGGGAGCCCCTCCTTCCATTTTGTCTATAGAGGATTTTGGTGACTTTTTGAATCACAGGGGTCTGTTGGATGCTGGTTTTGTGGGAAATAAATTTACCTGGTGTGATAATAGGAATGGAGGTATCAGAATGAAGCAGAGGTTGGACAGAGCTCTGATTAATGCTTGCTGGAATCTGGAATTTGATAGTATGGAAGTGGTTCATTTAGCAAGGGGCTCTTCTGATCATAGCCCTTTATTATTGAAAATTATGGATGCTCCTATACAGAAAAGAATTTCCTATTTTAGATTTCAAGACATGTGGTGTGATCATGAGGGATTTCTTGATTTGATTAAAGCCAATTGGGGGGGGGACTATTCAAATAATCCAATGTCAAATTTGTTCATTAAGATGAAGTATTTGAAGGCTCATATGAAGATGTGGAATAAAAATGTGTTTGGCAATCTTTTTGACAAATTGAAAAATCTTGAACAAAAAATAAGTTTGGTGGAACAGGAGCTAGATCAAAATTTTTCTGATTCAAAAGCCATGGAATTAAAAGCTGTTAAAGATGAGATGGATGATTGGTTAAGAAGAGAGGAGACTTATTGGAAGCAAAAATCAAATATAAAATGGGCTATTCAGGGGGAGAGGAATAACAGATTTTATCATTCTATTGCTAAAAGTAGAGTGGTTAGAAATAAAGTTTCAAGAATTAAGAATAAAGAAGGAGTCTGGGTATATGGGGATAAGCAAGTGGCCGAGGTTGCTGAGGAATTTTATACTGATCTTTACAAGACTGAAAGGCATACCATCAATGACCAAATTGTTATTGATGTTATTCCTAAGCTCATTAGTCAAGAGGATAATGAGAGGTTTACAGCTGAAGCCACATTGGAAGAATTGAACGATGTTGTCTTTTCAATGGCAATTGAAAGTGCCCCTGGACCTGATGGTATGCCTGGTATGTTTTTTCAATTTGCCTGGGAAATTATTAAAGTGGATGTGGGCAGAGCTGTAAATTTTTTGCTAGCAGGAGGCTCAATGCCTAAGTCTGTGAATTCCACTTTATTAGTGTTGATTCCTAAGAAGGAAAATCCATGTTCATTTGCTGATTTCAGACCTATAAGCTTATGTAATTTCTTATATAAGATCTTTACAAAGCTTCTTAATACTAGACTGTCTTCTCTGCTTCCTGCTCTAATTTCTGAAGAACAACATGGTTTTGTTCAAGGGAGAGGCATTGGAGATTGTGTGGCCTTGGGACAGTTGCTTGTTGGTGAGTTAGACAGAAAGGTTGAAGGTGGGAACATGGTTATGAAGTTAGATATGATGAAAGCATATGACAGGATGGAATGGGATTTTTTGTTGAGGGTCCTGGCTAGCTTTGGCTTTTCTGATTTGTTCAATCAAATTATTTTGAATTGTTTGAGTAGTCAATTCTTTACCATATGTTTAAATGGTCAAAGATATGGTTATTTTGCTAATTCAAGGGGACTAAGGCAGGGGGATCCTCTCTCCCCCACCTTATCCATCTTGGCTGAGGAAGTGCTGAGTAGAGGTTTGAGAAGAATTTATAACCAGAATTTGGTGAAACATTTCCATATTGGGAGAGGAACAACAATTGTTAGCCACTTGTTATTTGCTGATGATACTCTGATCTTTTTAAGAGGCAATAAATTTTCTGTTCTAAATGTTTTGCAATTTATTGAGATGTATGAATCATGTTCTGGTCAGAAGGTTAACAAAATGAAAAGTGCTGTGTATTGTTCCAAGCTGATCTCTTTGTCCAGAAGAAATAGGCTGGCTTCTATGGTGGGGATTCCTTTTAAGGATTGTCCTTTTACCTATTTGGGTTGTCCTATTATCAGAGGAAGAATTAAGAAATGCTATTTTGAAGAGGTGGTGAACAGCTTCAGAAAAAGACTTGAGGGTTGGTACGCCAGACTTTTATCTGGAATGGGAAGAGTGGTATTTGTACAATCAGTACTCAGCTCAATTCCCATTCATATGTTGGCTTGCTTGAACATTCCAAAAGGTATTTTAAGTAAGTTGAATTCTCTTATTGCTGATTTTATTTGGTCTAATCAAATTGGTTCTAGGAGGAGACATTGGGTATCACTCAATGATATTTCTAAACCCAGAATAGAAGGTGGTTTGGGGATTAGAAGTTTTGATGAAGTTCAAATGGCATTCAGAATCAAACAGGTGTGGGGTATTTTAAAGGGTTCTTCTTTGTGGGCCAAAGTCTTTAAAGAGAATTTTTTTCAGGGGAAGCATATGCTAAGATGTAGTAGCAGTGGTGCAGGTTTATCCTTTAATGTATTGAAGCCTTGGTTCAATTTCACAGTACAGAATTCCTTGAAAGTTGTTAGAAATGATCATAACACTGATTTTTGGTGTGATTCATGGATGGAAACTGGCCCCTTGATTCTTAGAATGGAGAATCCTCCATTGATATTTCCCAAGATAAATGAATTATGGAATGGTGTGACATGGCAGCTCAATGAGGTTGCTGAATGGCTTAATCCTCAGTTATGTTCTGAAATTGAAAGTGTGGTTTTTGTTAGATCTGAGGAATCTGATAATCTTATTTGGAAGCATACTACTTCAGGTGAATTTACTGTTAAATCTGCTTGGAATCAGATTAGGAAAGTGGGGGACCACAATGATATTGCTAAAGACATATGGAAACAGAAAATTTTTCCTAGTGCTCAACTTTGCACTTGGTAAATTTTCAGAAAAGCATTGACCTCTGATGATAGAATTCAAGATGTGGGAGTGGCAATGGCCAGTAAATGTGTCATGTGTGGTGTGGCTGGGGAAAGTGCAGCTCATGTATTTATTGATTGCTCTTTAGCTCAAGCTGTCTGGAGCAAAGTTGCTGCAATTATGGAATTTGATGTTTTTTCAGGAGAGGCTCCTTTATGCAGATTCTTGAGACTGTTAAGAAGGTTTAAAGCTGCTTCTCTCAGTCATAATCTAATAAGAGGGGTAACTATGTTAATTTTTTGGGCTTTGTGGAAGGAGAGATGTAGGAGGAAATATGAGGGAGTATTTTTAAATGCCAATGCCATTTTCCAACAAATAGTGAGTTCTTTAAGATGGCAGGCTTTTCTTATCAGACCTAGATCAAATGATGATGGTAAGGGAAATGATTTGTTGAGAGATTTGAGTATTAAAAATCTTTTTTCCTTAATCACCTTGGTTAAATGGATTAAATGGGAACTTCCTCCTGCAAATGTGTTAAAGCTTAATGTTGATGGTGCTTCTAAGGGTAAGACTGGATTGTCAGGTGGTGGGATGGTATTGAGAGATCATGAAGGCAAAGTAATTGTTGCAGCTTCCTGTTTTTATGGTATTGGTTCAAATATGTTAGCTGAATGTATGGCATTATTTGATGGTTTACTTCTGATTATGCAATATAGCTTGTCAACATCTCAGATTATGGTGGAAACTGATTCTTATACTTTAGTTCAAATGGTGAGAGGATTAGCTGCTGTTCCATGGAAGATGCAATATCTGTTAGAAAGGATTAAGCTGTTGTTTAAGTTTCTAAATTTGCAAATCAAGCACATTTATAGGGAAGCTAATGGTCTGGCTGACTTCTTAGCTTCCTTTGCTGTTAAATCAGAACAGAGCACTGAATTTTCTGCAAATAATATTCTGCCATCTATTGGGAGGGTTATAATGCAACAAGATTTATATGGATTTCCCTCTACCAGATTGAAGAGATTGATATGTGAACAAAGAGAAGGTATTGGTTAAGCTTCTGTGTATACAGTATGAACTGCCTAGAAGCTGGAAAGTTGCAACAACTCTAGTAAATCTGTATTCAACTTGCTTCATTCTAAAAGGGCTTCTATTTTGGTTCTTCTGCTGGTCGGATCTGTGCTGATTCTAGCAATCCTCTGAGATAATTTATAAGAATCAAGAGCAGTTCTTCAGTATCTGTTGGTTGCTCCTTTTCCATTCTGCCTGGGCTATCTTCTGGACTTCTTTTGTGAGCTTTTGAGTGTGGATGATCAGGTTTTCTGATGTCATCCTGTTCCCTTTTGCGTTTCATCTTGAAATGTTAAGAAGGATGCTGCTTCAGTACAGTTTTATAGGTGATATTTGATGTTTGGTCTCCTGCATCTGGCCATTCAGAAAAGCTGGTTATTAATGATTAGTGCATGTATGGGAGCTGTATCTGGACTAGCTCTGGTAGAAGGGTATGGACAGCCTTTGACTGCTTGGCATTCTGTTGCCAATGAATGTTTTATTGCAGATTTGGATTTCTGAGGGGATGGTTCTTATTAATGTTTTTGGCAGACTGTTGGGCTTCAAGATGGGATTACTCTTCCAGCTTAGTCCTTTACCTGCCTTTTCTTTCTGCTCATAGCATGGTCTGGAGTATGAAGTTCTGTATGCTGGTTTTGGAGAGGATAATTGCCAGAAAAAGGAGACTACATATAGGGATCAAGTTACATAATTACTTTTTCACCCTTACATAGTTTTCCTTTGTAATTTGTTTTACAGCTACTGTTTTTTTTCTTTTAACAGTACTGCTTTGCTTCTTGTAATTTCTGCCTTTTCTCGAATAAAATTTCTGTTTCTTTAAAAAAAAAAAAAAGGGTTTAGGGTTTAGGGTTTTGGGTTTTGGGTTTAGGGTTTAGGGTCTAGGATTTAGGGTTTTGGGTTTTGGGTTTCGGGTTTTGGGTTTCGGGTCTAGGGTCTAGGGTTTTGGGTTTTAGGTTTTGGGGTTTAGGGTTTAGGGTTTCGGGTTTCGGGTTTCGGGTTTAGGGTTTAGGGTTTAGGGTTTTGGGTTTTGGGTTTGGGTTTTGGGTTTAGGGTTTAGGGTTTAGGGGTTAGGGGTTTCGGGTTTCGGGTTTAGGATTTTGGGTTTAGGGTTTTAGGGTTTAGGGTTTAGGGTTTAGGGTTTAGTGTTGATTCCTAAGAAGGAAAATCGATGTTCATTTGCTGATTTCAGACCTATTAGCTTATGTAATTTCTTATATAAGATCTTTACAAAGCTTCTTAATACTAGACTGTCTTCTCTGCTTCCTGCTCTAATTTTTGAAGAACAACATGGTTTTGTTAAAGGGAGAGGCATTGGAGATTGTGTGGCCATGGGACAGTTGCTTGTTGGTGAGTTAGACTGAAAGGTTGAAGGTGGGAACATGGTTATGAAGTTAGATATGATGAAAGCATATGACAGGATGGAATGAGATTTTTTGTTGAGGGTCCTGGCTAGCTTTGGCTTTTCTGATTTGTTCAATCAAATTATTTTGAACTGTTTGAGTAGTCAATTCTTTATCATATGTTTAAATGGTCAAAGATATGGTTATTTTGCTAATTCAAGGGGACTAAGGCAGGGGGATCCTCTCTCCCCCACCTTATTCATCTTGGCTGAGGAAGTGCTGAGTAGAGGATTGAGAAGAATTTATAACTAGAATTTGGGAAACATTTCCATATTGGGAGAGGAACAACAATAGTTAGCCACTTGTTATTTGCTGATGATACTCTGATCTTTTTAAGAGGCAGTAAATCTTCTGTTCTCAATGTTTTGCAATTTATTGAGATGTATGAATCATGTTCTGGTCAGAAGGTTAACAAAATGAAAAGTGTTGTGTATTGTTCCAAGCTGATCTCTTTATCAAGAAGAAATAGGCTGGCTTCTATGGTGGGGATTCCTTTTAAGGATTGTCCTTTTACCTACTTGGGTTGTCCTATTATCAGAGGAAGAATTAAGAAATGCTATTTTGAAGAGGTGGTGAACAGCTTCAGAAAAAGACTTGAGGGTTGGTACGCCAGACTTTTATCTGGAATGGGAAGAGTGGTATTAGTACAATCAGTACTCAGCTCAATTCCCATTCATATTTTGGCTTGCTTGAACATCCCAAAAGGTGTTTTAAGTAAGCTGAATTCTCTTATTGCTGATTTTATTTGGTCTAATCAAATTGGTTCTAGGAGGAGACATTGGGTGTCACTCAATGATATTTCTAAACCCAGAATAGAAGGTGGTTTGGGGATTAGAAGTTTTGATGAAGTTCAAATGGCATTCAGAATCAAACAGGTGTGGGGTATTTTAAAGGGTTCTTCTTTGTGGGCCAAAGTCTTTAAAGAGAAGTTTTTTCAGGGGAAGCATATGCTAAGATGTAGTAGCAGTGGTGCAGGTTTATCCTTTAATGTATTGAGGCCTTGGTTCAATTTCACAGTACAGAATTCCTTGAAAGTTGTTAGAAATGGTCACAACACTGATTTTTGGTGTGATTCATGGATGGAAACTGGCCCCTTGATTCTTAGAATGGAGAATCCTCCATTGATATTTCCCAAGATAAATGAATTATGGAATGGTGTGACATGGAAGCTCAATGAGGTTGCTGAATGGCTTAATTCTCAGTTATGTTCTGAAATTGAAAGTGTGGTTTTTGTGAGATCTGAGGAATCTGATAATCTTATTTGGAAGCATACTACTTCAGGTGAATTTACTGTTAAATCTGCTTGGAATCAGATTAGGAAAGTGGGGGACCACAATGATATTGCAAAAGGCATATGGAAACAAAATTTTTTTCCTAGTGCTCAACTTTGCACTTGGAAAATTTTCAGAAAAGCATTGACCTCTGATGATAGAATTCAAGATGTGGGAGTGGCAATGGCCAGTAAATGTGTCATGTGTGGTGTGGCTGGGGAAAGTGCAGCTCATGTATTTATTGATTGCTCTTTAGCTCAAGCTTTCTGGAGTAAAGTTGCTGCAATTATGGAATTTGATGTTTTTTCAGGAGAGGCTCCTTTATGCAGATTCTTGAGACTGTTAAGAAGGTTTAAAGCTGCTTCTCTCAATCATAATCTAATAAGAGGGGTAACTATGTTAATTTTTGGGCTTTGTGGAAGGAGAGATGTAGGAGGAAATATGAGGGAGTATTTTTAAATGCCAATGCCATTTTCCAACAAATAATGAGTTCTTTAAGATGGCAGGCTTTTCTTATCAGACCTAGATCAAATGATGATGGTAAGGGAAATGAGTTGTTGAGAGATTTGAGTATTAAAAATCCTTTTTCCTTAATCACCAAGGTTAAATGGATTAAATGGGAACTTCCTCCTACAAATGTGTTAAAGCTTAATGTTGATGGTGCTTCTAAGGGTAAGACTGGATTGTCAGGTGGTGGGATGGTATTGAGAGATCATGAAGGCAAATTAATTGTTGCAGCTTCCTGTTTTTATGGTATTGGTTCAAATATGTTAGCTGAATGTATGGTATTATTTGATGGTTTACTTCTGATTATGCAATATAGCCTGTCAACATCTCAGATTATGGTGGAAACTGATTCTTATACTTTAGTTCAAATGGTGAGAGGATTAGCTGCTGTGTTCCATGGAAGATGCAATACCTGTTAGAAAGGATTAAGCAGTTGTTTAAGTTTCTGAATTTGCAAATCAAACACATTTATAGGGAAGCTAATGGTCTGGCCGACTTCTTAGCTTCCTTTGCTGTTAAATCAGAACAGTGCACTGAATTTTCTGCAAATAATATTCTGCCATCTATTGGGAGGGTTATAATGCAACAAGATTTACATGGATTTCCCTCTGCCAGATTGAAGAGATTGATATGTGAACAAAGAGAAGGTATTGGTTAAGCTTCTGTGTATATAGTATGAACTGCCTAGAAGCTGGAAAGTTGCAGCAACTCTAGTAAATCTGTATTCAACTTACTTCATTCTAAAAGGGCTTCTATTTTGGTTCTTCTGCTGGTCGGATCTGTGCTGATTCTAGCAATCCTCTGAGATGATTTATAAGAATCAGGAGCAGTTCTTCAGTATCTGTTGGTTGCTCCTTTTCCATTATGCCTGGGCTATCTTCTGGACTTCTTTTGTGAGCTTTGAGTGTGGATGATCAGGTTTTCTGATGTCATCCTGTTCCCTTTTGCATTTCATCTTGAAATGTTAAGAAGGATGCTGCTTGTACAATTTTATAGGTGATATTTGATGTTTGGTCTCCTCTGCATCTGGCCATTCAGAAAAGCTGGTTATTAAAGATTAGTGCATGTATGAGAGTTGTATCTAGACTAGCTCTGGTAGAAGGGTCTGGACAGCCTTCTGACTGCTTGGCATTCTGTTACCAATGCTGCAGATTATTTCTGAGGGGATGGTTCTTATTAATGTTTTTGGCAGACTGTGGGGCTTCACTTTTCCAGCTTACTGCTTTGCTCCCAGCTGGATATTAATGCTAATGTAGACTGTCTTGGTTCTCTCCCTGGGCTGCAATTGTTGCTGCTGACTCTTCTGTGGTTCAGTGGCTGATTAAGGCATTTTCTTAGGAATGTTTCAGCTGGATGGAAAGAAGACATTACAAAAGGATTATGTTTTGAATTACCATTTTACCCTTGTATTGTTTTTGCTGTTATATGTTCAAAAGTCACTGTTTTTAGCTTTAAAATAATGAATTTTTGCTTCTTGTAATTTCTGCTTTTATTCAATAAATTTTTCTTTAAAAAAAAAAAAAAAAGGGTTTAGGGTTTTAAGGGTTGAGGGTTGAGGGTTGAGGGTTGAGGGTTGAGGTTGAGGGTTTAGGGTTTAGGGTTTAGGGTTTTGGGTTTGGGGTTTGGGGTTTGGGGGTTTTGGGTTTGGGGTTGGGGGTTTGGGGTTTGGGTTTTAGGGTTTAGGGTTTAGGGTTTAGGGGTTTAGGGTTTAGGGTTTAGGGTTTAGGTTTTAGGAGAAGGAGGCTTTAGAATTCTAGAGAGAGAAACTCTCACTTCTCTGTAAAAATTTTTCCATTGATTTTCTGATTTTAATTCACTTTCTTGATTCCTGTGTCAGATCTAGTTTTTTTTGATAATTCTTTGGTTTTACTACATGGAATCGGGTACAATCCAGCATCCAATTCCCCCAAAACCCCCCGATATCAAGAAAACTTTGCTTCTCTTTTCAAGAAACCCTCGGTCTCCGTGAACATTGGGAACATGGAGTCTTCTCGTTTTGATAAAAATTCTAGAGAAAACCTTTTGTCTTCAGCATGTTGCGTGGGTAATCGGTCTTCTGTACCTCCGTCTTTACCTCTGGTATCTCAATCGACTCTTTTTCCTCAAATTTCTCAAGAACCCGGTGTTTCTCACAGATCATCAAACCCACCGATTTCTCAATCTTTTTCTCTTCCTCAAATAAACTTTTTCGGCCAAGATTCATAGGGATTCAATATCCTTTCTCGATTCAGAACTCTCTGGTTCCTCAAACTTCTTCAGATCCTCATCTCTCTGTTTCACGACAATCTTCGATCGCGAATGTTCCTTCGGCTGATTCTGGTAACTCATCTCTGGGGAATGGTTTGTTAACTTCGGCTGGGATTCCCAAACCAGCGAAGAGGGTTGTTTACAACAATGGTGAACCCGGAATGTATTGGACTTCTGACGAAACCTTAGAGTTGTCTAAGGGTTTCAGTCAAACTCTAATTGGGAAATGCGCATATGCAAACCTTCACTGGGGGTGATTAGAGAGTTTATTGCTACAAAGTGGCTTCCCAAGGGTGAATTCTCAATAGGTATTTTAGATCCTAGACACATACTCATTTGTTTTAGTCTTCTGGAGGACTATGTGAAGACATGGCTGAAAGATGCTACGTATATAGAAGGTTTTTTGTTCAGATTCTTTAAATGGTTCCCGGAATTTCTTCCAGGAATTGAACCTCCAATTGTTCCAATGTGGGTATCGTTGCCTGGGCTTCCTGTTCATCTCTTTAATAGAGAGAGTCTTCGAGATATTTTGAGTCCAATTGGGAAAATATTGGTGTTTGATAATTCGACTCTGCAGCTAACTAGGCCAGGAGTGGCGAGGGTGTGTGTTGAAGTTAACTTGTTGGAGCCTAATCCTAGAAGATTCTGGCTTGATATGGGGGGGAATAGTGGTAGATGGCAAAGAATAGTATACGAGAAGGATTGTAGGTATTGTGCTGCTTGTCTAAAATAGGGGCATGATGGAAATACTTGTTGGAAGAAGAGGATTGTAAAAGGGGATGAGGAGAAAGGGAGTGGGCAGAATGTGGAGGTAAACCTGCAAAAAGAGGTCAACATTCAGAATGGAGTGGATCATGTGGTGACTAATATTGCTGATAAAGGGAAAGGAATTGTACAAATTATGCCAGGAGGAAATCAAAAACAAGTTTATAAAAGAAAGGAGGTTGTTCATAAGCCAGAGAATGGAAATAGATTTAGTGCTCTGGTTTTGATGAACAGAGTCATGTTGTGGAAAATGGAGAACATTTGATTGAGCTAGCTGTACGAACTGGGGAAAAAAGTTGTTCGCATGAAGTAGAAGAGGAAACCTCAGTTGTTTCTGGTAGAGGTAATGTGGAAATTGAAGAGGTGGATAAATTGAATGATCAGATTCCAGCAATGAATGTTGCTATTGAAGTTGATCAAGGTTCTAAAATGTAGATGAGAATGTCAAAATCAGGGGAGGATACAGTAAATGCTTCTTTAGTTGTGAGGGGGGGGTGCAAGAGTCTGACTCTTGTGAGGAGATTAGAGAGCCAGATTTACCTGAATGTCAGGGGGTAGAAGGAGAGGTATCAGTTACGATAATGGGGAAGGGGAGTAGGGATGATTGTGTATTGTTAGTTGAAAGAGAAATCTCTTTTCATGTAAACGAGAAGTCTTCTTCTTTTACTGGAAATGAGGGAGGAAAAAGTGGGAAGATGAGAGAAAAGGAGATAGGGGAGGGAATAGGTGAGATCGTGTGTTGTTTAAACAAGCAAGCATCTCTATCCTCAGATTCTTCTTTTTTTGTGGATAGACATTATGATGTTAGACAGTTGCTGCAAGTATCTTAGGATGATAATGATGGTTTGGTAAAAGGTAAAGAGCTACTTGAGAAAGGTTTTTTATCTGATCAAGATAGTTCGAAGACTTGGGCGGACTTATCGGAAAGATTTTCTGATGATGATGAGGTCCATGATTTGGAATTAAGGCAGAGTCCTGAGGTTAATCCTGAACACATGTCTTTGTTATGAATTTTATAATGTGGAATGTGAGAGGGGCAGGAAATAAAAGTATGAGAACCAGACTAAAAATGCTTGTTGTGATGAATAATGTTGGTCTTTTGGCTGTGCTAGAACCAAAGATGTTGTCAGTAAGGATGAGATCTTTTTCTGTTTCAGTGGGTTTGCGTTTCTTTGTTGCAAATACTAAAGCTGAGAAGAACATATGGTTGTTTTGGAAGGAGGGTGTGGATGTACAAGTGATTATGGAGCATGAGCAGGCTCTTACTGTTTCGGTTAGGTTCTTAGATTCAGACCCATTTATTTTGACAGTTGTGTATGCTTGTTGCAATTATTTGTTGAGGAGACCTTTATGGCAACACATACAAGTGATTTCTTCTTCCTTCTCTTTGCCTTGGTTACTAATGGGAGATTTTAACACGGTATTGAATTCTGCGGAGAGATTGGGGGGTGCTTATCCTTCTGTTGTTGCGATGGAGGAGTTTGGTGAATGTATACAATCGGCTGGGCTGGTGGATTGTGGTTTTGAGGGTAGTAGCTACACTTGGTGTAACAATCATCATGGGGGAACAAAAATGTGGCAGCGTTTGGATAGGGTTTTTTTTAAATCCTGTATGGTCTGCTAGGTTTGATAACTCTCATGTGGTACATTTAGCAAGAGGAAGCTCAAATCATTGTCCTTTATTGGTTAAGATCATGGAAAAAGAAGGGCATCATAGAATTTCTTATTTTAAATTTTTGGATATGTGGACTGAGGAAGTCTCCTTTTTGCCTCTAGTTGTGGATGCGTGGCGTGGATGTTTTTCTAGTAATCCTATTGAGGATTTCTTTCTAAAGCTAAAATTTCTTAAAGTTCGTTTGAGGAGTTGGAATAAAGAAGTTTTTGGGAATATTTTTGAAAAAATTAAGTTGCAGGAGTTGGAAGTGTGTAATGTTGAAAGAACACTAGAGGCAGATTTTTCAAAGAGCAGTCTTTTGACATTGGAGAAAGCAAGAAAGAGTTTGGATGATACTTTGCGGTTGGAAGAAATGTTTTGGAAACAAAAAGCAAATGTAAAGTGGGCTTTAGAAGGAGAAAGGAATACAAAATTTTATCATGCTATAGCTAAAGGGAAGGCAGTCAGAAATAGCATAAAAAGAATTAAATGTGAGAATGAGAGCTGGGTTAGTTCTGAAGACGAGATTGCTGATCAAGTAGTGAATTTTTTTGCATCCTTATATAAAACTGAGGATCATGTGTTGGACGATGTATTGTTTGAGGAAATTCCGTTTCTTGTGAGTGAATCAAATAATGAATCGCTTACTTGTCTTGCTTCCATGGCAGAACTGAAGAATGTGGTGTTTTCAATGGCAGTGGAAAGTGCACCAGGTGCAGATGGGTTTTCTGGGAAGTTTTTTCAAGTTGCTTGGGATGTGATTAAGGCAGACTTGTTAAAAGCTGCAAATTTTTTTCTA
>CAUOFW020001898.1:52500-65033 GCA_963454935.2 Ilex paraguariensis
AGATTGGGTCTCTTGTTATTTCCCCAATGGTTGTGGATTGTGGAAATCAAGAGGGTGATGGCACTGATAATGTTGGCATCAGTCTGGAATCTCCTATTCTGCCAGATCATGAAGGTACTAACTTGGAGATTCCTTATTCTTCATCTCCTATCTTTTTGCCTGTTGCTAATGAGGTGGTAAATGTGGGAGATATTGATGGAAACAATGTTAATATAGGGGAAAAACTAGTTCCCCTTAATCAGAGTTTGAATGATGTCAACCTAATGGAAGTTCTTGGAGAGTGTAAAACTCTTTATGCTCAATCTTTGGGTTCTTCCTTTTTAGTTGAAAATGGAATGACTGTTATAAGAGGGAGTCAGAAGTCTTTAGATGATCAGAATGGTTTGATTAGAGTAAGAGAACCTCCAGATAAAGGTTACTACTCTGATCAAGCTAGTTCTAGGACTCAGAAGGTTGTAAATGTTGATTCTGATAATTCTGGTAGCTCTTTGGATGGAAATGAGGATGATAATGGATTTAGTTCCAGTGGTGTCCACTCTTCTATGAATTTATGATTAATTTTCTATCATGGAATATGAGAGGGGCAGGTAAAGATGCTAAGAGGAGGAGATTAAAGAAACTCATTAAATTGCATGATGTTTGTCTTGTTGCAATTCAAGAGCCCAAACTGTTGGTGTCCAAACTGGTTCCTTTTGCTAGGAGCATTGGATTAGAGCATTTCTGTTCTAATACTTTAGCTGAAAGGAATATTTGGGTTTTATGGGATGAGAGAATCAAATTGAAGGTAATGTTTGAACATGTTCAAGTACTGACTGTGGAAATTACACTCAGGAATTCACTTATTCTTTGGGTTTCTGTTGTATATGCTAGTTGTGATATTTTTGAGAGAAGGTCCTTATGGTCACATTTGTTGAGTATAGATGTTCCTCCTAAGGTTCCTTGGATGGTAGTTGGTGATTTCAATACCATTCTATCTTCTGCTGAAAGATTGGGAGGAGCTTTTCCTTCTTTGCTATCTATGGAGGAGTTTGGTGACTTTTTGGATCACAGGGGTTTGTTGGATGCTGGTTTTGTTGGAAATAAATTTACTTGGTGTGATAATAGAGCTGGGGTTACAAGAATGAAGCAGAGGCTGGATAGAGCTCTGATTAATCCTTATTGGAATCTGGAATTGGACAGCATGGAAGTGGTTCATCTGGCAAGAGGTTCCTCTGATCATAGTCCTTTATTATTGAAAATTATGGATAGTCCTATACAGAAAAGAATTTCCTACTTTAGATTTCAAGATATGTGGTGTGATCATGAAGATTTTCTGGCTTTAATTAAATCTAAGTGGACTGGACAGTATTCAAATAACCCAGTGTCAAATGTGTTCATCAAAATGAAATATCTGAAGGCTCATATGAGGAGGTGGAATATAGAGGTTTTTGGTAACCTTTTTGAGAAGTTGAAAGAGTTTGAACAGAAGACTAGTGGAATTGAAATGGAATTAGATCAGAACTTTTCTGATTCTAAAGCTTTAGAGTTAGAAGTAATTAAAGGTGAGATGGATGATTGGCTGAGAAGAGAGGAAATCTATTGGAAACAAAAATCAAATGTGAAATGGGCTATTCAAGGAGAGAGAAATACTAGATTTTATCACTCTATTGCTAAAAGTAGAGTTATCAGAAACAAAATTTCAAGAATTAAGAATAAAGAAGGAGTGTGGGTATATGGGGATAAGCAGGTGGCTGATGTTGCTGAGGAATTCTATACTGATCTTTATAAGTCTGAGGAGCATATCATCAAAGAACACATATTTGATGTTATTCCAAAGCTTATCAGTAATGAGGATAATGAGAGACTTACAGCTGAAGCTACTATGGAGGAAGTGAAAGATGTTGTTTTCTCAATGGCTATAGAGAGTGCTCCTGGACCGGATGGTATGTCTGGTAAGTTTTTCCAATTTGCCTGGGATATCATTAAAGATGATGTGGTCAAAGCTATTAATTTTTTGCTTAAAGGAGGTGTGATCCCCAGATCTGTGAATTCTACTTTATTGGTCTTGATTCCTAAGAAGGAGGATCCTAGTACATTTTCGGATTTCAGACCTATAAGCCTATGTAACTTCATGTATAAGATTTTTACAAAGCTTCTAAATACTAGATTATCTCCTCTACTTCCTGCTCTGATATCTGAGGAGCAACATGGTTTTGTTCAAGGCAGAGGGATTAGTGATTGTGTGGCTTTGGGGCAACTACTTGTTGGTGAATTGAACAGGAAGGTTGAAGGTGGCAATATGGTTATGAAACTAGATATGATGAAGGCATATGACAGGATGGAATGGGATTTCTTGCTGAAAGCTCTGGCTAGTTTTGGATTTTCTGATTTGTTCAACCATATCATTTTGAACTGTTTGAATAGCCAATTCTTCACTATATGTTTAAATGGGCAAAGGTATGGTTATTTTGCTAATTCAAGAGGACTAAGGCAGGGGGATCCTATTTCTCCTTCTTTATTCATCTTGGCTGAAGAAGTACTGAGTAGAGGGCTGAGGAGCATTTATAGTCAAAATTTGGTTAATCATTTTCATATTGGGAGAGGAACAACTATTGTGAGTCACCTATTGTTTGCTGATGATACTCTGATTTTTCTAAGAGGTAACAGAAAATCTGTATTGAATGTTATGAAGTTTATTGCTATATATGAATCAAGCTCTGGTCAAAAGGTTAACAAGTTAAAGAGTGCTGTTTTTTGTTCTAAGCTCATTTCCTTGTCTAGAAGGAATAGTTTGGCTACTCAGGTGGGAATTCCTTTTAAAGAATGTCCTTTTACTTATCTGGGATGTCCCATTATCAGAGGAAGAATCAAGAAATGCTATTTTGAAGAGGTGGTGAACAGATTCAGGAAGAGAATTGAGGGTTGGTATGCCAAATTGTTATCTGGTATGGGAAGAATTGTACTGATACAATCAGTACTTAGTTCAATCCCTATTCACATATTGGCTTGTCTGAATATTCCAAAAGGTGTACTGAGTAAGCTGAATTCTCTTATCTCTAACTTCATCTGGTCAAATCAGATTGGATCTAAGATAAGACACTGGGTTTCATTGAATGATATCTCTAAACCTAAAACAGAAGGTGGTTTGGGTATTAGGAGTCTTGAGGAAATTCAAACAGCATTTAGAATCAAGCAGGTTTGGGGTATTTTAAATGGTTCTTCTTTGTGGGCCAAAGTTTTTAAAGAAAAGTTTTTTCAGGGGAAGCATATGATTAGATGTGGAACTAATATAGCTGGTCTCTCTTTCAAAATTTTACAACCATGGTTCAAGTTTACAGTACAGAATTCCTTGAAAATTGTTGGAAATGGACAGCATACTGATTTTTGGTGTGACTCTTGGTTGAGATCTGGTCCCTTATTTTTTAGATTGGAGTCTCCTCCATTGTTTTTCCCTAGGATTAATGAATTATGGAATGGTGTTGAATGGCAACTGGAAAAGGTAGCTGAATGGCTTACTCCTCAGATATGCTCTGAGATTGAAAGTGCAGTTATGGTGAGGTCTGACACACATGATAAACTTATATGGAGGCATACCAAATCAGGCTGTTTTACTGTTAAATCTGCTTGGAATGAAATTAGGAAAAAGGGGTCTCATAATGATATAGTTCAAGGTATTTGGAAGCAGGAAATTTTTCCTAGTGCTCAGTTATGCACCTGGAAAATTTTTAAACAAGCCTTGACTTCTGATGACAGAATTCAGAATGTAGGAGTGGCCATGGCTAGTAAATGTGTAATGTGTGGTACAGCTGGGGAATCTATAGCTCATCTGTTCATTGAATGTTCTTTAGCTCAATATGTTTGGAGGAAATTGCTGTAATTATGGGGTTTGATATTTTGTCAGGTGAATCTCCTTTATGCAGATTTTTGAGATTGCTCAGAAGATTTAAAGTTCCTTCTCTCAGTCACAGTTTGACTAAGGGGATTTCTATGTTAATCTTTTGGGCTCTGTGGAAGGAAAGATGCAGAAGGAAGTATGAGGGTTCTTTTTTGAATGCACATGCAATTTTTCTACAAGTTGTTAGTACTTTGAAATGGCAGGCTTTTGTCATAAGGCCTAGAGCTAATGATGATGGTAAGGGGCAGGAACTTTTGAGAGAGTTGAACATTAAAAATCCTTATTCTTTAATTACTAAGGTTAAATGGATTAGTTGGGCATTTCCTCCTATAAATGTATTAAAGCTTAATGTTGATGGTGCCTCTAAAGGAAAGACTGGATTATCAGGAGGAGGAGTAGTGGTAAGGAACCATGCAGGGAGAGTTATTACAGCTGCTGCTTGTTTTTATGGGGTTGGTTCAAACATGTTAGCTGAATGTATGGCATTGTTTGATGGTTTACTGTTGATCCTGCAGCATGGTTTATCAGATTCTCTGATTTTGGTGGAGTCTGATTCTCAAATTCTAGTTCAAATGGTGAAAGGTTTGGCTATTATTCCATGGAAGTTGCAAGATCTGTTAAAGAGGATTAAACTGTTATTTGGTATGATGAATTTGCAGATTTCACACATTTACAGAGAAGCTAATGGATTGGCTGATTTTTTAGCTTCTTTTGCTGTTCATTCAAAAACATATACTGAATTCTCTGGCAGTAATGTATTGCCAGTGGCTGGAAGGTTAATTCTGCAGCAAGACCAGACTGGTTTACCTAATGCCAGATTGAAAAGAATACTTTGTAAGCAAAGGAAGGGAATTGGTTGATTAAAATGTTTGTCTGAGTTTGAGTAGGGCTGTAGAAGAAAGTTGCCAAACAGATTATCCATCAGAATTTGCAAATCCCAATATCAGTTGGGGTCCTCTCTCATTCTGCTTCTTCTGTGCATGTATCTGGACTGATCTAGGCAGATTGGTTGCCATCAGTTGGAAATTGTGAAGAGTTTCAGCTGCTGGAGGATGAAGTTTGGCAGACTGTTGGAGTTCTGGATGGGAATTGCATTTTTCCTGTTCAAGAACTTGGAATTTTTGCAGTTCCTAATGCTGATCTGGAAGAGGATGTTTACCAGAAAAAGAAGACTGTATATAGGGACCATGTTGCAAAAATTACTTTTTTGTCCTTATATAGTTTTCCTTTGTAATTTGGTTTACAGTTACTGTTTTTTCTTTAAACAGTACTGCTTTGCTTCTTGTAATTTCTGCATTTTTCTGGAATAAAATTTCTCCTTTTATTAAAAAAAAAAAAAAAAAAAAAAGGGTTTAGGGTTTAGGGTTTAGGGTTTAGGGTTTAGGGTTTAGGGTTTAGGGTTTAGGGTTTAGGGTTTAGGGTTTAGAGGAGGGGAGGCAGTTATTTCATTCTAGAGAGAGAAGGTCTGACTTCTCTCTAGAAACTTTATTTCTTTTTCCAGATCTTCTTGTTTTCCATCTGATTCTTCACTATTTGTTGTGAAATCTTTGATTCCTACTGTTGTATTGATTGATTTAGCATGGTTTTAGCCCAAGAACACAATCAAATTCCACCAAAACCTCCAGACATTACCAAAAACTTTGCCTCCTTGTTTAAGAAATCTGCTCCGATTGAAAATGTTCCAACAATCCCTATCACTTCAGAATTTAATTCCTTAACAATTGTAGATCCTTTGGGAGGGAATAACACCATCTCTATGCCTCTTATATCTCAAGTGAATCAAACCAAGCCGACTGTTCGTCTGGCCTCTGTTCTTCCTGCGAATGTATCGACTGCTGTAAATGATCAGAGTTCTTCATCTGGGTTAGGACATCATGTTCCTATTGAATCTGTTATTGATCGAAACACACAGAGAGTGCTTATGAATCCTCCACCTTCTCTAATCCCCCAATCCATTCCTTTGGAAATTCTTGAATCCTCGATGGATCGAAATCTGAACAAATCGAAAATCCCTGCTTCTGATAAAGATACTCAGATTCCAATAGTCATTTCGAATTCTCAAAATCCTTCAGGTAGTCAAAATCCTGCGTCTAATATTGTTTTTGGTTCCTTAAATCTGGTGAATCCTCCTAAAACTGCAAAGAGGGTAGTCTTTAACAAAGGGGAGCCTGGGATGTATTGGTCCCCCAATGAAACCTTAGAACTTTCTAAAGGTTTTTGTCAAACTCTTATTGGCAAATGTGCCTATGGTAAACCTTCTCTGGGTGTGGTGAAAGAATTTATCAAGTCTCGATGGCTTCTGAAAGGGGATTTTTCTGTAGGTGTGTTAGATCAGAGGCATGTACTGATCAGATTTTCTCTCTATGAGGACTATGTTAAAGTGTGGCTGAAGGATACAACATACATTGAGGGTTATCTTTTCAGGTTTTTTAAATGGTTTCCAGAGTTTTATTCTGGGATTGAGCCACCTATTGTACCTGTATGGGTATCCTTACCTGGGCTTCCAATCCATTTATTCAACAGAGAAAGTCTGAGAGATATTTTAAGTCCAATAGGCAGGATTCTGGTGATAGATAATGCTACCCTTAGCCTTTCTAGACCTGGGGTAGCCAGGGCCTGTGTTGAGATGAATCTTCTAATCAACAATCCTAAGAGATTCTGGTTAGATATGGGAGGTGTTAGTGGCAGATGGCAAAAGATAGTGTATGAAAAAGAGTACAGGTATTGTCCTGCTTGTCTTAAGCAGGGGCATGATGAAGTGCAGTGTAGAAGGAAGAAGAAAGTGGAAGATGATATTTCTGATAAGAAGCAGGAGGCAGGGAATAATATTCCTCAGGATGAGGAGTGGAAGAAGAAAAAAGGTAAAGCTATGGCTACAGATGGTCTGAGAGGACAGTCTAGAAAGGAATATAGACAGAAATCTAATCCTCAAACTACTGCTGTGGGGAATAGTTTTTCTGTTTTAAATGAGAATACTGTTATAGAAGAGCAAGATATTGGGAAGGAAATGAATGTAAATGAACAGGAAATAATACCAGACAAGGTCACTAATAATGAAGGATCTCCTTCTATTCAGGAGATTGGTATTGGAGATGTTGAAATACAGGGGGAGGATGTTAGAAAGGATACTGTCATTCTGGAGAACCCTCAGGCAAGTTTTGAATGTGGTACTCAAGGAGTTGGCAATACTAATAATGCTGATATCAGATTGGAGGGAATACAACAAGAGAATAATCCAGGAGTAACTATTGCTTCTGATTCTAGAAATCAAATTCCCATAAATACAGTCACTATGGGGGCTACATTGGAGGTAAATTCTTTTTCCTCCCCTATTCCATTAAATCCTATTAATGAGGAGATCAATGTTGGAGTTCCTGTATTTGAGGTTGTTAATAATGACAATATGGTGGTTCATGAAAATATAGAGATTTTGGGAGAATGTAGGAATTTTTATGCTCCATCAATGGATTCATCCTTCCTTTTGGAACATGGATTTGTTGTTAGAAAAGGAAGCCAAAACTCTGTAGATGATCAGTCTGGTTTGGTTAGAATGAAAGAACCTCCAGATAAGGGTTATTTTTCAGATCAGGCTAGCTCTAGACCTCAGAGAATTGTAAATGTTGAATCTGATATTTCTGGGAGTTCTGTTGAAGAAGAGGATGAGGGTAATGGACTTAGTTCCAGTAAAGTTCCATCTTCTATGAATTTATGATTAATCTCCTATCATGGAATATGAGAGGGGCAGGTAAGGAGGCCAAGAGGAGGAGATTAAAGAAGCTTATTAAATTGCATGATGTTTGTTTGGTTGCAGTTCAAGAGCCTAAATTACTGATCTCTAAATTGGTTCCTTTTGCTAGGAGTATTGGTTTAGAGCACTTCTGTTCTAATGCCCTTGCAGAAAGGAAAATTTGGATTTTATGGGATGAGAGAATCAAGTTGAGAATCTTGTTTGAGCATGATCAAGTATTGACTGTGGAAATAACTTTTCTGAATTCAACTATTTTTTGGATCTCAATTGTATATGCTAGTTGTGATCCTTTTGTAAGAAGGCTATTATGGGATCATTTGTTGGGAATTGATGTTCCCTCTGATGTCCCTTGGATGGTGGTTGGTGATTTCAATTCAATCCTCTCTTCTGATGAAAGATTGGGGGGAGCCCCTCCTTCTCAGCAGTCTATAGAGGATTTTGGTGATTTTGTAAATCATAGGGGTTTGCTGGATGCTGGTTTTGTGGGCAATAAATTTACCTGGTGTGATAACAGGAATGGGGGCATCAGAATGAAGCAGAGGTTGGACAGAGCTCTGATTAATGCTTGCTGGAATTTGAAATTTGATAGTATGGAAGTGGCTCATTTAGCAAGGGGCTCCTCTGATCATAGCCCTTTATTGATGAAAATCATGGATGCTCCTGTACAGAAAAGACTCTCTTATTTTAGATTTCAAGACATGTGGTGTGATCATGAGGGATTTTTTGATCTGATTAAAGCAAATTGGGGAGGGCACTATTCAGATAATCCAATGTCAAATTTGTTCATCAAGATGAAATATTTGAAGGCTCATATGAAGATGTGGAATAAAAATGTGTTTGGAAATCTCTTTGACAAATTGAGAAATCTGGAGCAAAAAATAAGTTTGTTGGAACAGGAGGTAGATCAGAGGTTTTCTGATTCACAAGACATAGAGTTAAAAGCTGCTAAGAATGAGATGGATGATTGGCTAAGAAGAGAAGAAACTTATTGGAAGCAAAAGTCAAATATAAAATGGGCTGTACAGGGGGAAAGGAATACCAGATTTTACCATTCTATTGCTAAAAGTAGAATGGTTAGAAATAAAGTCTCAAGAATCAAGAATAAAGAAGGGGTATGGGTATGTGGGAATAAGCAAGTGGCTGAGGTAGCTGAGGAATTTTATGTTGATCTTTACAAGTCTGAAAGGCATATCATCAATGAACAAATTTTTGTTGATGTTATTCCTAAGCTCATCAGTCAAGAGGATAATGAGAGGCTCACAGCTGAAGCCACTTTGGAGGAATTGAAAGATGTGGTCTTCTCAATGGCAGTTGAAAGTGCCCCTGGGCCTGATGGTATGTCTGGTATGTTTTTTCGATTTGCCTGGGATATTATTAAAATAGATGTGGGCAGAGCTGTTAACTTTTTGCTAGCAGGAGGTGCAATGCCTAAATCTGTGAATTCCACTTTGTTAGTATTGATTCCTAAGAAGGAAAATCCATGTTCATTTGCTGATTTCAGACCTATAAGCTTATGTAATTTCTTATATAAGATCTTTACAAAGCTTCTGAATACTAGACTTTCTTCCCTTCTTCCTGCTTTAATTTCTGAAGAACAACATGGCTTTGTACAAGGCAGAGGTATTGGAGATTGTGTGGCCTTGGGACAGTTGCTTGTTGGAGAATTAGACAGAAAGGTGGATGGTGGGAATATGGTTATGAAATTGGATATGATGAAAGCATATGACAGGATGGAATGGGATTTTTTGTTGAGGGTACTGGCTGGCTTTGGCTTTTCTGATTTGTTTAATCAAATTATTTTGAATTGTTTGAGTAGCCAATTCTTTACCATTTGTTTAAATGGCCAAAGATATGGTTATTTTGCTAATTCAAGGGGGTTAAGACAGGGAGATCCTCTCTCCCCTTCCTTATTCATCCTGGCTGAGGAAGTGCTGAGTAGAGGGCTAAGAAGAATTTATCACCAGAATTTGGTGAAACATTTCCATATTGGGAGAGGAACAACAATTGTTAGCCATTTGCTATTTGCTGATGATACTCTGATTTTTCTAAGAGGTAATAAATCCTCTGTAGTGAATGTTTTGCAATTTATTGAGTTGTATGAATCATGCTCTGGACAGAAGGTTAACAAAATGAAAAGTGCTGTCTACTGCTCCAAGCTGATCTCTCTAGCTAGAAGAAATAGGCTGGCTGCTGTGATGGGGATTCCTTTGAAGAATTGTCCTTTTACCTATTTGGGATGTCCTCTTATCAGAGGTAGAGTTAAGAAATGTTACTTTGAAGAGGTGGTGAACAGCTTTAGAAGAAGACTTGAGGGTTGGTATGCCAGACTTCTCTCTGGAATGGGAAGAGTGGTATTGGTGCAGTCAGTACTTAGCTCAATTCCCATTCATATTTTGGCTTGTTTGAATATTCCAAAAGGTATTTTAAGTAAGCTGAACTCTCTTATTGCTGATTTTATTTGGTCTAATCAAATTGGATCCAGGAGGAGACATTGGGTGTCACTTAATGATATTTCTAAGCCCAGAATAGAAGGTGGCTTGGGAATTAGAAGTTTTGATGAAGTCCAGATGGCATTCAGAAGTAAACAAGTATGGGGCATTCTAAAGGGTTCTTCTTTGTGGGCCAAAGTCTTTCAAGAGAAGTTTTTTCAAGGCAAGCATATGCTAAGATGTAGCAGCAGTGGTGCAGGTTTATCATTTAATGTCTTGAAGCCTTGGTTCAATTTCACAGTACAGAATTCTTTCAAAATTGTTAGAAATGGTCATAACACTGATTTTTGGTGTGATTCATGGTTGGAAACTGGCCCCTTGATTCTTAGAATGGAGAATCTTCCATTGATCTTTCCCAAGATAAAAGAATTATGGAATGGGGTAACATGGCAGCTAAATGAGGTTGCTGAATGGCTTAATCCTCAATTATGTTCTGAAATTGAAAAGGTGGTTTTTGTGAGATCTGAGGAATCTGATAAGCTTATTTGGAAGCATACTACTTCAGGTGAATTTACTGTAAAATCTGCATGGAATCAGCTCAGGAAAGTGGGGAACCAAACTGCTATTGCTAAAGGCATATGGAAACAGAAAATTTTTCCTAGTGCTCAACTTTGCACTTGGAAAATTTTCAGGAAAGCTTTGACTTCTGATGATAGAGTTCAAGATGTGGGAGTTGCAATGGCTAGTAGATGTGTCATGTGTGGTGTGGATGGGGAAAGTGCAGCTCATGTATTTATTGATTGCTCTTTAGCTCAAGCTGTCTGGAGGAAAATTGCTGCAATTATGGAATTTGATATATTTTCAGGAGAGGCTCCTTTATGCAGATTCTTGAGATTGTTGAGAAGGTTTAAAGCTGCTTCTCTCAGTCATAATCTAATCAGAGGGGTATCTATGCTAATTTTTTGGGCCTTGTGGAAGGAGAGATGTAGGAGGAAATATGAGGGAGTATTTTTAAATGCCAATGCTATTTTTCACCAAATAGTGAGTTCTTTAAGATGGCAGGCTTTTCTTATCAGACCTAGATCAAATGATGATGGTAAGGGAAAGGAGTTGTTGAGAGACTTGAGTATTAAAAGTCCTTTTTCCTTAATCACCAAGGTTAAATGGATTAAATGGGAACTTCCTCCTGCAAATGTGCTAAAGCTTAATGTTGATGGTGCTTCTAAGGGTAAGACTGGATTGTCAGGTGGTGGGATGGTATTGAGAGATCATGAAGGCCAATAATTGCTGCAGCTTCCTGCTTTTTATGGTATTGGTTCTAATATGTTTGCTGAATGCAGGGCATTATTGGATGGTTTACTTCTGATTTTGCAATACAGTCTGACAACATCTCAGATTATGGTGGAGACTGATTCTTATTCTTTATTTCAAATGGTGAGAGGATTAGCTGCTGTTCCATGGAAGATGCAATATCTACTTGAAAGGATTAAGATGCTGTTTGGCTTTTCTGAATTTGCAAATCAAACACATATATAGGGAAGCTAATAGTCTGGCTGACTTCTTAGCTTCCTTTGCAGTTAAATCAGAACAGTACACTGAGTTTTCTGCAAATAATATTCTGCCATCCATTGGAAGACTGATATTGCAACAAGATTTATATGGCTTTCCCTATGCCAGATTGAAGAGTTTGATATGTGATCAAAGAGAAGGTATTGGTTAATTTTGTGTATACAGTATGAAAGACCTAGAATCTGGAAATTGTAATAATTCTAGGAAACATTCTAAAGGGTTTCTACTTTGGTTCTTCTGCTGGTTGGATCTGTGTTGATTCTAGTAGGCTTCTGAGATGATTTATTAGAATCAAGAGCAGTTCTTCAGTTTCTGTTGGCTGCTCCTTTTCCAATCTGCCTGGACTATCTTCTGGACTTCTTTTGTGAGCTTTTGAGTGTGGATGATCAGGTTTTCTGATGTCATCTTGCTCCCTTTTACGTTTCATCTTGGAATGTTGAAGGAGGCTGTTTCAGTACAGTTTATATAGGTGATATGTGATGTATGGTATACTCTGCATCTGGCCATTTCAGAACCCTGGTTATTAAATGAAGTGCATGTATGTGAGTTGCTCTGGACTGATCTGTCGAAGGGACTGCAATCTGGCTGCTTGGAATTCTGATCACTGCTGCAGATTATTAAGGGGCTGATACTTATTATTTTGGACAGACTGTTGGTCTTCCCTGTCTCTTCCTGGACTGTATCTGTGGCTTAAGGCATTTGTTCAGGATTGTTTCAGCTGGATGGAAAGAAGACACTACAAAGGGATTATATTTTGATTTACCATTTTACCCTTGTATTGTTTTTGATGTTATATGTTCATAAGTCACTGTTTTTAGCTTAAAATAGTGACTTATTTGCTTCTTGTAATTTCTGTTTTTATTCAATAAAATTTTTCTTTTCCTAAAAAAAAAAAAAAAAAAAAAAAAAAATG